>JAJLRJ010000004.1:41919987-42292487 GCA_024195265.1 Dendrophyllia cribrosa
TCCTTGTTCCTTGATCCAACGATAATAATCTTTAAGCAAATTCTCGGGCAGTTTCTCGACCATGATTCCATATAGGGTTCCGCCCCCTAAATCCGCGTGAAGACTGTTGTCTTTCAAAACAACGATGGTTCTTTCTAGGGCATCGGCGAATTTATCCATCGATTTCGGATCGCCTTCGTTGATTGGTCTCATCTTTCGTAATTCCTCGAGTTGTACTTGGACTTTGCGTCGATCCCCGCCGTATTTTCGCTGTAACCTTGATATTGCGGCGTCGTAAGCGGCTTGCGAATAACCCAGGCCTTTGATCGTCTCGGCGGCTTCTCCGCGCAAACATCCTTCTAATCTGAGCATTTTGAATTGTGGGGCCAGCGAAGTTTGATCGACACATGTGGTAAATGCTGCGAACCACTGTTGAAACTCGGTTTTGTGTCCTGAAAATATTGGAATTCTGATCCGCTCTAACTGCTTGTTCGGATCGCTCGCCCCTTGCTGTGCGGTTTTGTGTGCGTCTGTTTCTGTAGAATCTTGTACTTTTGACGCGGACATTTTCACCTGAGCGGCCAAATAACAACGTGCAGTGCTCGTTTCCTTATCCACTCTATCTACCAAAGCATCTGCCTCATCTTCTGTTTTCTCTGCTTCCTCTGTCTCCTTTTTGTTGTCATATTCTGTTTCCAGTTTCCTCATTATTGCAAGCGCTTCATCTTTCTTTTCTTCGATGTGCTCTAAGCTTGCCGAGATTTGAGCGCAATCCGGTTCTTGAGCGGCCAAGCGTATCGCTAAGTCATTAAGTGCTCGTGTTATCGCCGATTTCAGTTCTCTCTTCGATTTCTTCAATGCTTTTATGCCTTCCATCGTGGGCTTCAATGGCTGTGCGCCCCACCCCCAAGTTCAGGAATGTCCGATGTTTGTTCGATAAATGTCCACTCCGAATCCCGAAAGACTAACTTAAATCCGGCTCGAAGGACCAAAATGTTCTTTCCGATAATTCCGAGGAGTCCGATGTCTCTTAGTCGCGATTTTTTCTGTAAATCTCGAGAGCGATGTTCGAATAAACACGTACGCCAAGTTGATTTCCAATGTACTCATTTATTATATTACAAAAATCATCTTATATTACAGCTAAGATTACGTCAACCGGAAGTCACGCAGCGTTACGAAATAGTAACGCACTATCCTTTTTCGTCTCTATAACACTATACACCGAGTTTTCACGAGCCAACTTACGTACACGCACGCTCGTGCGTTTCGCGACTCGTTTAACTGTCCCGGAGAGAGAACCACAGTACACTCGCGATTGAGTTGTAAAACTGTACCTGCAATGTCGCCCTTGTTCTTGTATTCTGTTTTGAAGCCCTGATTAAGATCGTTACTGACTTTTATGTCCTGGAACATACGAGCAAGTTTGTTGATATAATCAGCAGGCATCCCTACATCCTGTTGGCAAAGATGTAAAGATGTTTTAGTCAACAATACTTCTGTTATTCTAGTTTGGCTGTAGTTTGTTATTGTCCCTCAAAAGCGCCTTTGGGAAGAGATAAACGAAACTTCCATTACATTGTATTGTATTGCAGTGCACTACATTGCATTGTATTGTCAGATTGCATTGCAGTGCAAATGCATTGTATTGCAGTACAGTGCATGGAAATGCACTGTACTGTTTGTGTTCTGAAACTTGTGATGGGATTACGCATTACTAACATGGGTATACAACAAGTGAAAAAATAAACTTCCAAAAGGTTACAATAATTTGGATTTGATTGTGCTCTTCAGTTATTAAAACCTCAAATGATGAGACATTCGCTTATTTTTAAGGAATCGATTTCAAAAAAGCGTATTTGAGCATGGAGCAAACGAGGTAAAATCTACGGTAAGTGTACTGATACTTGAACAAAAAACAATTTTTTTAATGCAAATGCATGTGGCATTACCCTTAGCCATTCGACCATGTTTTCTTCCATTTCACTGTCAGCTGATGTGTCCAGGATTAATCTTCTTGTCAGATGAGCCTTGTGGTATCTAAACACAACGATAGTGATAATCCAACATTCAGTGACATATAAAAGGTTTGGCAGATGCAAAGTTCATGAGAGTGACAATAAAAATTCAACACTAGATTGCCTAGAATGCATAGATTAATAGTCCTTTTTACAGTTGTGTGCTTGGTGACCTTGCCTTTGAGTGGATGTATATGTTAATAATGCTTTTCTCATGCTAACTAGCTAACTTTACATCTGAAAAGCTCCAAGGTCTGTTTCAAAGCAAGGTCACCTCCAGCCTCGCTTCCACTCAAAGGCAAGGTCACCAAGCACACAACTGTAAAAAGGACTATTGGTTAGTGCGGTTTTCAAATAATTGTCTTTGGTTTTGCATTGCAACGCTTTGTGATTGGTTAAAAAAACTACGGCCACTTCCTCAACCAATCAGAAATAAAGTTGAAATCAACCGTCTCGCACGCATTTTCCCGCGCTTGTTGCCGGCTACATGTATTTGTGTTAAGTTCTGATTGGTTCATTGGATTGTCTCGTCTGTTGTGATTGGCCAGAGTAATTACTTTGGGTTTGGTTTTACGACGCTCAATTCAACTCAACTCAAAACCGTTCTGAGATCAATTTGGAAACTAAATCAAGAGAGTTCGTCATCAATGAGGAACTTTTGTTCAATGTAGTAGTTACATAGACCTAAACTGGACAGCAGCAGTAATAGGAAACTAAGACGAAGCGAGAGAAAGGCGGACTCACGGGACTCAGATCTGTTCAGAGAAGAATCAGTAGTGAAACCAAGAAACAAAGTCGGTTTTACAACATTAAGATTATTTTATTATAATTATATGGCAGCATACTAAATACACCAGGACAACTGATATTTACAGTGTGTAGCTTTTTCTAGTAAACGTGCAGATAATTTACATACCTCATGAAAACATCTTTATTAATCACATACTTTAAAACCAGCAACTGCAAAGGAGAAAGAATGGGATAAGAACCAATCTTACCATGCACTCCAGCCTTAGCAAATAAAGCAGAATCTGCCCTTTGACTATCAGGGTCAAACCTTGTCTCGTGTAAAGTGGGTCAAAGTTTTACGTTTGTGGAAGATATCAAGTGTGGCCATTCCAATGAAAGCTGTTGAGCAGCACTTTCCTGTGGTGCTGTTTATTGTGCTGTACAAGGTGGTTCTAGCTTTTGAGTCTGTGGATGAAATCCTAAAGTGTGATCATTCCAATGACAGCTATTGAGCAGTACTTTCCCGTGGTACTGTTTATTGTGCTGTACAAGGAGGTTCTTACTTTTGAGTCTGTGGATGGAATCCTAAAGTGTGATCATTCCAATGAATGCTACTGAGAAGTACTTTCCTGTGGTGCTGTTTATGCACAAGGTGGTTCTTACTTTTGAGTCTGTGGATGAAATCCTAAAGTGTGACCATTCGAATGAACGCTATTGAGCAGTATTTTCCTGTGGTACTGTTTATTATGCTGTACAAGGATGTTTAACTTTTGAGTCTATGCAATAGTAATTGGACTGAGTGGAGTACAATTCAGGGAGTAATCGGGCGAGTAATTTCAAATCGGCCGAGCGCGTAGCGCGAGGACGATTTGAAATTATGAGCATGATTACTCCTGAATTGTACGACACGAAGTTCAATTACTAATTAATCGCATCAATAACAAAATTCGAGATTAAAAAGTCTATGTCGACTCTTTTGTACTAAAAACGTCTTGGATATATTCTATCACTTTGAAAGTAGAAGGAAAACAGCAAAAAAGAACCCATTCGAGTGCAACTGATTGACGCGCGCCAATTACGTGAGAAATAGGCGTGCGGAAGACCAATCACAATCGAGAATTTTGTTATTGATACAATTAGGATGAAAATCGATGGCATGCCCTATCTATACGACATTATAGCATACACAACAGAGGAAAATATTTACCACGTCTTTAAGCTTTGCTTGAATTTCATCAGAAGTCAGCTTCTTGCTGTATGGTGTTTTTCTTAGTAGCATATCACAGAAATTGGCCAGCAACTCTGGACAACGGGACTCGGGTTGTGTTTTGACATTCAAGCCACCACTACCACCACTGAAAAAATAGACAATAGTTTACTTTCAGTGATCTATGACATAATTTACACAATTTTCGAATCTTGTAAAGCTTAAAATCTAGAGTTTAATTGGGTGGAATCTACCTTAATCTTTAATGATCTGTAACCATTCTTATTTTGAACTTGAATATATTTTTCACATCTCTGTTATTTTCACCTTTAATTTGGTTATGGTAAACTAGAATTTAGATGTCCATCCAACTAAACAAAATTATGTAGAATGAAAAACATAGCATGAAAGTTAATTTTTTTTTTAAAATTAGTACCAATCATAGTAATAAAATTGTATTGTAATTAAGGTAACATACTCTAATGTAAAGATAAGTTAATAAGTACGAAAATTCTTGTATAATGTAAGTAAGCTAATAAGTAAGACATGCATTGTAATATAATTTATTGTATATTTTACGTCGGAAAGAAAATAAAAAACGTTTTTGGGAAAAAAAAAAAAAAAAAAGCAGAAGGGAAACTAGTCTTACGCTTTATTCTTGTTTGGAAGTTCCAACTTAAAAATTGTACTGTCATTCACAACCGTCTTGAATGCCTAAAGATTGAAATAAACATGTTAAATAATTCACATTACTTATTATTAATTTTATTACTTTACATCCAACAATACAAACAACAGATGCGTCACTTTTTATGGATTTGAATCAATTGATACAATGTTGAGAATCAATAAACAAAAAATAAGTGTGTCCAAAAGGTTTTCTTTGTGTGGTAATGCAAACATGAATGAAAACACATAAGTGAGCTTCATATTATAAATGAATAAGATCTTCAGAGTGATACAACTTGAGCAGTTTTACATAAAGCAACGGAAAAAATACGCATATTGAACATTACAATCATGACCCTTGCACAACAGGTACAGGTACAAGCACTCTACCATTGTACCACAAAGCTAACAAAGCTCTGGAGAGGTTTTCTTTAGCAATACTTCCTTTGCACTAATTAAACTACATGTATTTATTTTCTCAGGGCTTTTGTTTGCAACAGCTTTAAAGCAAGATACATGACGTGCTGGAAAATGTAATAATTATTGCAAAAACCACCATTGCCAGTTAGCATTCTAGGTTCATTGGTTGCAATTTTCATTAAATGAAAAAAAGATATTAAGAAGAAGAAAAAATTTAAGCCTTATGTCCAGGCCAAGCCTACCTTATCTCTTGCTGTAAGAAATCGTGGATCATCACTAAAAGCTTCTTTGACAAGTTTACTAAATCTGTTAAACAGCATAAGTAGCTGCTCTACATATTTTTCAGAGTCCTGTAAATGATAATTTAAGCACAAAAAATATCAAATATACAAACATTTTACAAGAAAATAAATGCATAATAATTTGCAATCAATAAAATTTTATCTAGAACAATTACTTGTAGTTGGAGTGAGGTTTAATGGGCATCTACATGTTACTTTTGAAGTGTGGATGAAAACAGTTTAAAAAAAGAAAATTTAAAACTTGGGTTCTCTTAGCACATAAAACAGTATTTGATTTCAGAAGTAGCAAATTACACAATATGGACCTGATCATCATTATACATATATACAGCTTAAGCTAACAAGCTTACACTTGTAATAGTATCAGCTGATGCTTTCATGTCGTCAAGCCCTGTAGTGACAATGTATGACTCCAGATTGGCTATCATAGGATCCACTCCTCCTCGAACACGATCCATCAGTTGGAACATCAGGAGCAGTTCTGTGCAAAAAGAAAAATCATTTTATGGGATGCCATATCATTCAAAAGTGGTATGAGTTTACAACTGGTGATTGAAAAAACGACACTACGGTTGAGATTATCGATTGATGATTGAGAATTACAATCGTTATAGTTGAGTTTATCGATTGATGTTTGAGAATTACAATCGCTATGGTTAAGTTTACAACTGGTGATCGAAAACACGATCGCTACATGTATGGTTGAGATTATCGACTGGTGATTGAGAATTACGATCGCTATAGTCGAGTTTATCGATTGGTGATTTCTGACCACAACGATCGTCATTCTGGATGACCAATCGCTTTTCTGCCGGACCATAGCGATCGTCATTCTCGATCAGCAATCGATAATCTCAATCATAGTGATCACCATTCTGGATCACCAATCGATAAACTCGATCATAGCGATCATTTTTTCGATCACCAGTCAAAAATCTCAACCAAAGTGATCGTAATTCTCAATCGCCAATCGATAAACTCAACTATAGCGATCGTTATTCTCAATCACCAATTGATAATCTCAACAACGGCGATTGTTTTTTCGATCACCAGTTTTAAACTCATACCACTTTTGAATGATATGGTGTCCCATATTATCATTTGGTAATTTTTTTGTTCTTAGCTTATCACCGTGGTGCTTTTCCTTACTTTACTCAGGTTTTCCTGTATCAAATTGTTATGACTAAAGGGATTGTAATGAATTGTTCCAGAACATAATAACCCATCCCACCTCACAGAAGTTTTTTTGTTTAACAACCCCTCTGCCCACCTCACTCCACCCCCCTAGAAATTCAAGTAGCTCCATACTCTCCTTTAAAAACTTTGGCTTTTGGAGACCACCTCCCCCTTAGAATTTCCAATGACCTTCTATGGGGGGGGGGGGGGGGGGGGGGAGTGTGGAGACTTGGTCTCAAAAGCCAAAGGTTTAAAAGGAGAGTATAAAGCTACTGGTCAGAATTTCTAGAGGGGTGGGGAAAAGGGGGCGGAGGTTTCTTGTTTAAAAACAAGAAACCTTCTATGGGGGGAGGAGAAAGTAGGGATAGGGATATTTTCTGAGGCTGTACAATGGTTCATCAAATACTGCCATAACTCTTTCCACGTCACCAACTAAGTGTACATGTACATGTATCTTGTAATGCCAACTTTAAATACCTCCAACATACATGTACTGTTGCACAAGGCAGATTAATTTAATTAAATTCTCTTAAATATTGAAAAATTATTCTTTAAAAACTTAACACTTCACTCACTCTCTGTCTCATTAGCAGCAATCATCCCTGGACACTCAGCTAAGATGGTTTCTTTGAAGCTCCCAACAAGGACATTTACACAACGTTCTGTCAGCTAGAAAAATAGACAAGATGGCCTGCTAACTGCATGTGGATTAAAGAGGCATGCATGTGTATATCACAGTTTTCACCAAAATACATGTACAAGATAAAGGGCTACAAATTTGTCCATTTTTTGTAAGTGTTGCAGATTTTGTATAAATACATGTAATAATATCATTTAATAATTCATGAGGAAAGTACAAAAGAAATGAAAATTTAATGAAGGTTTGTAAATTATACTGATACAGAACAGCTATACACTGTATCACTGATAATTCAGAATTCTAATACAAATGCTAATAAGCTGAATGGCTATAAACATTGTTCTTTATAAGTCATATACAATGTTCAAAGCAAAGCTGTATGAATATTTACAATGGCTCGCCACTGTAAATATTCATACTTACAGTTCTGCTGCTATTTTATCTATAAAGGCTCATTGATGATGTGATTTTTGTTGCGCTCTCCAATGCAACTTTTGTCGCAAGTGTAAACTAGCAGCGAATTCCTGTGCGATTCGGGTGCAATATTTGCTTTGATTTGCCGTGATTTCCCAAAAATTGCCACCAAGTTGCACCAGGTTTCAAACATATTTGAAACCTCTGTGACATCGTGTGACAAATCATGCCCAAATCGCACCGAAATCGGCATTAGTTTACACACACGATTTGAAGAATGTAACTTGCGCACTACAAAAATTGCACCGAAAAGTTCACAAAAATTGAACAAAAAATTGCCTGTGAAAACGGGCCTTAACTTGCTATGTTTTAAGAAAATTAGCCCTTCTGGTGTTACATACATAAAATCTCCAGCTCACGCAAACAATGGGCAGATTAGAACCTTTTTCCAGATATTTAGAAAGTTATATACTAGCTTACCACTGCCACTGAATCACATCCTTTTCTTGTTTCAAGGTACCGCACAGCTCTCTGCTCTTCCTCTTTTAACTTCATTTCAGCCTTCAAAAAGAAAAATGCCGCAAGTTTAGCAATTCAGTTAAGCAGACAGGAAACTCATCGCAGATGGAATTCTGTCTGACGGAATAGGTCTAATGTAAATTTGTTAATCATGGTAGAACTGTCTTAAAATCATGAAAGTATTCAGAAGTGTTTTTTCCTGTCTAGGAAACAAACACATGGCCTGATTTTCTTGCTTAATGTGACGTGTACAGCTGCCTTGACAAAACCCTGTTTGAATTCTTTTCTTACAAAAATCATTTCCTTAAGCAATGCTCCAGTTACATTTGGTGTAATTTCTGCTTCCCAAGGGTGTCCAGTTACTGGAGCTTCGACTGTATCAGTGTTTCTGGTCTAAAGCTTGTTGACTACAAAAGAACTGGAAGGTAACAGAAGTGCAATCTTCGCTATGTCATGCATATTGCTAAGTTATTTTTTATCTAAAAAAATACTGACAGCACTTGTTACAATATGTACATGTACAGTAGGTACATGTACTTCCAGTAATACATGTAGTTACTTCCGGTTTAAGATTAGCACATTGTATGCATACCATCATTACAGTGTAGCTGTCAATCAAGTAAAATTACATTTGCTTCTCTCAAAATGGAGTGTTTGTTTTGAGTACTTTAACAGCACTGTAGAATTATCATGACCATAACATACATGTATGATATGATATCACAAATACATACATATTTCATGTAATTCTGCACTCCATTCTCCTGTAGGTAGGCTGCAGCCTGTGTTTTGTAGAATTCCTCTGTAGCCTCCAGATATGCCTTTTCAAAGTTTTCTCTGTAAATCTTCAGCTTGTCCAAAATTTCTGAACTCAAGTTAACTGTTGATAAAACATGAATGTTAGCCATTAGAAGAGGAACTCAGAACCTAACAAAAATGAAAGTGCCATAGTTTATAGTGACAGCAAGCTAAATTATTCACAAGGATCTACAAGTTGCCTTTATGAAAACTCACTCTTTGAATAAGTGTACATGACTTTATAACAATGGAAACGTGAACTACATGTAATTTAATTTTTGGCTACACATCAAAGATGATCGTCCAGTCAAATGGACTCAGAATGAGGTGGAGATCATGTAATGAGCTGATTTACCACTACTAATGATACACGTACTAGGCTACTACTACTACATGTATGCTACACTGTACTACGTTCCAATCAGACCTTGTTTTTTCATACTTTGTGTGTTAATAATTATGTTACTATGAGTAATAGAAGCATAGTACAAAAAAATCTTGTTTATTATATGTGTACCAATACCTGTCATTTTTATTACACTCCCATGGTCATATGCAGATTTTTATTTTTTTATTAAAATAAAATGTTGCATACCATAAGATTCTCTCACACCAATTACTAGCTGAGAATCAAAAGCTTCACCATTCCTCTCCGCATGAACCAATTTCATGGCACTTGACTGCAGTCGTGATTTGATGTCACAGAATATGCCATTATTCCAGCTGTCCAGCATTAACTAGAAAAACACACAGTAACAACATGTTATTTTCCACTCAGCATTCACCTGTCTATTGATGGTATAAAATAATATTTCAAAGTCACTAGACTACATGTAGGTGTAAGGTTTGTACATGATACCAACAATACTGCCATGACTGGGTATACATGGGATTAACTTAACCTAGGATAATAAGTGCTAATTATGAATTCAAACCTAGACATTTACAAAATACACTGTAATGTACATCAATTTACTTTTAGAATTGTATGTTTTTTGTTGTTAGCTTAACAGTCCGCTTAATTTATTGTTTAATTTTGATTGCTTGTACTTGGCTGGGTGCCAACTCAGTTTATTTGTATTTTATTGAACGTCAATAAATACAGTTCCTGCTTCTGCATCGGCTTCACACCCCAATTCAGATGCCACACCAAACCACCCAAGCCTCCATTCCAGATCCCATAACCAGTACATAATTATGTTCATGCAAAGTAAACATAATCACATGTACATTGTATATGTTGTGGTTAAAATTTCTCTTTTGGTTTGAAAATTTCAAATTTCCATTGTCTCAGATTCATTTCCATAATCTGAGACCAAGAAAAAGAAAAATCAAACTGGTTTGAAGAAACAAAAATTGAACCACAACATATACACATACACATACATGTACATGTACATGTACACACATACCTTCTGAACTGTGATGCCATCAGTAAGCGGTCTTTTGCTTGCCCCTCCACCAGCTTTTCCCTGCAAGTTGGACTCTAAAGTACCAAACGGCTTTGGGAGGTAGTTACACTGAGTAAAGAACTTGGACCACTCACTGATGTATGCACGTAACAAGGTGGAATCATCCTCATGCTTTAGAACACGCTGCAATTCACAATAATTTTACGCATTATTAACAGGAATGGAAATTAGTCCAGTCAACTCTCTCTTAACGGACACCTCTATAAGACGGACATCTGGTGTCGGTCCCTGCCGTTTTTCAGTCATTTTTCTGTAACTAAACTCTCTATAAGACAGACACCTCTCTAAGACGGACAATGGACACTTTGAAACCGTCAACGGACACTTGAGAAGTGCTTTTTTTTAGTGAAAAATACTTCAAAACGGAAATGTAAGTGCTGAATATGAACAAACAAGTACACTTTTCTAATGTTATTTTAGTTCCAGTTTGTAGGTTTTGCTAAAGTAAACGACTTTAAACAGACTTAAAACATACATGTATTCATTGTGCAAATGTTCAGCTTTATTGTCTCAGAATTACTGGTGTCACGTTATCTCAACTCTCTATAAGCCAGACACCTCTTTAAGACGGACAGTTGGAGCCGGTCCTGACGGTGTCCGTCTTAGAAAGAGTTGACTCTACTCGCCCAGGGGAGTGTCATCTTCTTGGGCAAGTACAAATTATACATTTTTAGTGCAGTTCTCAAAGTCACTCAATCAAATAGCGAGTGCTGTCAAAATTAAGTTTCCAACCCTGTATTAATATTATTTGAATACTGCTGATGTACAACTGTATGTCCCATTTTGCACAGTGCATTGGAACACATCACTTTTGAAGCATTTTTTGTAAACTATGTACAGTGGCAGTACAGTCAACTATCTTTAAACAGACACCCCTCTTAGGTGGGCACCCCTTTACATGCAGTAAGACGAACACCAAATGTTGGTCTCTACTACACTTCATTCACTTATTTACTGTAATTGACAGAAGTAAAGTGTCTGTGATGGACTGTTCTACGACAGCTGGTTCTTGTCCCGATGGTGTCCGTCTTAACCCTTTATCTCCCAAGAGTGCCAAAGTTAAAAATAATTCATATAAAATCACAAATTTCATTTTGTGAAATATTGAAAAACAAATGGTGCCATGCAAAAGTACTTCCAAAGAGGTTTCAGTTGAATGGTCACACCATAGGATTTCATCAGGAGACTGAAAAGTTAGAACTGCATTAATTACATATCTTCAAAATTGACTCTGGGAGTGAAAGAGTTGACTGTCTACATACTGCAAAATAAACACAGAATGAGAGGAATGATAAGAAAATTTTCAATTACAACTTCAAGGAAGACAACAGTGACAAAAGCATTAATCCTCACTAACATCTAACTTACATGTATTTGTTTATATACATGTACCTTTCCACTATCTGAAAATTGTTAATCCTGTACTGTCTTGTTTATGGGCAATGAACGATCAAATACGCCAACCCTTGGGCAGACATGTAATGTCAAAATCAAGCTCCCATTCCTTACCTCTTGCACTTGTTTAATGAATGTAGTAACTTCATCTTTCAAAGCTTTGTATACTTTTTGTGACCCTTTCTCATCCCAGTTACAGACTTTGTGGACATCCCTACACAGAAAACAAAAAAAAAGAGGAATGTTTAGCCAAAAGTAGAAAATCCCTGAATGAGATAATAATATTAATTAGTCGTGCCCTTGGCTATGAGCCAATCGCACGACTTATAAAATGGGCTCCAAAAAGTTAAAAAGTTCACTTTTTCAAGTGGTTTACATGTATACATGTAGTCTGAGGCGAAGTGTTAGTGACATCATATCAGTTGATATAGCAACTTCAAGCTCATGGATGATTCTGGATTTTATTTACAACATAAGAAAAAGGAAAATTACAAAACAAAACATATCAAGTAAAAGGAACTTACATTATTACCGGGTTTGGCGAGAGTTCCATTCGATAATGATTTCGTTCTCTTTCTTTTCAAGCAACAGATAAATGGAAGTAATATAAAAGTTAAAGTTGACCTTTCATGCATGAGTGATTGCAAAAGACTGATTAAAGGTTTCAAATGACATACAGTGTAGCAACGTTCGTGACGGATCACCTAGTGTGACTGGAAAAGCGACTGTACATGCAAAACAAATCATGATATATTTAATTAATTCTCGTACCTTAGGGGCACTTACAAGACCCTTAAAGCTTCTTAAAGGACCCTAGTCAGCCACACCTTTGTTTTTGTTTACATGCAGGAGTTTCGGTATTATATTACACGTGGCGCGTGACCAAAAGTAAGGAAATCGTCGCGAAAGGTCAGAGGCGAGATATTTATAAAAATATCGTTATGAAAGGTGACAGGCCTAGCACAAATCCTGCTTGTCGCAAAAAGGCATTTCAACCCGGCTTTAGAATAGGGTTACCCCAAGTACGTGTCTGAGAGATTGTTTTCTTTTTATAGATCAAAATTAAGATATAACAGGAGTTGTTCTCAATGTTGCCGATTCTTTGATCTTAGGAAAGTCTCTGATACTGACAGGAGATATTTACGCTTTCCAGAGCCGTTTACTATGAGAATATTTAGTTGCCATCGCTGTTTGCTAGTTCTCGGCATAACAATATAATTGTTTTTTTAGCGCATAGTTTGCAAGATCAGTAGTAGTCGCTGAATGCTAGGATCACTGAGTTAATTTCTCAGTCCGTGATTTTGTGTGAGCGCAAGTCTGCGGTTAGCATGGCTTCCGAGATAGTGTTTCTTCATCAATGATTCCATAGAATAATGGCATATTACAATTTTTTTCGACTCCTCATTGTTTATTCTGCGTTTAAGTTACGTGTCTCGGAGCTAGGCTGTACTTTCGTTGTTAAACGTATGGCGTTATTGCATCCATCATGAAATCAGTTTGTGAAATATTTGAATCTCCAGCATGTTGACTGTTTCATAATTCTCACGGCCGGATGCAACTGTTGTACATGCATTCTTTAACAACAACAATTCGGCGAATTGGCTATGGTTTAGCCGTACGATTCCAACCTCACTTTTGCTCGTAATCCAAAGGTGGAAAGTCGATTCGCAAAGAATAGTTTTCTTTGCATTTCCTGGCGCCTTCGGCCGTCCACGCTTGGGAAACCGTGAGGCCATAAGACCATTGACTTTGGATGTCAAAACCTTGTCCATCGGTAGTGCAAAACTACGAAAAAATCATTCAAACCGATAGACTAATAATTAAAAAAAGCTACGATAACAGTTACAGCCTTTCATTTACACAACTTGGGACGATGCAGTAAGATTCCGATTCACTATGCAATGTTCAGTAATTTCGATGGTATCGAAAATGGCGGATTTCACCGTTTGAGCGCGCAGTGCATTTTGGATGACTAGGGTCCTTTAAAGCATGACTTCACCACTCGAAGAGTTGCTGTTCTTGTTTTTTGTAATAATTTATTATTAGTAGAAACAATTGCTTCACAATGGCTACTGCTCCACAATGGCCATGTTTTATTGTTTTAATTACCACCAATCATACACTTATTCACTTCTTAAAACTACCCATAAATGTCTTCCTCCAGGGGTATAAGGGTAAATGTCGTCTTAAAGCACGACTTCACCACTCAAAGAGTTGTTGTTCTTGTTTTTTGTAATAATTTATTATTAGTAGAAACAATTGCTTCACAATGGCTACTGCTCCACAATGGCCATGTTTTATTGTTTTAACCAATCATACACTTATTCACTTCTTAAAACTACCCATAAATGTCTTCCTCCAGGGGTATAAGGGTAAATGTCTTCTTAAAGCACGACTTCACCACTCGAAGAGTTGTTGTTCTTGTTTTTTGTAATAATTTATTATTAGTAGAGACAATTGCTTCACAATGGCTACTGCTCCACAATGGCCATGTTTTATTGTTTTAACCAATCATACACTTATTTACTCTCCTTATAACTACCCATAAATGTCTTCCTCCAGGGGTATAAGGGTAAATGTCAAAAAAGCTTTAGATGCTCAGCCACTGACACCTTCTGAAACTTTTCTTCTGGTTGGAAGATATATAGAGAATACATCACGGAAAGTGCGCATGTACGGTTTTTATTCACTAGTTTATTCATGTGGCCTCTGATTGGATGAACAATGTTTCTCACACATGAAAAATGTCATTCGCTCCTCTGATTGGCCAGAACTTATTTCCGTATGAAAATTTACAACATGGCTTTTCAACGCATATATGACGAGGTGAATATGGATGAGAAGTCCAGATCAAAAGTGATAACACCAAATAAAACTTCAGCCAACTGAAACTGCAGTTAATCAGATTGTATGTTCTAATTCATGTGGGCTGCTCGCACATTGTTTGTTCTAGTTTATATGGGCTGCTTGCAGCTCAGAAAAATGACAAAAGCTTACTTTATATTTACTTTATATTTTGTGACCTTTGAGCTACAATGTAGCTATATAAATACATTGCACACAAACAAAGGACAATAGCTATATAGTAGAACAATAATGGACTTTTGACACTGTGTAGACCATTAAAAAGTCAGCTTTCTGACAAGTGAAATAAGCTTACAAATTGTATTTTACAGTCATATAACTTACATGTAAGCAGCTGTAAGTTTACACAATATAAGCTTACTGTATCCTACGATAAGACTTAAGTTATGTACGATCATACATGTACACCGAATTGTAAACACATTACTGTAATCAAATAACCATACACTTTAACAATAAGTGGTTTAATATCGACGAAGAAAAGGTTAGCCGGTTTATATATCAAATGCCATGCGATTTTTATTCATGACAATGACAAAAATACTCTTATGAAGATCGTCGGGTCTGCCAGCCCGTTACTTACCAGAAAAGATTCTGCCATTCTTGGGTTGTAACAGCCTGTTGTTTCAAAAGCTTGTTCACTGTAGGTTTGAGTTCATGCCATTTATCCTCGAACTGCACTCCAGGTCTCTTGGCGTTCAAAAGCAAAGAGGACATTCTTCCACCATTTTCCTTTCACTGTGAATTAATATAAGCTCAGTTTCGTGACAGAACTCAAGCGAACATGGCATACGTTTTGAAAGCTTACCGCTGACTAGTTTATTCCACTTTGCGAGAGGGGTAGGGAAACTGTCCTGCTAGATCACGTGATTGAACTGCGACGGTATTGCCCGTGCGCGTTATAGCCGCCGCTGAAAATTCTTAAAAAAACACGTGTCAGCGTACGCGTGCATATTTCTCTTATGATAGAGTGATTGTTGTTCCACGACAAGTTTCGATGCGTGTTTGGTTATGAATTTATAATGCACTTTTATTCACCCATGCGCAAAGCAAACCAGAATGATGTTTGAAATTTCTCAACGAACTTTTTTAGTTTGCTGCCTCTGCTGAAATATCAGTCACTGATCGCTAGAATTAAGCCTAATCAAAGTAAGTTTGATAGCCATTCAGTAGTGGCAAGCTAAAAGCGAAAAGTAGGCCTATAATGAAGGTGTATTCAGTAAGTCCAAGAGTTGTACAATCGATTTTGAACAAGTCGTCACTGAGAATGGATCATGGCAGCATCCGGCTCTAACAAACCGGCAGTTAATGGTTGTGTGCGATAAATAGCCGATACAGCGGTAAGAAATACTAATTTTTAGATTAAAACTACCAAATGCTTGAGCGAAACTCGATAGTCAGCCGATCCCAGCTTCGACAATTTAGTAACAATGGAAGCGAAAAATAGTTATTTATTACTGGTTAAGTCTGCTTTTTCTGAATAAACTGCTGACAAAGTGCATTTAAATAGTACAAACATTTTGAAGAATTTTTATAGTCACTAAAATGTAGGCAGTTTCTTGGTGTTGCGATCACCAAATGACGTAAACCAAAGATTCAAAAGAAAGTAAACAATACCCACACCACAACACAAAAGCTAACCAACAATAGTTTCCGCAACACCAAGAAACACCCAAAATGTAGTTCAATAGTCCGAATTGAAAAATGATCGATAAAAATGCAGTTGATGAAAGGTAGCTGCTTTAGTAGTCTTCGCAACATAGAAGAAAGACACTGACAGTGGAGATATACTGTCAGTCAAGGACTGAAAATTTCTGACTTATTTCAGTTTGTGGGAATTTAATCGAATCCTGTGATTATTGCGAAAAACCGTCAGTATCTGCAGTAAGAAACACCTTGGCATAATAAATTAACCGTAGTATAATTATTTTGTAATTGGGAATAAATACAAACATTGATTTTCTTTTCCTTTTCCATTTATTAGATGACACTACTGCAAATAAATCCAGTCAAGAAGTGCCAAAGAACAAAGAATTTTAACTCTGGAAAACAGAGCAAGAGATTTGCAAATGCCGTAAGTATAATTATGAAAACTGTTCAGTCTTTCGCCTGTATCTGATTAAGGAAAACGTAGAATTTCACATGCAAATAGCTACAATTAGCTGCAAAAGTAGTTGAGACACTTTCATTCACAAGTGCTTTTTTGGAAAGAGTGCACCATTGCTACCTTTCCTTACCCCTCCCCCCTCATCAATGTTGTTTTGTGACCGGCGCCATGTCCAAAACTTTGGCTAACAACATTGAACGGGGGAGGGGGGGTTGTGAGGGAAATATATTGTTCTTTTGTATTTTGAGTCATCATTTTTTATAAAAGTGAGTGTTTTTTGTCAGAGTGTCTCAACAGTTTTGCAGCTAATTGTAGCAATTTTGCCCGCCGTATCACAGCGGGAACCTAACAGAGTAACCTTTATAGAAAAACCGCCTGATCTCGGTGTAAGATTATATATTTACCACGTTAGACTTATGAAATTGGGATTAAAAGGCTTATTGTAGTTACATTGATTTTCTTTCTCTTTTTTTTCTATCACAGCCCAATCAGAAAGTGCCGAAGAACAAAGGGAACATTGAGTGTAAAGTAATTCGCCGACAACTTTTGCGTTTCTCCTATTCTCACGGCTGCATAAATAATTAGCTCGTAGCCGGCGGTAATTTCATTAATGTCGTTTTACGGGGTTTTGGGCTCATAATTAATTTTGTTTTTTAGACATCACCAATGTAAAAATATGCAAATTTCAAAAAACATGGCTGTCAAAATCTTGTTGCCATGGAAATGTCAAGTCACGTGATCAATAACATGTCCTGTGAAATTGTTGCCAGGTAAATTTTAGGAAAAGTCACAAAGTTTGATGGCGTTTGAATACATATTAAAGAAGATATGAATGTTGAAAGTTAGCGCGGGCGCAAAATCGGGTTAAATTTGATGCATTATTGTAATGAATTCTGAAATTTCTGACTGCATACCTTAGCGTTTACAGGTTTACAAGTACGCGATATAACATCATTGTTTTCACATTGTTTTCATGGGTAAGGTTGTAAAATCAATGTAATCGGTGCTTTTTTCCAGCTTGCTGTGATATCGTCGCGTTGATAAAACAGCTTACAAACTCTGATAGTCAGCCTGGTCATATTTGCATCTCTCATTGAAACCTCCCAGTAAAAAGGTTGCAAATACAAAACTCTGATCATGACAGAGTTAAATAACAACCTGCTAAATGAACACACTTTACATGGTGTATATTCATTTTAGAAATTAATGTGTTGTGAAGTATTGACTTAACGAAAGATTCATAGTATTGCACATATTAAATAACAACAAACGGTATAAAACTGAAATTGCAGAGCTTACTGATAGTGCATTAAATGACAGGGTGATTAGAAAATAGCATTTGATAGCCATACCATATAATAACTTCATCAGCTATCATAAATTTAAACTACAGTCAGGTTTAGCATGTTCCGATTTAGTGCTGAAATATTTTGACTGTACACCTTAGCGTTTTCAGGTTTACAAGTACGCGATATAACATCATTGTTTTCACATTGTTTTCATGGGTAAGGTTGTAAAATCAATGTAATCGGTGCTTTTTTCCAGCTTGCTGTGATATCAGAAGGGAGTTCGTGGCGTTGATAAAACAGCTTACAAACTCTGATAGTCAGCCTGGTCATAATTGCATCTCTCATTGAAACCTCCCAGCAAAAGGTTGCAAAAACAAAACTCTGATCATAACAGAGTTAAACAAAAACCTGCTTTAAAACTAAATGAACACAACATGGTATATATACATTTTTGGAATAATGTGTTGTGAAGAATTGACTTTACGAAAAGAGTCATAGTATTGCATAATTATGTTAAATAACAACAAACGGTATAAAAGTTGCCAATTGCAGAGCTTACTGATAGCACATTAAATGATAGGGTGATTAGAAAATGGCAAAATAGCATTTGATAGCCATACCGTTGATATAATAACTCCATCAGCTATCATAAATTTAAACTACAGTCAGGTTTAGCATGTTCCGATTTAGTGCTGTGGAACACCACTTGAGTTTCATTATCCCATGATAGCGTCCAATTTCGCGCACAACACTTCATTAACTTTTTCTGTTTGTGAAATTTTAATTCAAGACGCTGTAAATCTGATGCATTATTTCACACCTCTCCAATGAATTCTGCAATTTCTGACTGCACACCTTAGCATAAGATTTACAACTACGAGACAGTGCATCGTTGTTTTCATGGGTAAGGTTGTAAAATCAATGTAATCGGTGCTTTTTTCCAGCTTGCTGTGATATCAGAAGGGAGTTCGTCACGTTGATAAAACAGCTTACAAACTCTGATAGTCAGCCTGGTCATAATTGCATCTCTCATTGAAACCTCCCAGTAAAAAGGTTGCAAAAACAAAACTCTGATCATGACAGAGTTAAATAACAACCTGCTGAATGAACACAATTTACATGGTGTATATTCATTTTAGAAATTAATGTGTTGTGAAGTATTGACTTAATGAAAGATTCATAGTATTGCACATGTTAAATAACAACAAACGGTATAAAAAATTGCAGGACTTACTGATAGTACATTAAATGATAGGGTGATTAGAAAATAGCATTTGATAGCCATACCATATAATAACTCCATCAGCTATCATAAATTTAAACTACAGCCAGGTTTAGCATGTTCGGATTTAGTGCTGAAATTTCTGACTGTACACCTTAGCGTTTTCAGGTTTACAAGTACACGATATAACATCATTGTTTTCACATTGTTTTCATGGGTAAGGTTGTAAAATCAATGTAATCGGTGCTTTTTTCCAGCTTGCTGCGATATCAGAAGGGAGTTCGTGGCGTTGATAAAACAGCTTACAAACTCTGATAGTCAGCCTGGTCATAATTGCATCTCTCATTGAAACCTCCCAGTAAAAAGGTTGCAAAAACAAAACTCTGATCATAACAGAGTTAAACAAAAACCTGCTTTAAAACTAAATGAACACAACATGGTATATATACATTTTTGGAATAATGTGTTGTGAAGAATTGACTTTACGAAAGAGTCATAGTATTGCATAATTATGTTAAATAACAACAAACGGTATAAAAGTTGCCAATTGCAGAGCTTACTGATAGTACATTAAATGATAGGGTGATTAGAAAATGGCAAAATAGCATTTGATAGCCATACCGTTGATATAATAACTCCATCAGCTATCATAAATTTAAACTACAGTCAGGTTTAGCATGTTCCGATTTAGTGCTGTGGAACACCACTTGAGTTTCATTATCCCATGATAGCGTCCAATTTCGCGCACAACACTTCATTAACTTTTTCTGTTTGTGAAATTTTAATTCAAGACGCTGTAAATCTGATGCATTATTTCACACCTCTCCAATGAATTCTGCAATTTCTGACTGCACACCTTAGCATAAGATTTACAACTACGAGACAGTGCATCGTTGTTTTCATGGGTAAGGTTGTAAAATCAATGTAATCGGTGCTTTTTTCCAGCTTGCTGTGATATCAGAAGGGAGTTCGTCACGTTGATAAAACAGCTTACAAACTCTGATAGTCAGCCTGGTCATAATTGCATCTCTCATTGAAACCTCCCAGTAAAAAGGTTGCAAATACAAAACTCTGATCATGACAGAGTTAAACAACAACCTGCTGAATGAACACAATTTACATGGTGTATATTCATTTTAGAAGTTAATGTGTTGTGAAGTATTGACTTAACGAAAGATTCATAGTATTGCACATATTAAATAACAACAAACGGTATAACATGAAAATTGCAGGACTTACTGATAGTACATTAAATGATAGGGTGATTAGAAAATAGCATTTGATAGCCATACCATATAATAACTCCATCAGCTATCATAAATTTAAACTACAGTCAGGTTTAGCATGTTCCGATTTAGTGCTGAAATTTTTTGACTGTACACCTGAGCGTTTTCAGGTTTACAAGTACGCGATATAACATCATTGTTTTCACATTGTTTTCATGGGTAAGGTTGTAAAATCAATGTAATCGGTGCTTTTTTCCAGCTTGCTGCGATATCAGAAGGGAGTTCGTGGCGTTGATAAAACAGCTTACAAACTCTGATAGTCAGCCTGGTCATATTTGCATCTCTCATTGAAACCTCCCAGCAAAAGGTTGCAAAAACAAAACTCTGATCATAACAGAGTTAAACAACAACCGGGGAATTTTACTTAAACCTATACTACTTATCAAGTCTCTTTATGTTGTCCAGGTATAATACCTTTCTTAAACGTTCCGAAAACCTCTTATGCCCGAAATGCTATGTTTTGTCAAAAATGGTTTGCACCAATGCCGATTCTCAGTATTGATTTTGAAAACAAAGCCATAAGTCCTTGAAGCAGAATTAACTCTAGGGGACGGAATTTATTTGATAGCTACTACTTTGAGAAACGCACATCAGATGTAGTGACGTTACAGAAACAGAACTTAACATTACAAGAGAAACCTGAAAGCATTTTTTCTTCCTTCGATTGAACTTGCAAAACCGATTAGAAAAATTGAAATCAAAAAAATGTAAGAAAATAATCTAAAGTGTCGGAAATATTAACTTCAATCCGTTACAGGTTTGACGAGTTGAATGTCACGATACAAGATACTGTACGTCCAACATAATTTGTAAGGCAAGGCATAATTCTATTAATATCATTTAATGCCAGTTATATCAAACGTACCGAGACCACCGGGATTCAAACTCGGGTCATATTAGTGGGTGGCGACCACATATACCTTATTATTAAGCTGCTGTATTCATTTGTGTAAAGTAACTAAAGCAACATTTCTTTTGATGAAATCGAGCACAAAAATATCGAAAAAACAAAATGAAGAACAGAAAGGTGGCCAATAGCTACCAATGTGGTGACCTCAAGCTGGGTGGAGGGTTTCGTGCGTTCCACTTGGTGCTTGTCTCACTTTCTCGCTTCCCGTAGGTATGGAGTACACGGTCGTGTTCCTACAACGTCAGCTGCCCCGAGGTGAAAACGGCGACATTCTAGCGGCATTGCACACGAGCACAGTTATCGCAGATCAACGCAGTTGACTGGACGGCTCCATCCAGAGCTAACCGATACTATACTGTACCGTGATCGCCTAGGATGACAGGTAGTTTCATCCGGGTCATACCGGAGTTAGTGCAGGCTATCAATTACTACACCGCCGAACGGACGGTCTGTATTCAAGCGGGGGTCACAATTTTGTTTCAATTTTCTGTATCGCCGGAAAATCCCAAAAATAAAAGTTTGAAAATCAGATTGCAATTTCAGAGAAAGACTTGTTGCTCTTTAATAATAATGGTATAAAAACTTAGCTTGAAAAAGTCGTATTTATGTAGTACGCATGAAATGAATCAAAGCGATCCTGGATCGGGGAGAAATATAAATGGAACCCAGTCAATTGTAAAATAAAACATTAATAATAAATTATGCCTTGGATGGGCCGGATTCGAACCCGTAACGTTTGCCATATGCATGGTTCAAACTCTCTACTACCAAGCACAAGCTCTTCGAAACTGGGCCATTTGCGATCCGGCGGTTACTTTCTCTGGTAACAATTTGCCAAGAACTATTATTGTTTGTTGTGAACATTACGGCCAAGAACAGGAGATGAAGAAGTTATCAAAATTTACTGTAGTGGAATCTACTTATATCCAGTACTAACAGATTGTGTTTTAAGCTTTCAGAGCAATATTTATCTTCTGGGACAGAAACGCTCATTCGTCGTCAGTTCAATTTTTGGAGGTAACTTTCCAGTAATAACTACTTCATCCGGTATGTTGAATACGACACGTATTTATGATAGTAGCTAGATAGGAAAAGATGAATCGCCCGCAAGTGGTTTCTTTGTGACAATCCTGTAGATGCAAGTCAAATGGGAGTTTGGAAATGCTTTTCTTAAGCCGTTTTTCATGTAGAGAAGTAAACAGAAGAACTCAGAGAAAGGTCGAGCTAAATAAGAAAGCTACAAAACATCATCAGGTGGTTTTCATATGACAAACCAACATTAAAATGCAAATCAAGTTAAATTGGTGGTTGGAAATGTGAACTTTGAAGTGACGTCGGAGGATAATCCTCATAAGACAAGAAGTGATAAAAAAACCGTTTCATGCATATAAATCGAGTCTGGGATTCGAACCCAGAAGGATTAAAATTTGTAGCTTTAACTTTAATGATGGTATATACTCCATGGGAGAATACCGTGGATGCACCGAAGAGTGCATCCATTTACCATACTTAGCCATATTTACCCATACTTACCCATATGTGCATCCTCTTTCCGCTGACCATTTGTGCTGAACATAACTTTGTGGTAAAGATTTTACGACTGATTAATTTAGTTGTTCTGCTGGTTATTTTTTATTGATTTATAGGTTCATCTTCAGACTACGTCTGATCTATAACAAAAACATGGAAAAGAACCTTTGTTCTGGAAAAACTGTACTGTATACTGAAGAAAGCGGCACAAAGCAAGGTATGTATGCTTACCTCATAATCCTCTAACCCCCAGCCCCCTCCCCCCTCCCCCCCCCCTCCTCCCCCCCCCCCCCCCCCCCCCCCTAGCCTGGAGACTTTCTTTATTCCAATCATCTTTTGGTGCAAGCCAGTAGACTTCTGGCGGGGGTGGGGTAGGTATAGACTATGGACTCCGGCTTGGAGCACAGGAGATCGAGTCTAGTAGTAAAATAGTTGCTTGTCGATTAATTTTGGTTTCTTCTACTTTTAGGGCGTTTTGGACACCACCATAAAGTTGTTTTCATGGATTTCACCTGAGTAAACAGGGATCACGGCAAGGCACCATAGCCTTTCAATAGAGTTCAATCCTTCGTGAAGGCACCATATGATTTCTCAAAATGCCAAACTGGTCATTAGATATCTTCGAGTAGAACTATGTTGAAATGCATAGTTAACACTTCCTTACTATAGGCGTAATTTAAATGGCTCGGTTGCTCGAAAGCCGCACGATTGACACCAAACTAGAGCTTTAAAAGAACGCAAAGATGGTTTTTGTTTCTCGACTGACTGACTTGCGAGTGAGATCAGTCAAAACAAAAGAAGAACGACAAAACATGTTACAGGAATCCACATTGAAAATATAGCACTGAAAATAAACAAAATAAACCTAACTTCAGTTAGTGAAAAGTAAACATTTAAGCTAAAATTAAATAAATATAACAACGTAGAATAGAAATCGATTTAAACTTTGTTATAAAGCAAATCAACTTGGATTCCTGTAAATACTATTCCAAAACTATTGTTTTTTTTTACATAAGAGAGACAGTCGGGAAACTCTAATTAATGCGCGCTGATTCATTTTCAAGCAATCGAGCCAAGAACATTTTTAGTGCTAAAGAAGAATAGCTGTTCAAACTCGCAATGTTTGAATTGAATATTTCCTCTTTTTTTCTGACATCACTTTGTAATAATTAACATTGTTGTGCATTGAATAAAATTCTGTCATCTCCTTTGGCTTGGGTGGCAGTGATTTTCGAGGCAAAAAGTCTGGAACTCTTCGTAATATAGCCGGGTAGAACTCTAACCTTGGTTAGATTGTGAACTCTTGTTGTCCTCGCTTTTTGTGCTCTCAAAAATGACTGCCACTAGGCTACATTAGCCTCGTTTTATTTTGTTCTCAAATTCTTTTATTTGATAAGAACGAGAAGAATGCGGAAGTAAAAATTGTTAAACAATTCTTAAAGCTCGGGTCGAACGAGATGGGAGAAGAGTTCATACACTTTTCCTAGTTGAACATGTAGACTACAGCGGCCACCTTCGGACAGACCTTTCTGGCCGTTGTAAAAACTGGAGGTGGCCGTTATGGAGAGGTTATCTATTAGAGGATTTGAGTGAGTGAATGAGAAGGCGGGACAAGAAAACATGGTCGTTGTGTGGAGGTAGCTGTTAGTAGAGGTTCGACTGTATATCATGCACCAGAATCACCTCTCGTGCGTTCGCGTCAATTTTCCTAACGCTTTGATTGACTTTCGTGCATTTTTTTTTTCAATTCTCATGATCATACGCTTTCACAGACTCTTCTGCTTTCTCGTCAACTCTTACATACGCTATCGTCAACTTTCATGTGCTCTTGTCAACTCTTGTCCGCTTTCATCAAATCTCGTGCGTTCTCGTCGACCTTCGTAAGTTGTCGTCAACTCACATGAAGTCTGGTAAATCCCCTGTGTCGTCAGCTATCGTGCGCTTCCATCAACCATTGTATACTATTGTCAACTATTGCGCACAGTCGTGAAATCGCATCTGCTCTAATCAACTCCCGTTCGCTCTCATTAAATCTCGTACGGTTTCATCAACTCTCACATGTTCTTGTCAACACTCAGGTTCGCTTTCATCAACACTCATGCTCTCCCGCCAACTATCGTATATTATCATCAACATTCTTGCGCTCTCATCAACTCGCATGCGCTCATATCAATTCTGGTACGCTGTCGTCAACTCTCATGCGCTCTTTATCAAATCTTGTATAATCTCGCCCACACTCAGGCGCTCACGTCAACTTTGGTACATTATCATCAGCAATCTTGTGCACCAAATTGCTATCGTTACCTCTCATCGACTCTTGCGTAGTTTTGCCAACCCTTGTATGCTGTCCTTAATTCTACTGCGCTCTCATCAACTCTCGTGCGCTCTTGTTAACGACGTAACGGTGTGCTCTAATCGATTGCCATGCGCATTCGTCGACTATCTTAAATTCTCATCAACAATGAAGTCTACTCATCAGCCTTGCGCTCTCTTTACCTCTCAAGCTCTTACGCTGTTGTCGACACTCGTGCGCTCGCCTTAACTATTGAACCCTGTCATTACTGTAATGTTCTCTCCGCAACATTCTGCTCTCGTGTGTTCTTATAAACTCTCGAACGCATTCATCATCACTCAAGCGTTCTCGTATAACTCTCTCATGCTATCAGATCTCATCAACTATTGTCCGCTGTCTTCAATTTTCGTGCGCTATCGTCATCCATCGTAAACTGTCGTAAATTTTTATGCGCTCTTGTCAATCCGCGAACGCTCTCATCCGCCAGCTCTCGTCCGCTGACT
Source organism: Dendrophyllia cribrosa (assembly GCA_024195265.1). Classification (NCBI taxonomy): domain Eukaryota; kingdom Metazoa; phylum Cnidaria; class Anthozoa; order Scleractinia; family Dendrophylliidae; genus Dendrophyllia; species Dendrophyllia cribrosa. Next base: position 41,945,731 of record JAJLRJ010000004.1, read on the forward strand.
TCGACTCTTGCGCTCTTATCAATGTTGCGCGCTCTCGTCATCTCTTGTCAATACTCGTACGCTAAACGCATGAATATGGAAAACTCCTTTTGCTGCGGTTGGTGACCGGTTATAAAATATTCAAGCAATTTAATTCGAGTGATATAATTAAGCATCCTTGATCGTGACATTTTAAAGATCCCTTTAAACGTGGAATTTTATCGCTTATAACAACTTCCTGGGAATGCGTACCAAGATTCGAAGAGCAAATGGTGTTTCTTTTAGCGCGAGGGAGAATTAAAGATTCGACTTAACAAAGACTGACTCAATTCGCCAATGTCGGCATTTTATTTACTTTTTAGAATTGTCCTCGCAGTGAATAGCATAATATGTGCGGGAGTTTGGAGGGGAGGGGGGTTGGGAAAACACATATCACTGGCCGCCATATTTGAGGGGAAACACATATCACTGTGACATCGCCATTTTAAAAGCCGAAAAGGCCCTGTGGACGAGGTTTGTTACCGGCAGATGCAAAAAAGATCTCGCCCAGCAGCATGTCAGTTAGCCTTCGTGGCACGCGCCAGAAAGGAAACGTGAATGGGGTTCAGGCTACATGTCAGTCAGTAGCAGTTAGGGAGCCAACTGGAAATGACAGAATCGGGTGTCGGCAGACTTGGCAGGGGAGGGACACCACAACAGCTTGCCCCAGTTGCTGTGGGCTTATGTCTGTATAGTACCACTACATCCCCCCCCCCCCCCCCCCCTCCCTCCCTCCCTCCCTCCCTCCCACTTAAAAGAAAGAACAGAAAGGTTGTACCACTCCCCGGGACTATTTACCCAAGAAAGACAACTACCAATGAGTCAATACGAATAAAGATTTTATTTTTTTGTATACGTTGGTTTTACAACTGCGATTACCACCATATCCTGAGCGATTCAACACGGGTCGCGTAATTATTTGATGAAGAAATCAGTTCTTGGAAAAAGGAATGTTTGTCCTAAACTGTTTCTTATCTGTCAGAGAGTTTAATTAAAACCTTACCTAGGTCATGTCGTTAAAACTATTCAATAAGGACATGTCACAATAAATTACGTTATACTCAGTTCACATGCTACTCAGACAACGAGTACTAAGGAAACGCGATACGCGGTTTGTGTGCGGCGAGGGGGGGGGGGGGTATCCACACGCTACTCTGATAGAAGAGAGGGGGTGGCGGGGATCCACATGCTACTCTGATAGAAGAGAGGGGGTGGCGGGGATCCACATGCTACTCTGATAGAAGAGGCGACGCCTTTAGCAACCGAAGACATGGCGCGGACGCTCTTAGTACGATCGAGGTTGCGTTTATTTCAGCAAATCTAGTTTCACTTTTGGTTGATCTGGATAGTTTGGATTCTCTGCGTTTCTTTTATCGTGTAAGCTGGAACAAAAATCTGAAAAATATATATCCATACATTCCACCATGCTTTTTTTCACCCGTACTAACTGACTGCATGAATAAAATCTGGTGCCAAATTTCACTAAATAGGACGAAAATCTTTTCAGAATTTAATTTGACTTCTTCCTAAATGGAACGGAAAATCAAGCTTTTATCCGGATTTGGATTGGCTGAAAGAAACGCAACCTAAGCTAATCCAGAGTTGCGGCAAAATTAGGTCTGTAATATGTTTCATTAAAAACGAAATTTAACAGTAAGAATCGCTTCAAAACAAGGGAAATCTAAAGCCTGTCATTACTTATAATCCTGTTCCAGGACTCGTCAGCGTATTGTAATCAGTGATTGACGTTCTAAAAGGCGATTTTTAATTGAGTATCAAAAGTAATTTCCAATTGCTTTGGTTTTGCATTGTTCCGCTTTGTGATTGGCTAAAATATCTCGGGCCACTTTCTCAACCAATCAGAAGTAAAACCATATGAAACCAAATTGTCGTACGCGTTTTCCCGCGCTTGGCGCCGACTACATGTATTTGCTTCGAGTTCTGATTGGTTCAGTGGATTGTCTGCGTCTGTGATTGGCCAAAGTAATTACTTTGGTTTTGGTTTTACGACACTCAATTGAAGACTGCTCTTATGATGACATTAACGGTCATTCCTTCTGGTGCTGACTTTTCTGACTTTTGATGGAGTTCGTCTTGGCTCATTTTACAGCAACCGCGCTTTAAGTAGCCCAGTGTTTTAATAAGTTTAACACTGCAAATCGTTCATGAGCTATGCGTGTTTGCAAAGCTACCACGTGAGGAAGTTACGTCCTTCCCTCTGACCATGCGCAGTTTATCTGTCGACAGAATGATGACATCACTGTCAATGTTGTTACGAGGGGCAAAGTCAAAAGTGATGATGTCAGAAATAAGACCGTCAAAGGCGGATGATGACACAAATAAAGCTATTGCGAATTGACTTCACAAGTGAAAACCCAAAGACTTTTAATTTTATGTTGTGAAGAGATGACGTCACATACGCAAATGATCATGCTAAAGCATATAACGTCACGTGTCACGTGTTATGTTGTCCGAGCTAGAGCTCGTTGTCGTCACGAAGAGAACCATGGCCAGTCAGAAGGAAGCAGTTCTCTTATACCGTACCTCAGTACAGACGTCTTTAGATAAATTTTACTTTGTCTTAATTTCGCATACGCTAAGACAAAGCAATCGGCGTTTCAATTCCTTATATTTCTGATTATTTAAGCCTCAATTCTCTCAAGTCCCAATTTGAAAAGGAACTCTTCTTTAGCGTCCTCGCCAATTCCTTTACGCCCTTCTCTTCTTGACTCCATTTTCCTAAGGGCACTGCGGTAACGTGTCTTCATGCGAAAATCTACAGCCCCAGTGCCATTTATTGGGCTGGAACGGCATGTTGGTAATAACGCATTTGGCTTCGTAGATTTTGGCGAAGTGGAAGGCGATAGTCTTTCCCTTTCCGCGCGTTTTTCAAGTCCGGTTTCCTTTCCAGTTGTCAAAGAGCTCTGTCTTTCGGTTGGACTTGGTTTCTGGTCACGTTTGAGGTCTTCTTCTTTTGTTCCCTTCTCAATTTTAACCCGTACAGCCGTTTTTTCGTGTGCAAACCCGTTTAGCCGAGCCAAGTCCATGCTTCGCCGCTTCTCTTCTTCAAGGAGGCCGCGATGAAATCTCCGTTCGCTTTCAACGGATGAACAACGCACCGGAAACAACGTCGAGGCATCTCGATGGTGCCCGAACGACCAGAGCGAGTAACGATCCCGAGGGACAGGAATGTGTATCCCGTTTGACCCGTAAATATGAGCGACAGCATCGGGGCCGTTAACCCTCCGGTGATACATACCCGGTGATCCCCTCGGAGAAGGAAAGGAGTTCGGATAGTCCGGTGGGAAGCTATTCCCTGGAGGGGGTACACCATAACGTTCCATTGGAAATCCCCTTTCAGAGTACTGCATTTCTTCATCAATGCGCGCCTTTTTAGGAGGGACATGGAAGGCGGAACCTCCTGGAGACACTCGCCTCGGGTCTCTCAGAAGTGTGCGCCCTTGGAAAGATCCAGAGTTATTCATGTCTTTCGATTCTTCGCCTGGACGTTCATGTTGGTGGTTTTCGCTTCTCCTTTTCAGGGTTTCCTGTCTCAAGGGAGCTCTGTGCTGACCGGATGAGGACTTGTCTCGGAAAAGAAGGTCATTTATCGCGCTTTGTGTGAAAGATTGTTGGTCATCCAAAGTCAAGTGAAGTTGGATGTCCAACACATTTCTTAGGGCTCCTTCGTACACATCAGCCAAACTGCGGAATAGAATAAAAAAAGGCGTTGTAAGTTCATGGATACTTAAGGGAAGACTGCACATTTCACTCATGCAGCAGATTCACCCCTCCCCCAAAACTACCTCCGGAGAAGAGAGACGGACTTAAATGAAGGTGACATGACCCTTGTTGTCATTGGCTTATGAAACTATAGACAATTTTACAGTTGTGTGTTTTGTGTTTTCGCCTTTGAGTGAAAGTGAGGCTGGAGTTGAGTTTGTGTTGATACAAACCTGACCTATCTGCTTTTGATATGTACATCATGTTCAACAAAAACTAGTCATCAGCAGAACAGCATGAAAAGCAGGAAGGTTTCTGACAAAACAAGGTCAACTCCAGCCTCACTCTCATTTAAAGGCCAGGTCACTAAGCAGACAATTGCAAATTGGGCTATGTTGATTAATAACTGTTTGGGGGAACTAAAGCTTGTTCGAAACGTCCTGTACAAGTAACATGATCAACTGATGAATTTCTATAGCGGTGGCAAGTTAAAAAAGACTGCAAAACAGTCGACGGATGTTTCGCTGTGTAATGACGCACGAAGCACCGATACTCGCAAACAACCTCGTTCCCAGGATCTTTCTTCTCTTCTCCCCTGGAGGACGGGAAGAAGAGATACCCTGGGGACGAGGTTGACTCGCGAAGAGAGGCACAATGAGCCGATCCTCGCGCGCGACCCTCTCACGACACCACGCTCCAGATCCTTTCAATTCGGCCGTCCCAGTTTTCGACGATCTTTTAGGCGGAAAAGCGCAAAAATACGGACTGTTCTACAGTCTAAAGACGGAACTTCTAATTAAACAAGTCTTTCCTTTATGATGCTTACATTCATTATGCTTTAGAAATTGTAAATTCGATCCATGAAGGACTTTAACGAAGCCCGAGAACGACCAATTAAATGTAAGAATCAGAACTAGCAACCTGCCTGAGCGATAAAAAATAAGTAACTGAATTGAAAGAGAACAGACGCTTAAAATCAACAATATGGTAAGACAAAAGAAAAGCGATTTTAGAAAAGTGTTATTGAGCGCAATTTCAAAAACATTGAGCGGTAAATATCCAAAAATTTGTCTTTTGCCGCAATTTTTAAAATCTGCCGGAAATAATCAAATGTTTTTTTTCTTGTCCGGCAGATTGCTGTTTATAACTTATTTTAGTTTTTACTTTTCCGTTAGAACGCTGTTTATGTTTCGGCAAAACTCCAAATTAAAAACTCTTTAAAGCAGAGTTTGTTATGAATTTACCCCGACCGCTGATAAAAACTAAAGTTCAAGGGATTTTGTTTTTCACTTTGTTTTATAATCTACATTTATGCAAAATTATGACTTCTCGGTTTTAGATTATAGCCGATACCGATTGTCCACAGATAAAACAAATGGAAATGAAATTTTAACTTTCATATATTTATCCTTTACAACGGCGAAAGTTCTTTTATCAAGATGGAAAATCTCTAAGTTATATTTTACCCTAAAGGCAAAAAAAAGTTGAGCTTTATTTGCATTTTAATTTATTTAAAAGATCATCAAGCACTGGAAAAACTAAAAATGCAATCTACGACGGAAAGAATTTTATGGAATAATATAACTGCATGCACAAAACGGAATTTTTCTTAATATTAACACACAAAAAAGCAAAATCCACTACTTTTTTTTCTTGAGGCTTTAAACGATTTGCTTTAGGTTCCGAACACGATTTAAATCAATTAAACATAATAAATGTCTTTTAAATGTTATCACAAACTGTACTTAAATTAATACCACAAATATTTTTCCTTCCATTTTGAAGCATTTCCATGTGAGCCGACAATATATAATGATGATTTTTATATCTCGCAGAAACCCATTTCACTATTATTATAATTCTAATTATTTCATCTCTTTAAATTGGACGAATTCGAAGGGCTCGTGAGGGATTGTTGTCGCTCCGAAGCGAATTCTGAACACACGTAATACTTTTATAATTTTAAAACACGCTGATTATATTTTACCTTCTTGATTTACTGTCTTTTCTGTCAAGGCGACGAAAAATAAATATCTGGTACCTGTTTATATGTAGATTTTTCTGGCGCGCAATATCTTTTTTATTTGTTGCATATGCATAGGACAAGACCAGCTGTATTTAAATAGTTGCTCGTTACAACTTGTTTAGTCGTGTAAAACAAAACAAAAAAGGTTCCTGCTAGCTTTAAAGGGATTTTAGCCGTCCCATCTGCGCTTTGAAGAGCTTAACAATGAAGAGCATGCAAACGCAAAAAAGGCAAAATTCTTCGCGAGTTATTTCCGATAACGTTAAAAGCTCGGGCACAGTGTACTCCATGAACGGCAGATGTACTGATTCAAACAAACAACGCGCGGAAATGCTCAGTGAAGGTATAATGTAACTGAATCAGTAATTGCATAATTATAAGGCGCCACATAGATATAGGAATAAATCTAAGCTAAACTTAGAGAAAGATCACAAGAAAGTGGCGAAATAGTTAAGCCGCGACGGCCGAATCTCGCTCCCCTCCCGCGCGAACCATCAAATTACATGCAACCAGTGCAACGTCAACTTGTCTACAATATAAATAGAGAGGTAAAGTGACCTTAATTTTTCGCTTGAGCAGGACTTCTGTCGTTTCTCGTGCTTTTCGCTAGGCTTGTGTTGGATCATTTCTTCTCTCGTAAGTGGCAAGGGCGGGTAAATATGTCGAGATGCACAGCTAGCGAGCCACTGCGATCATGAAGTCACTAAATTATGTCTTCCTTAAAAGACCGCTCGGTTGAACTTAAGAAAAGATTATTTGAGCAATCCGCTGAGGCAGATGGTTTCGCCTGTCTGCTCAGGGGCTCAATGAATATTCATAACCTTGAGATCGCCAAAAAAATCACCTGTCCTCAAAAGTTGTTAGAACGTTCCCTCTGTGTTCAAGATCATGTTTCACAAATTGATTCACGATAAACCATTGATAAACCCAGCGTATAAAGCGCTAGAAATCGCCATGATCCTCGCAATCTTTTTCAAATCACAATATTAAAACACTTCTCCAGAATAGGCGATAAACGTCGTATAGCCGTTGTATAATTTATGAGAAACAAGTGATTTTTATTTGGTCAGCTAAATAAAGGCAACACTGAGTTGTAAAGTGAGTACTGTTAAATCACACATCAAGGCGCATAATCCCCAGTTTCAAACTTCCTGTGCACCAAGTGTTAGATTACCGAGCAAAGAAAGCCTATAGCGTTATACAAAAGCACTGAAAACCTTTTCAGAACCAACAGAATGAAAAAATTGTTTTCCGTTTGGCCGATGAAAACCGAATCATTTCCGAAGATTTCCGAAATTGTTCCGAACGTAGCGTCGCAGTCCGGCCGGCGCTATTTGGCATATACTTTACAACCATGTCGTTTCAAGTTCAAAACAAGCAGGGAAAAAACGTGACTTTAACAGGATGACTAAATTACATTAATAGATAACCAGGACGAGATCGCGGTCGGTGAACAAATAGCGTTTTCTTCTGTCGTGGAATTAACTTTCTTTGTCTCTGGTTGAGATCTTGTATGGTCGCTAAGTAACAAAGTGTACTTTGCCCATGTGAATATATGAAATAATTATATTTAAGTGAGTTGCGGAAATTTATCAATGAAATTACAATCCTCTCATCCAGTGATACTATCAACTTAAAGGGGAGGTATCACGGGAATTTTGGCATTTTGGTCAAAGCCATTTCATAACACCTGAACTTATTTATAAAATAATGCTAAAACGGCCAAAGGTGAAATCAACCAATTTTTGAAAGAGGAACAAATTATGGTCTGTTCCAGTCCATTTGGAGACGAAAATGTGGCAACTTGAAAAAAATTAGGCTTACGTTTTTCAAGTTGCAATTCATTGAGACCAGTCCGTCAATGACTAGAGACACTCATCGACAGTTTTGATATATTTTGTGATAATTTATCACACCACCGGAGCTTTATTTTTCGGTTTCTGATCATACAATATCATTTTTTGCTTTTTAAAATGATACCAAATCCCCGTGAGACTTCCCATTTAAGCAGTTGAAAAAAAACCTTTAAAAAATTCAGGCGCGTTACAGCAAGGTCGCAGTTCTGTGAAAACCTGAATTTTTTCGCTTTTCTCTTCATCTGCTTAAGACGCTTAAGGACGTTCGGGCTCACTTTTTTGCACATCTTTAAAGGCCCGCTTACACTCCACCGCGGTCAAACGTCCGAGGCTATTTTCGTTTTATTTAGTGAGATTTTATTTAGTATTAAATGAAAATATGGGCAAGGATGTATAAAAAAATTAGTTGGTGTTACTATCTTTTAATTTTTCTCAAAATGATGAGCATTTTCCCGTTGAAAACTGACCAAAATTCTTTGCGCCTGATCAAAATTATGTTGGCAAATGGCGCCGACAATTCTGCAGTTCAAGTTTTTAAACGCTTAAAACTTTTTTAGTAAACTTTCAAAATGTTTGGTAAATTGACAGTGTATTGGCAATATATTAAACTTTAAAAAGTGAAAATGACAACCTAAACTTTTAAGTACTTTGCTTAACTTTTGCAAATTTCTCTCGTTTGACCGCGGTTAACGTTTACACAGGCGATTTGTTATGCAATTTTTGTCGCACAGGAAATCGCCGCTACTTTACACTTGCGACAAAAGTTGCATTGGAGAGCGCGACAAAAATCGCATCAAAAATCGCAATGTTTCTGAGAAGAGTGATTCATAATCTAGCTCTGGCAAAAGTTTCAAAAAAATGTGTTGTAGAAGGTAGTTTTCGCGCAAACGTCCTAATTTGATGCGAGGGCAACAAATTTTATCCATAAAGTGCCGTTTAATGGTGACGAGCCGAATGACAGCTTTCTAGTGCTGGAAGACTGAAAAAAAAATGCCAGCTGTTTAACCTTTGTAACAGTGGTTCTTTTCTTTGAAACGAAGCAGTTGAAGCGAATAAAACGCGTGAATTAAAGATGGCGTATCTTTCCCACTATTGTAGGTCCGCAATAGAACGTTCTGTGTAAAGCGAAGAAATAATCCTTGCAGTTGTGTTTGCAATTTAAGCAATTCCAAAGAAGCCTGAAAAAATTTCAGGGCTTCAACGGGGTTTTAACCCATGACCTTCGCATTTGTAAACGTTTTTTCTGTCCATTTGCTATAATTAATAGTTCTTTTTTGGATGGTCTTTGCCATAGTGTGAATGAAGATCAATATAAAGGTATAAAGGTCAATATGAAGATTATGCTCTATTGCCTGTGTCTGTGTTTAGACTCACATACGAGCTTATTAATTCCAATGACTTCTGTAACGATGCAAGGACCACGTGACCAAACAGTAGCAAAATGCAGCTGGATCTTTGTGCAGATCAGGATCAGCAGTGAACTAAATAAAAAACCTTTGACATGCAAGGCTGATCAGACAGCAAATTCGTTCGATTCCTTTTAGTTTTGTCTAACCGAAATATTGGGCAAATATTATTAAAAGAAGTCGAATGAATTTGCTGTCTGATCAGCCTTGCATGTCAAAGGTTTTTTTTTTTTTTAGCTTATTAATGTCATTCTGGCTTTTGCAATACTGAGAAAGGTCTCTCTTTTTCCCACTAAACCAAAGACACCCTACTCGGTGGACGATTTAGCAGCTCTTGATTTTAGACTTTTTGATATACAAGCTCACCACTCACCCACGTTTCAGTAACAATTCTTGCGCAAGAAAGAAAATAGTTTGACATCCTTAAGTTTCATAAATAAAACTTTCTATTTTGGGTGCACTTAAACTAAATATAGTGGCTCTCGCGCTCTCAGATCAGCCGAACATACACGCACGAACTTGTTGCTTCAAGAAACGATTTTTTAATGAGATAATTCACTCAATCAAACAGTTAATTTATGATTCAAAGCACATACTCTTTTTTTTTCTAGCCCATCAAAAAGCCTCGGGTGAGAAAATAGAGCTTGTATGTTTATGTTTGTCGCCGATTTGGTTCATTGAACCGAAAAACCATAAAGTTTGTCGGGAGTTTGGTAGTCTTGAAAATAAAAAGCGAAAGATATTAAAAGCTTTGGTATCGGTTTTTTTGTAATATATATGCCCTTTTTTGCGAAGTGCTATGTGTACGTATTCGTGGCCGAGAAGAATAGATAGAATTCTACGCATTGCATGCTTTCTATAAATTGGAACGATTCTCTAAAAGGCCTTTCAAACAAATTACGGAACAGGCAAAATAAACAATTAAAGGGCAAGCCCTTTCCGATATAGCTGAGATATTGAGAAACAAAACTGACATTAATACCCGAATCATAAAGATAACATGGACTCTGGGATACGAACCGCATTTCCTTCGAGAATATTTAGCGGTGAGGACATAAAGTAATATTATAGCCCCCTCCTGAGATTTAAAGTGTGACCATTAAAATGAAAGCTATGGAGCAGTACTTTTCCGTTTTACGATTCGTTTTATTTTTCTAGTTTATATCCAAAGAAAAAAATGTTAGACAATTTTTAAATTTCAATTTTGGCACTCCAACATGTTCAAAGAGGTATACGATCGCATGATCAGAATCAAAATTCTCTACATTCTTTTCAGTCATTTTTAAAAAAATTCATTGAGAGAATCTGTTTTTCAATCGAGAAGTTTTTGGTTGGAGCGATCGAGTATTTCACTCTTGTGGGCCACCTACTTGAATTTATCATTAAAAGGTAGAGAGAACCTAGAAATTAATCTCTCCTCGTCAGTCAATAATAAAATACAAACTTTTGAAAATTTATGAATCGAAAACGAAAAAAGCATCTCATTTATATTGTGTTGTATTTTCGCTTATGTAAAAATCAAACAGAAAAATCTATTCACCTGGGCTTTTCACAAAACATTACTTTTTTCATAATAATTACCAGTTTACACTTTTCCTAATCATTTATTCAAACGTTGCTTGTAATTAAAAATTAATTGCACGAATTTGTGTATTACAAACTAGTCAAGTGTTCCGAGAAACTACAGAAAATATCTACGTGATATTCTTTCAAACAGATTTCCCGTTTGTGGTCTCGGTAGTTTTGCTATACGGTGATATAACTCGACAAATATGTAATTTTTATTGAATTAGATGACAAATACAGCAAAACAAATAAAGCAGTATTAATAATGCATCAAAAATAAAGACTTAGAAAATTCAAGTTGAAGATTTGGGAAAAAGGAAGAAGTGTATATTCGCACTAGGTGAGGTCCACATATAAGAATCCCTCAGTTCATAACTATTGAAGAGTAAACAACTTGCCGTATTTACTTCTCCTACTACCCGCGATGAAAACTTCTTGTATTGAAGGTGAATCTCACAACGGAACAAAAGCCGCTTTTTTAATTCAATTATTTCTCGAGTCATGGCGAGTACTTACAATATAAAAATATTAACATTCAGTGCAATATTAGACTTTAATAAAAATTGTCGCGCAAACTTCAACTAGCCTACCTTGTAAACTCGGGTCGTTGAAATCCGTTCTGGCGACGCTCGTTCAAAGTGACTGTTTGCCTGGGGTCGACATCCTTGGAAGTTCTATAAACTGGTTGTACAAACGGCCTATGCTTGACATCTGCCCTTCTTGCGTTCAATTCCTCTTTGCTTCTAAAATCCACAAATCGCATCTCGCCTCGTGGAGTAAACATGTTTCCTGCGAGAGAATTTGGGGCACCGTGAACAACACGCAAATCCATTTCAAACAATAAATATGCGCCCGTATTTCCCTCGCTGCCGTATTTCACCGCCGGTGGATAACGCAGTTAGCAGTGAACAGCTGCCTCGTACTTGTGACTCTATCAGCCCTGATTGAAGTGAATTTTGATGTCTCGTGTGTTATTATGTAATTAATGTGCTTCGCTGTCAAATTTGCCTGTGTCCTCGATTCGTGTTGAGGTGGTAAAGGTAACTGAGCCGTTGGTTTAAACTCATATGAGTATTTAAGTCCGTTTGAAAATATAAACCACTGATACGCTTTACGGTACAGTGCGTAACACGCCAGATGGACGAATATTTTATTGTTCAAAGTGGCATGCTTCCTCGTGTTTTATTCATAAGGACTGAAATATATTTATTTTTTGCTTCGTCTATTCCATTTACATTGCAAAGTATAACTTCATAGTAAATTATTTCTATGGTCTCTAGTGAGACGAGTCGAGGAGTTGGTTAAATAATTGAGATAAAACCTTGAAATCAACGAACTCCGTACCGAAAAATAGATTTATAAACAGCATATCAAGCAACCAATCGACCAATCAAAAAACGGGAAATCGCCTCGAATCGGAAGCCAGTTGAGAATTTTACGTTTTTCTAGCTATCTTGGATTCTGCAAATTGCATGCTAGAAAGCATGGTACATGTGTTGATGCATTTTCTCCGGTGCATAAACGCCTTATTTTATCTACTCTTTATCGAAGCAATGATAACTAGGCATTACTTGATTTTATGGTCTGCGCATTGATCAGATTCAGTAAAGAAATCTCAACAGCACTTTCATGTAAGCGGCGCGTGACGCCATTGTTTTCAGACCACTAAGCCGCACTAGAGCCTCGCAGGTGCACCGCATCTAAACTCGATTTTCTGCTGACGACAAGTTATTCATTGCTGCGAATCTCGCTGGCTAATTAAAATCCTGAAAGCAGATGTCTTTGGCAAAAACGCCATTGAGTGAGATTATCGCAGGCTCCATCAATTATGAACGAAGGCCGAAGCTTTAAGATCTCGTTTTCCTTTGCGAAGCAAGCTTTTTCGCGCAGGTATCTGAGAATTTTCTGCTCAATAAAAACGGTTGATTGTTTCGAGATTTATGTTTTCCCTCGCGCACAAAATCTTGAACAAAAGCACTTGTAACAGTGGTAATGCTCGATTCTTGTTTTCATTTGGTTACTTACGGGGAGCATGTGTCTCACACGAAGACATCAAAATGTCGAGCAAAAAAAGCTAGCCGAATTTACCGTCGTGTACTTCTCGGCGAAAATCAACGAAATCTTCCTCCAAAATAACAGCGCTGGTTTCGCTATTTCGCCGAAAAAGCACAACTTCACCGATATGCAAATTGTGACATAGATTTTCAACTTCAAGGCACCCAATTCAAAGCAAGACAGAATTGATTTTATCAGTGATTTTTTGGTCGCTTTTTTCCGCTCTTTGTCGGAGTTTCTTCAGCGCCATTGGCGCGTAACATCAAAAACAACATTAGAGCAAAATTAGAAAAATCCAAGCGCGAAAATACCTGGAATATTTGCTATCATTCCTTCCTGTGGCTGTATTTCCTTATAGCCTCTCTTTAGTCCATATGTTATCTCTATTGACAACAGCTCGTTTCACAAAAGAATTATTAGGCAAACTCTAATTAAAATATGCCAGCTGCAAGCAACAATAGCCGATGTATTCAGAGGCCGAATCAATTTGGTTCTCTTTTGTAAACTACAAGGCGTTTAGCCTGTCATCTGAATTAATCTTGCAGCTGACTCTACAAACGCTATCAAAATTGCTCCGGCCAGAGAAAATAAGAAATGTCTTAACAACGCTTAGCTAGCAAATTTCTTTCACTCGGTTACGTGACGTGGTAATGATGAATGATATATATTGGAAGCGAAGCTTGGAAGCTCATTGGCAAATTTCGTTTCCTGGAGACGTTACATTATCTTCGTTTTGCGATGTAAAAATGTGCGCCATAAGTTTAATTGTAACGTCTTTAAAATGTCATGATTTCCTTCAAAACCGCTTGACTTCTGTAAACACTCTACAGAATAGCCTTTTGTGAGTTTGTCGTTTAGGTCCGTTTAGGATTTGGATCAGAATTTCTGCGCTTTGTGACACCTAACATGCAGTTCTTCTAAATATAATGAAAAAAGAAAAACGTTTGGCAATTCATGCCACCCAAGCGCCACGACACTCGCTGCTATATATATGACATTTTCAATTCCGTGCAGTTACCTTGATTACCGATGGAAAAATACCTTCTCTATGTTTATTATTGTATGACTAAAAATGTCAAATTTAACCGAACATTTCCTGAGCAAGGCGGACTTTTTTCAAACGCAATTTCAAGTAAAACTGATGTAAATCACTTATTTCTACAGATATTTCCTGATTCAATTAAACCGTCTCAACAAAACTGCCTTTCTGTGCAATGACGGTTGTCAGATTAAATTAGAAGACAATTTGCTTTGTGTGCTGGTGATCACAAACGCAGATTTCAAATCTCTTCAAAACAAAGGACCACGCGATCTCATTGTTCAGCGCACAAGGACGATCATAACATGCCCAGCTAAGAAACACACGCGCGTTTAACAATTGACACATTTTGTCTGTTTTGTAGCAAACTGCACCCTTTCAGTCTCATTTTTTCTCCCTCTTCTTGAGTCTCCCGGACTGAAAAATCGTTAAATTCATTACTCATCATTAAATTGCACCAGCTCTTTTATAGCTTACTGGGTCCCTTTATTATTTTTAAAGCCACTGATTAACTCGCATAATTGTTAAATAATTCAACGCGCGGGCACGCCATGCCAAGAGCAGATTTTCTTGCTGTCCTTATCACAACCGTTAAACGTTAACCTTCGACTTCCGATATGCGCCAGATATTTAGCAAAACCGCGGAACAGTGAAATTACTTTAAAATTTTATATCGCTGTCGTTATGCCAGCATTTCATTTTTGTTTATGTGCCAAACAATTACACAGTCATGTGTTGTTTTTTTTTACAAAAATGGTAATTCATGTTCAAAAACCCATTGAGAGCACGTGCCAAAACATTAAATTGAACACGGCTCACTTTCTCTATTGTGACGTCATATCTACAAAAAGAGTGAGCGGGCAACTGTATTTTTCAGCAATGAAGGCTATCTTAGAACTGCTAAAGAGCGTTAAATAAAATTCTACATCTTCAGTGTTTATAAGCGGGTCAGATTTTTTCCCGTCTTAAACTCCCTGAAATTTATGCGGACAGCAGTGACGTCATGTTGGCGCGCCAAGGCAAATACCTATTGTCTAAACGTCTACCAAAGCCGCCCAAGACAGCTGCTGACGACTTACTTAAGGCATACTTGGCAGAATAATAAGTACTAACTAGTTCACTTCAGCTTAAATGGTCTTAAAATGTTACAAGGTGCTTACCCTGGGTGCCAGAGAGGTTTTTTTTTTAATGAAAATCGACCTGCGAGCGGCGACGCCGGGACAACGAGGCGCAACCGTTTATGTGTTAATTTCACTCTTGATGTTTAGAGAACGGGCCTCTGGAGCCAGCGTACAAGGTGCTCAGGAACATCTTTTTTAATTTTGAACACAAAATGCGCGCTCTAACAGTTTCTGATAATCGGCTTCAAGGAGTTATGTGATCACGAAATTAACTGTTACATTTCCTAGTCTCTATGTAAAAAGGAAATAGAAAATGACCGGTTTATACTTTCATAGCCTGGTGCAGACACACGAGAGAGTTTAGAAGTGAGCAGAAGGATTTATCATAGAATGCGAGATAAAACAAACAAATACAGTTTGCTCGCACCCGATTTTCCGCCGTTTTAGAGCTCGAGAGTCCAAAATATCAATGAGTGAATGCGACCAGACATAAAGGAGGTACTACTAATTAACGGTTCATGATGCCGCTTTTGCGCTGTCGTAGTTCGGTTTTATACAACTATCTCGTTAATTGAGCAATCCAAACGTGCCTCAATTAGTTTGTGGGTTGATGTTATGTGATGCTGTGTGATGTCTTTTGGTGATTTTTAGAGTACTGATTTGAGAAAAAAAAAACAAGGCGGAGATTTGTGAAATTGAGAAAAATAAGAAATATTAAAGAAATAATGAAGTTTTAAAATTAGAGTTTAAAGTTAATATTTAGTAGATAGACACCAAAATTGTAAAAAAAAACTAAATGCAAGGCTGATCGGACAGCTATAAAGGGTATTTTATTGCCCAATATTTCGGTTAGGCAAAACTAACCTTCATCAGGGGCTGCAAAGAGCTAAGTAAAAATGGAATAAAACGGTTACAAGATATAAATGATTCAAATAAAAAGACTACGATTATTTAACGAAAATAGACAGCAGAAACGTTTACAAAGGCTACTATAAAATAGAAATGGATTAAGTTTCATCGCGCCTGTTCATCCCGATAAGGTTCAAGAGTCTTGCCCTTGGAAATTAAAAATGCTTCGGCTCTGGCCCTACGAAAATCGAAAAAGCCCTTAAACAACATCACATTGATCAGCCTACCGCCGTTTCAGATCACTTTACTCTTCCTGGTCATTCAATCAACGACATAGAACTCATTCCCCTTGAACTCATTAACTCTAGCCTGTTCCAGGCGTTCAGATAGTGGGAAAAGCGCTAATAGTTGGGGAAGGCGCGAAGAAAAGCGAGCGAAAAAAATGCGGGGTCGCTTCCTCTCCCCAATCTCCCCGCTTTTTTTCGCTCGCTTTTCTTCGCGCCTTCCTCAACTATTCGCGCTTTCCCCACTATCTGAACGCCTGGAACCACAGGGAGCAGAGGAGCCAAATTTGACCTAATACGCGTTCGATCTTTGAGCTTTATACGCGCGCTGTGTCTTGCGTTATATCGAATAACGGTTATTCGATCTGTTGTTTTCGAGTTTTTCCCCCAGCGGGACCCCAAGCGTGATCGGCGCTTTCCGGAAAGCGTAAGCTTTCCGAGCGAGGCACGAAGTGCCGAGAAGAAAAAGAGACAAGGGAAGAAACATAGTACCACGTGATTCGTTGGATGTGGACCGCAACATACTGGTGACGGAAGTAAAAACTCCGCAAGTGACATGCCGTCAATAAAACGGAAGTTACGCCAACCGTTTAAAATTCAAAACAACACGGCAGCTGATCGGAGCGGAGGGAGATTTAAAATGAAACGCGTTGAGAATGAGGAAAATATTATAATGTCGTCTAGTGAAGCTCATTGCATGCGAAGAAACTGAGAACGTATACAGTGCTACTCACAGATAATATTTTTCTTAAGTGTCAACGCAAGAAGTGGCCCTGAATTCATCTACAGCTTAGCCTAAACAATCATATGGGTTTTAACAGAAGTTTCAATCAGCTTGACATTAAAAGCTTAGACGGACCACAAGAGTATGGACCACAAGAGGCGTGAAAACTTCTCACCTTGCATCAGACATGCCTTGCACAAGGATTCGAATTCCACCACGTCCTTACATTTTATCGAGCTTGCCTGTATCCTTCGCAGACCTTTATAAAATTCACATTATTCACAATATTCACCTAGCGGACTAAAACAATCACCGAATGGCACTGATCGAAGATATTCCGGAAAAAATAGCATGTTTTCGTGGAAAAGACGCTAACATGTTCAGATGAATAAACTCATGCCAAAGGCTTCCGGTCATGCGCACACCTCTCGTATGACGTATTTCCGTCACCAGTATGTTGCGGTCCACATCCTACGAAAGTCAACTTTGAACGCCACAAAGTGCGATCACCGAAAGGAGTGTTTAATGGATCTCTTCATCGAAATTGTTGAAAAGCTGTCCAGAGATTGTCCATATAAAGCTACATGCCGAAAATCAGAACTTTTTATTGAATCATAAGCGTGTGATCGGGGATCAAAAATTAGGCTCAAATCTGTTTCCTCCCTTGTCTCTCTTATTACTGCGTAACGATTTTGTGGCGCCCACAGTCAGCAATCTGCGGTTACCCAACGGAAAGCTCCGATTACGCTTGGGGTCCCGCTGGGGCGAAAAACAGACTCGTAAACAACAGATCGAAGATCGAACGCGTAAAGGTCAAATTTGGCTCCTCTGCTCCCTGTGCTGGAACAGGCTATATTAACTCAAACAGGGACGTCATTCGTAAGGCCAGAGATGCATTTTTAATTTCCAAGGGCAAAACTCTTGAACCCTATGGGATGAACAGGCGCGATGAAACTTAATCTATTTCTATTTTTATAGTAGCCTTTGCAAACGTTTCTGCTGTCTATGAATATGGCCTCATCAAGACCACCAGTAAATCACGGGAAAAAACTGCGGGTGAAACGTCACGATCCACAATTAAAATTTAAACGTGACCACATCATGAGACAAACGATAAAGAAATCCTTGATTTTTATGTAATTTTAACCACGAAGAACATCAACCACATTTTTAATGACATTTTAGTCCACATTACTTGTTTAAATTAACCTTCGCCTGCGACTATGTAAACCGGATGGGTAAGCTTGTACCGTGAAATGTGAGAGATCGTGACCGTGGGAGATCTGGGTACGAGATTAGGTAAGATCCAAAGGTAGCGATTCCGACACCGCTGAATAACGCTGAACGGTCAGCATGCGACATGCGACATGCGACATGCGACATGCGACAGCCGATTCGTATTTAATTAACCGCATTAAGCGAGTCTAATTAACATCAAATTACCGCATGCAAGCGGTTAAAGTAGGCCCAATAGGCCATTTCCGAGTTACGTTACGCCTCGTTGTCAAAGCGAGGCTAGGTGCACAACCTTTCATATGAAAATGAGTTTTCATTCACATGCAAATGAAAACTCATTTTCATATGAAAGGTTTCGCACCTAGCCTCGCTTTGATAGAGAGGCTAAAGGCAACTCGGAAATGGCCTATTCACCTACTGAAAAATAACGAAAATAGAGCTGATCTCAAACTGGCTTTTGTCTTTCACTTGAACATTTTACATAAAGTAAAACTCCTTTTTTTAGTAAAAAAAAAAGAAAAAAAATCAGAAGGGTGTATGCCTTGAACCCGAGTCGTTTGCTTCATAACTAATACCAGAAGCTTATCACGTAGCTTATCTGTTATGAGCTTCTGCTAATACTCATATCCACTACACCAAGGGAGGGCTAGCTGAGAGGAACTGTAATTTTTAACATATTTATAGAGTTACCCATAACCATAAATGAAAGCTAACAGTTTTAAAATCAGTGCTTAACCCTAAACACTGCAGATCAGTGCTAAACTGAAGCTATTTTCTCTCAATTCTGTGTCTAACGTCAGTAATATAAAGAATACTACTGTTAGGTAAATAGGGCCTATTTTACCGCTTGCATGCGGTAATTTGATGTTAATTAGACCCGCTTATATGCGGTTAATCATACGCGAATCGGGTGCATGCGAAACGCGGACGACCGCGCGGAAACTGGTGCCGGCTGTGGTGCGTTACTAAAATGGACGGCATTTAGGTGGGTTTTCTGTACCATAAACAAACCTGTAGTTAAAAGCACCGGGTTGCGTGGTTATGAAAAGTGTGTGTTTTGGACAGCCACTGCAATTTTTTATCTAATTTTGTTTTCATCGGCAAAAAGGTGAAATTTTGACTTAACAAACTGACTCATTCACAAATTTTCCATCACGAGGAAAGCAGTGACGTAACGAATATGCGCAGTGCGTTATTTAGCGCCGTCAGCAAATCCTTTAAAACAACATCTGGTGCTGCTGGCGAGAACTCCTTAAAAACTCTTTCTGAATCGAGACCCTCCGATCCCTGAACAAGGCCACCAAAATACTCCAATAATCTTGAAGTATTTTGTCACGTGACACAGAATGAGGTTATTCCAGCGATTGGCAGCCGTGTTGTTGTATAAAACCATTGTTCAAACGAAACGAAGACATTTCATGCGTGTTTAAGCAACGAAATATTCCAGTATTTTTTTGAGTATTTTTGCAGCCTTGTCCAGGGGGGAAGAGTCTAGATTCCATAGCTCAGAAGGAAGTCGGACCCCTTATTAAGACTTATATAACGGAGTAACTGGTTAGCTTTCAGTTGAGGTTGAGGTTACCAGTTTATATAGTTAAATTTAGTCCTAAACAACCCGAGAAGCTAGGTGGTGCTGTGGTACGGTAGCCTATGTAGGTCTAAGCCTAGCTGAGGTCACAGGTTCAATCCTGAGTGGGGATTTTAGATGTTCTTTTTTACAGTTAAAAATTTATTGAAAATAAAATTCTAAGTGTCGACATTACGTTATATAATTCTCAATAAGTGTCCGACCTCCTTCTGAGCTACAGAAGGTAGACTCTACCGTCCAGGGGCTGCTACCCTTGGTCCGCCATTTTGAAAACGGAGAAGGCCCTGGGGACGAGGTTGCCTTGAGTGATGTCGTCCCCAGATCTCTTTCGCCATAACCCAGGACCGATCAGAGATACTCCATGAAAAATCGAAAAAGATTGGCCCAAACTCCACCTCGCTGAAAAGAACGGATTTGGCGATGAGATTAGCATGCGACAAATTATAAATTCCAACAGGATGTCGGTCAATCTCAGTATCATCCATCACGAACCATGGTTACATTATAATATTCAAAACACTTTACAAATTGCACTATACTTGGCAACAATAAATTTCGAAATCGTCGTTCATTTTTTTAAAGCTAGAATTTTAAAAGTATTGTGTCGATCATTTTCCTCTTGAAAAATGGCTTTGGTTTTGCTGAAATAAAATTTCCTATAAATTCCCGTTATCGTATTTCCTGTATCATAAGAATTTGGCATTTTCGTTTCTTTGAAAAAGATAAAAATTTATCTGTACATCGATTCAATTCAATTCCAAAAATCGAAATAAGTTTCTTCAGTGAACATATCACATCAGAGGATTTCCGTATTTTATCGAAATCACAGATTTTATTTTTCTTTTTTGTGTGGTCCATTGCATATTTTTTTCCGCCGCTTAACAAAAAGTAGACTGTTTCATGCCCTGCAGTTTATTCTCATTATCGCCATCATTTTTCATCGTAAAACTGTTTCATTTGATACAAAAACACGAAAATACAAAGGACCCGTGGTCATTGAGGTTTCTAATTACCCATATAGCGGTTTAACGGTTCTGCCAATGACACTGTCGGCTCTTTGAAACCGAGGTGATCGCCTTGTTTTGATCAGAATTTTCGTCCAATATACACTCGGGCGTTTTTCGTAACATCTGTTCGCTTAGCAACTTGCCGAGAAAACCACGTTCAAGTTCATTTTCTCGTCCATTTATCGGTTTCTTTCACAAGATCAAGAAAGGAATTCTCTATATTTGAAGCCGAAATGACTCAAAGAAATTCATTTTTGCCAGCTATAAGCGGAGGACGAGTTTCTTCTTTACCGGCAAAGATCGGCGCGAGCGTCTCGCAAAAACATGGTTATATCGCTACTGACTTAATGTGGAAAAATCCATCGTTGAAAAATGTAAGGAGACCCAACCACATGGAGAAGAGGAAGCGATGTTTGGGCGAGCTGCCACACAATTCAGAATTATTCTTACGCTATGATATTTCGACGCCCGAAGGGAGTGACACCGCGAAAAGGAATAGAGGAATTGATGTCAATGCGTTCGTATTAAACTATGTTCACTACAGAGAGTCTCAACTACCCCCTTTAAAGCCAGCGCAACTTTCTCCGCCTAAAAGAAACAACAGATCACCGGAATGTGTCTTTCTGAAGAAAAAACCCAAAGAGATAAGCTTACTGCCGCTGAAATTCACCGAGGAAGTAATTCATGGCCGAGGGGATCCATGTTTGTCGTCGTACTTTTCAACGGACATGAAAAGACTCTACAAACTCAAAGATCTGTCCATTTCCAAGCAGCGAAAAAAGAAAGACAGATCGAAAACAAATGGAAAACGAAGCTTGCCTCAAAAGCACACGCTTTGTATGCCATGTGGGCATGAGCCGACCTTAACATCAAAATCGAAATGTTTTTGGAGAAAGGAACTCGAGGAAAATAATTTCCTCGAAGATCAGGCCGGTAAAGCGACCCATCTCTGGGAGAAACATGTGCTTGGTTTGATAAGTAGGCAAACTGCACAATGGATTGCAAATCAGTGTTCTACGGGGGAGCAGCGAAGCAGGCTTATAAGCTTTCTTGATGAAAAATACAATATTGAAGATGTGGAGAGAGATGGTGCGGCGACTGTGTTTAAAATTTTGTCCATTAATGATGATGCCGTGTCGCCGCCTATCAGGAAAGATCAACAAACTGTTGTTGGATCTGAAACAATACATAGCGATACATAATTCATCAAAGATATGTTCGCCAGAACACAGTGTAGTAGACAAATACGTGTGCAATCGCGTAGCTAACTGTAAAAGCGGATTATTCTGGGGTTTTTTATGTTTGTTTGTTTTGCTTTTGTTTTGGAAAGAACTTTATTTGCGCAAATGTGAAACAATGACGAGATTTTTACAATATGCAATACTTGAAAAAAGATCGCTGGTTGCATGGAACAAAACACAAAATCTACTACCGATACTGGCTAAAAACTTAATAATTCATGGCTTGTTTTTTTTTTAGTCAGTAAAATGATTGGCATACGACCGATATAGTATCAAACGGCCGTGATATAATACTAAAGAAGGAAGACCATTTTTTTCGTTACTCGTCGATTAGATTTTTGGTCGCCAGGACGAATCCTCGAGTCTACGGTTCTCTTCGCATGTGACGGTAACCGACATAAACGCTGTAACATTCAGGTAGGGGCCATTTTCGGGTAACCGTTACTTTCGGCAGCTAAAACGCAAGCAAGGAAATTGTATATTTCAAAAAATGTATTGAACAAGGGAAATACGACCGCGAAATTGGAAGATCTAACTGATAATTGTAAAAGAGGAAAATACTCGAACAGTCAACTCTAGAATGCTAAGACAATGTGTTGCGCGGTCATTAAGCTTCGCGTGTATTTCTCCCGCGAACGGCAGGGATACAACTTTTGCTGTCCGCCGTTTGCGATTTTACGTGAAAGTGAGTAGTTTTCCGTTTGTAATGAACATGTGAATTATTTTGGATTTTTCTAGTGGATTTGTTTAATGATTTGAGGAAAAGTAAAGATAATCAACTTCAAGCTGGCGTTTGCCGTTTGCCGCAGTAAAGCCGTAGTAAAGCCGTCAGTTCCTCAGACGAGTGTAATGCGTTTAGGAAAACGCTTGGAATAGCGTTGTACCGGCTGTTTTTCCATATCATTTTGGTGCCTTTAATTAAAGGAAACTATGTGAAAGGGAATGAGTTTGGGCTTTTCGGTTAATTAGGAATCTGGCCCCGAGTTTACTGAGCTGCTTTCACCTTTCCGAAAATCCTAGCCGAGGTTATTTCGCACCCAAAATAATTTTTTATTCCTCCGTAAACAAAAGGCGTTGAAGTGTCCGATGAAACGAAAATTTGAGGCGACTCTTCACTTAAGAAAACTCTAGTTTCAAATCTAATTTGTTTCGAATTTTTAAACGCGGGGGGCGCGGTATAAAAGGAGACCTTCCTTAGGAAGATTTTGATTAGTTATCAATTAACCAGCAGAGATGGCGGAGGACATTTTGAATTCTCCCGCGTGTCGCGAGAAGAAATTGGGACAGACTATTGACTATGACCTTCAGAACAGCTTTCCATCGAAACGATTCATTGGGTGCTTATGGTTCCTCAGTTCACAATTGACGACAAAATCATACATGCAACGAATCTCCCTTCTTTCTGTTCCCCTTACTTTCCCAGGATATTCAATACAGTGTGTTGCCCAGTTTCCGGCCAGTACCAGTTTCCGGCCAAAAAACAATTACGTCGGTTATGTTCGTCGGAGTTTTAAATTTTCGTCCACCGAAGCGTTCCGAAAGAAAGACGAACATTTCCGCTACACATTGGTGGTTTTGGCGTTCTTTTTGAACAAGGAACGGCTGAGGAAGGAAATGTTTTGTCCAGGTGATTGAACGTTTAGCGATTAATTTTGGCTCGTTTCACTGCACATCAAAACTACCGTAGATAAACAAATAGCTCGTTTCACAGGAAATATCTCAAGGAGCTTCATAATTTTTGGACAAATATTAGATTAAAGATGAAAGTGATTAGGGAATCTATCATCGTCAGCTGGAATAGGGCTGTTCCTGAAATTTTAGCAGTCAACTCTCAGCGAAGATTTCGACCTAGTGTGCCAGTTTCCGGCCACTAAAAGACACATTGCTCAAAACCTATTTCTTATTAAGTGAAAGAACCGAATACAGTCAACTCTCTCTTAACGACCACTCTATTAAGCGACCACCTCCATTAAGCGACCACTTTGTAAATAACCATTTTGTTTTTCAGTCAAATACTGTTTTGAAAACTCTCTCTTAAGCGACCACTTCTCAAATTTCTTAAGCGACCGCGACCACTTTCGAGGTCAAAAATGTGACAAATTCCTTTGTTTTGTGTTTCCGTTAAGCGACCACCCTCAATGTTATGAAATTCTGGCGTTACTCAGATGTCACAAAGTTCAGTTTTTAATCAGAGGTTTTTAATAGCGCTGACAGATATTTTACACAACTGAAAAACTGCGGCTAGATCATGGTTACATAGTATTGAAAACTTCAACAGTTACAGTCAGAACGATAAGAATCAGCTGAAGAATTTTCTATTCCACGTGAAATACACCAGTGCTTCCAATCTTTTCCCTAAGCCTTCATTTAAACTGATAAGGCAATACAGAATGGTAATAATTAGTGGATTCTTGCAGTTTTTGGCTTATTGTCTTGATTTTTCTATTAAGCGACCACCTCCATTAAGCGACCACTTTTTTCTGCACCAAGGGTGGTCGCTTAAGAGAGAGTTGACTGTATTAAAATTTCCTGGTCGAGAAATTAAAGATACATGTGTTAGTGTAACAAAGATTACGAATTAACAACAGCTTATGCATGTATAGCGTGACTAAAAGTACGTAAGTCATGATTTGTTTTTGTAGTAGTCTGTCAACAAACTGCGGAAGACACGCTTCCGGGTCACTAAGGTCATACGTATTTTGAATAGTAAAACAGTAGGCGACAAAGCTTAATATTGAAACTTACCTGATATTTATAACTAGGCGACCACTATTATCAAGGGACTTACAAGTCGGTTTACGTCGAGCGGTTTCAAGGAAAATTTACTTTAAGTCGGTGGCCGGAAACTGGGCTAGCTGGCCGGAAACTGGGCAACTTACTAGTTTTGCGAAAAATGGTATAATTTCTTTAATACTTGGGGAAGGTCGCCAACCATTTAACGTTTTAAAGGTAAGTAAATGAACTGTCTTTGAAAGGAAATTGAGAAATTTTCCGTGCAAAACAAAGGAGTTATAGCGATTACAAACTAAAGTGGCCGGAAACTGGGCAACATACTGTACCTTCAGCAATTGTTAGAAGGTTCGGCCAAAACTTACGTTATAGTTTCGCGTAGGAGTTGCTTTCGGGGAGCAGCTATTTTCGGAATTCTAAGGCAACATAAACATTAACATGACATAACCTGGAACAAAGGATCATAAAAGACAAAGAACTGAAAACTAAAAAAAAAAATAACCACAAATTTAAATTTAAACTGAAGCCATTATATAATTGTTTATAACAAATTACGTAAAACTGCTTTGCCCACCCTCTTTAATATCTGTTTGTTTTCCGTTGCTAAGTTACTCCCATAGGGGTAACTGCATACTATAGTACGATATATGTTGTTAGCAAGTATAACCACCTTATAGAATAACTATTGTCTGTCTGAGCGCTGGGTGAACAGACGGGGTAAACAGTGAATACATGTATAACTGAATCGAACCGAAGTTCATAAAACTGTCATTATCAACACGTTATTGACGAGAGAAACCTAACTTAGTTGTTTGCCTTGCATGATAAAACAAATATCTTGACTTTCAGAACCGTTAGTTGTTTACCGGTAGTTTCCAGAATATTCAGTGACCAAATTGAGCTATACCCAAGCAAGTCAACGTACAAACTGAAATGAATTATATGGAGGCCTTTACGAACTGTTTTACATGCTTCCTAGCTATGGTAAAACGTCTGAATATACGTTATGATAAGCTGCATGCCAACCGCTAGCATATACTGACTGAAAATAAACGTGTTCTCACTATAACATTGTTGTAAACTTGATAACGGAGTTATTCAAGCAGAATAAAGCTAGGCACAAAATCAGTAAAGCGTAAAACTAGAACCGAAGCTCGGTCAGTTCCTCCGAGAAGTATTAATTAAACTAGAATTCCGAAGGGTACGTTAATCAGTGAGGTGTAATTTTGCGTTAAATGCAACAGTATTGTGGAAGAAGTCGAATCTTGGATCAATTTCAAAGATTTAGTGTGCAGTCCTTCCCTTAGTGCAAGGTTTTATATTTTAAAAGACACCAAAAGTTATACTGAGAAGAATCGCCTGATCTGCTCTATCTTAAACCTTGCTCTATGTATATCGAACAGAACATGATCCGATCCAGTAATTTACTTTAATTCAGGGCTATTGACGAACAGTTTTCGTTTCCCTTGTGTGTCTATTAGCACCATCATGCCTGAATGGGGGAAAGGGAGGAGGCATGCGCATAATACAATAATTACTGATATAGGCTACTGATATATATATATATATATATATATATATATATATATATATATATATATATATACACCAAATTGAAGAAACGTTGACCCGTAAAAAGCATAAACCATGAACGATGAGACCGAATGGGATTATGGGTAGGCAGCATTGGCAAGCTGAGTAGTATTCCATTTCTCGATAATCAAGATGTTTTCTTTGCTTGAGACATTTTAGAGCATGATTCATGCATCTTGTGTTGATATAAGGTGTATTCTGTTAGAGACGAAGGTTAATTTACCTAATTTCCCAGTAAACCTTTGGGTCGCATCGTTCATGGTTTATGCTTTTCACCCGACAACGTTTCTTCAATTTGGTGTATATGATAAACCTGATACAGCCGGATATAATCTCGGCCATCAATTAAGAAAATCCTAACTAAAAACTCAATTCGTAGTTGACATTAAACATTTTGACCAACGACGTCTCTTAAATAAAGATGATGATGATGATGATAGCAAATAAGTAATCGCCTCGGCTGATCAATGATGAAATCAGCACAAGCAGGAATATCGAATAATGTCCTTGCTTCTCAACAGTCTGTTCGGTAACCCGCTAAGAATAAATATCACGTCAGTTGTAAACCACATACCTGTACATGTGCTGCTGAAATATTGTTGGCTGGGATGAGTTGTGTTGGCTCTGCTCCATATCAGATCTCCGCGCGGACATTCTTTGAAATTTACAATTCGGTACATAACACTACGAAATTATCGATTTAACTTATAAAATAAAAGCATTGAAGCCTGATACAACAAACTGAAGCACATAACGAATACAGAGACCTCCAGCGAGCGTTAACCAGACCGCGCATAAGTATTACTGACGGATACTGTGAGCGAGCACCGTTTACGAATGGATGTAAATTAATGACAGAACAGCTTGCGTGCTTTTAGACATATGCAATCAATAGTCGAGTTGTGCTTTTTGTTGCCAGAATTGCTCGAGGCTTTTTTCATAAGTGACGTCAAAAAAACAAAACAAAACAAAGACCACATGTTTAAAAGTCAACCAGCCAAGAAATTATGTTGGCCATGGCTCAACGGTCGAACTATTCCAGTGCACGTGATAGCTGCCTTAGGCAAGCACAAAGAAGCGTGAATGTGCACGTTCCGGCTCAGTTTAAGAAATTTTTGACACCATTGTGATATCTTGGCCAAATAAGCTCAACTAGAAAATGCAATTGTGTAGAAATATTTAACCTGTGAAAAACTCCACTAACACAAACCAAGGGTCCGTTCCGAGCGAGCGCGAAGTGGCGCGTAAGGGACCTGGAAATGAGTCGCATTCGATGACGTCAGTACGTAAGTAAGCAAGAGACACGGAGGGCTAGGATCCATCAGGAGCCATAATCGGGGACGGAGACCGTAAGCGTGGGGCCCACGCAAACCCATGTTAAGGACGTGTTGGGCTATTTTTAGCAGAAATTGCGCCACCCTCGCGCCACCCTTGACGCAATGAGAGCGCGCGCACATACTACCTTATACGGAAAATAAAAGTCTTTCTGGTTTGTTGATTGCAGAAGCTGATTGTAGAAGAAAATATATTTTTTTTATCTACCGTGCAGGACTCAACAGAATAGTCACCAATGTCAGTTTAATCATAATTAACCTTTTTTAACAGAACGTGCAGATTGTCGAAAAAGTCATTTGATGGTCTTTTTACACTTGTTTACTTGGCTATTGAAGAGACATCCGCCAGAAGACTTTACCGACAGAAAAACTTAACTACATTTGGCTAAACATAAGCTTAAATTGTTTTTACGCAAATGAAAACACTAAAAACTGACCCAGTTTACGCCATTTATTCTTCAAGCCAAAAATGCTCCAAATGAACAGGATGGTTTGAGGCCACTCTTTTAAAGCAGTTTTTCTATCGTAAGAAATTTTTATCAACGCGGCCGCTTCCACCAACCGGCTCAAGTTCGCTAAAATCCACTGAAACACACATAAACGTATTTGATGCCATTTTTAAAACTACTTGCTGACGTCTATTAAAGAATCTGACCCACCCAGTTTGCATTGCGCGCCTACGTTGGTTCATCCACCATTTTCAGGGCCCCCGAAAGTCCATACTGTATTGTAGATGAGAAATTCACTCGTGCAAGAGGTGATATGCTTGCCCAAATATGGAATAGAGCCGTATCATAACAATAAGAGAGGCGCGCAATGCAAACTGGGTGGGTCAGACTCTTTAATTTGAGAAGTAGAAGACATAGCTAATGAATATAAATACATTCTGATATATTCTGAAACGATTGCGAATTCAAAGTAAGCTTTAAACGCGAAGATGTATATTTTCAAGTTTACACCAAAGAAAAGTTAAGCTAAGTTATATTAAAAGAGAAGTTATCGTAATCCAACCAAACAGTTTGTGTTATAAATGTCTACAGTTAACATCAATCTAGCCACACATCAAAACGGATATGGCTAACAAATATCGAAAACAAATAAATCTGAACACATTCAAAATGCGGTGCATCATTGGCCAAAAACTGCGCTTTCCCGTTTTACAGGTGAACAAGTGAATAAAATTGTTTTGAACCAAATATAAAATAATAATAACAACATTAAATTAATATCTTTACCTTATTTTAAGGTGACATGCCAATCCAAACAAGCTGTATGTTTAAAGCACTCCAAATGTTAAAACTTAAAGCTTGAATTCATCCCGGTTTCGCACGGCACATCAAGATTAGCTTAATAAGCTTATTGAAGAAATGTATTAACGCAGCTTTTAAAAAAGCTTAAATTTAGCTGTTTACATACTGTTGCACACAAGAAAAGAGCAATTCCATTTCCATGTAGAAAGTCGTGATGAATGCGTCAGTTGCTTTGTTTCCAAGCTGCAAACTGAACCATTTCTTGATCTCGGCCGTATGAACACCGCAAATTAACAAGTTGAATTAACTTATAAATTTTCTCAAACAGTTCAGGTCAGTCCAATGTTAGACTTTTTCAACAATCCAGCTTAACAAAATAGCTTTAACAGTTAAAGCAGTTTACTATCTATTTTGCTTGAAATGACTGCAAGAATTAGCTGACTGATCGCAGCTCAGGAAAGACTTGACAACGTTTACTCCTGCGCTATTCATTCATTCAACTCAAGCGACACAGCGCCACAATTTTGGCGCCTTTCGGTCTTTTCGTGACGGTCATGTGATTTATGTCTTGACTCAAACTTTCCCTAAACTGGTATTGAGTGTTTCGTGTCCTCAGTGCGAGTCTTAATCTATAAAAGCGCTCACTAAGGAGAAAAATCCAACCTAAAAGTACAAATTTCGGCCGCCATTGTTTTCAATTTTTCAAACGCGACGTCCGCGTAGACACACGCGCGTGCCACACGCGATGGCGCAATTTCTGCTAAAAATAGCCTAAATTGTCCTTTACATGGGGACAGGCAGCTCTAAAGAAATGACATGTTGTTGCGGTCTCCGTCCCCGATTATGGCTCCTGGATCCATTGTTGTGTTTTTTGTTCTATTGTTTTCTCAGCAAATCAGAGAAGACCTTGTAAGAGCTGCGTACTGCCCCAAGAGACAAGTATATATGTAGGTAAAGTAATCAAATCTACATGGGGTGTCCCGTCTAGCACGCAAAACAACGTAAAAATAGATCTGCTCTCATTGATGGTAAAAATAACCTCAGATATATATAGCAAGGAAATTTCTAGTAATGGCAAAAAGGTCGCTAAAAATACAGAAACAATGACCTTATTTTTTTTTATCCGCGTGCATTATCGGGTCAGAGAAGTGAACTGTTTTTCGAGGAGGAAGCTCAAGGAAAACTGTGAGCTCCGAGGAACACAAGATGTCCAAGGACAAACATCTGTATATTTTTAAAGCCAGTTAAAAATTGTTGTATTTATCATCGATTCTCACGTTCTATTAGTGAAACTAACGTAATAGCGTTTTGCCATGGCTTTTTCATTTCGCCAAGCTGGAAGAAATTGTGATATACCGTAAAATATTTATTAAGCCACCCGGGTGACTTATTTATTTAAGGTACTTTCGAGGGGTGGCTTATTAGAAAGGGGGCTTATTGATTTAGCAAAATGCAGCACGATGTACACTAACAGAATATATGATATAAACTTTATTCAAGCATCGTTATATCAGGATTTAACTTAAATGTTACAATTACTTTATAAAATCGATCCTGATCGATGCCTACAGTCTTGTAACACATGATTACAGTCAATCACGTTACAAACTGAACTTCCAAGACGTGAATAAATCATACTGACCGTACTTTAGTTCACATGCAGCGTATTTTTTCTACAGGGGGAGGGGAGCTTAATAAATTTCTTCTTCTAAAGAGGGGGGTGGCTTAAGGCGGGGGTAAACCAGTGAACGCCATTTTTCCGCAACTTGGCATGGCTTTAATGGAAATATCTCGTTCACGTTTCAAGCAATCCAATAACTCTCTGCTCATCTCATGAATCTATGTTATGGGGTGTTTTGTAAATTTTTGGGGGATTTTTGGGTACGTTTGGGAGGAAATATAGTTTTTCTCAAGGATTGGTTAAATTAAGACAAAAAAGAAATATTGAACATTTAGTGGAGTTTTAAAATTAGAATTTGTAGTTAATAATTAATAGACGGACACCAAGTTAGTCCACTAGCAACCTGGAGTACTCTTGCGTGGGTATCAACTGTCTGTTGGTGTTCCAAAAATCATCTATTTCTTCTATCCCTTCTTTAAACCTCTTCAAATTTCATTGAAATTCATGTCTACCCCCTCCTTAATAGAGATTTTACGGTAAATGTTATTATTTTTTCTGGCAACTGGGTTTTGTTCTACCCAGGCCCGGCTGTTCGAAAGCCGATTAACGCTAATCCCGGATTAAAAGGTAACCGAGGATTTCATTTCTCTGTTTAAAAACTGTTTTCAAAAGGTCATTTATGGCGAGTAGTGAAGACAAGTTAAAGTCGAAACTGAAGGGCAGAAAACTTTGAAAAATTTTTAATTGTCGAGTTGTTTAACTGGATTCAAAATTAACGCTAATCCGGGGTTAGCTTAATCGCGCTTTGAGCAACCCGGCCCAGGAGTCTCAGAATCAGTCAGTAAATCAAACAGACCAAATATCAAAAACAGCAATCCTTATTTTTATTATCTCTTTATGAATTTTTTTATTTTTAATTGAGTGTGAGTGGAGTTTTGAACGCTTATAGATATTAATAATAATTTTATACAAAACTAATATTCAGGGCCTAAGCACTTTATCTAGCTACTTCCTATTTAAAATACCGTATACACAAGAAAACGTTGAGTGTCATTGTACAAAAACGTGTTCGGCGATTCAGTCACTGTCACCATTTACATATTTACATTAAAGCCATTTTTGTCTGTTCAACTTTTTGCTTATATCTTCTTTCCACTAAGACAATACATTCCTCGATGATAACGTCGTGCCTGTGTTATTTTGCTAAAAGTATAAGCTCATGTACGCCTCTCTAAACCTTTGTTTCTTGAGGTCGCGTTCTGTTTTCAACTGTTGAGATAAAAGCGATAAGAATTCAGGGGCGTAGCCAGCTTTTAGAAGAGTTGTAGGCCTGGCCATCCGGCCAGCAAGGGCCGCTTCTAGGGGGGTCCGGGGGCATACCCAACCCCCCACCCCCACCCCCGGGAAGATTTTTCGATATTGGCCCTTGAAAATGCTTTATCCTTCACTTTCTGGTGATTTTATGTGTATCTTGACAGCACCGAAATCCTAATATTTGATAAAGGAGAATGGATTTAAATTTTTCATTTCCAATTCTTAAAAATGTAACACAAGTGGGTTGAAAAATTTGTAGGCCCAGGCCTACGGGCCTATAGCCTGGCTACGCCACTGCAGAATAATTAGAGCAGTTTTTAACTGAGTGTCGTAAAACCAAAACCAAAGTAATCACTCTGGCCAATCACAACAGACGCAGAAAATACAAAGAACCAATCAGAACTCGAAACAAATACATGTAGTCGGCGCCAAGCGCGGGAAAACACGAGGAAACAAGTCACGATTGATTTTACTTCTGATTGGTTGAGAAAGTGGCGCGAGATTTTTTAGCCAATCACAAAGCATAGCAATCCATCACTACAGCAATCGAGAGATTACTTTCGGTACTCAATTAAAAACTGCTCTATAAAGATAATGCAGTTATAAAACCTTCTACAGAAACTCAAAACTCAAAACTTGCTAAACCGTGTTACCCCCCTCCCCCCCCCCCCCCCCCCAAAATAAAAAAAACTTTATCAATGTGTTATGTTTCTATTTAACCAGTAAAAGTATCCAAATCCGTTTCTTTGTTTATAAAGGACCATCAGCAAGGAGCAAGTGTATGTCACTTGACCTTATAATGTTAAAATAGAAGGCCTGTGAAGTCCCATATAAAAGTGATGGGGGTGTTTGTCATACCTTTGAGGGGTCAAAATTCCAGTTTGGTACCACTAAGAGTGTTCAAATCAAATACGAGCAACAGAAAAAAAATTTCAGAAATAATTTGTACCTCTAAGGGGAAAAATGTATACACAAAATGGGTTTCTGGTACTATAAAGGGTTCCTTTCAAAATTTCCAGTATCACCCCCATCAATTTTATATGGGAGACCCTTCCTCCAGATCAGCCGTAGGCTGTAAACAGATTAATATAAGTACAATGTTCTTACCATTAATTTAGCATTTGTTCCCTCATGATTATGAATATTTGAGCAGTCTCTAACTTTGTAGAATGATTGAAGATAACTGTAAAAAGAAAGAAGAAATTATAAGGATCATTCACATGTAGTCATGACAACACCATTTTATTTTTTGAAGGCCAGTTGGGGTTAGACAGAATTTGGGCTTACGAAAAGTGTTTTTACATGTGGAAAAACTTTTTTTTTAATTTAAACCTCTCTTTTGACTAGTATTTTTCAATATAATGTATATTCATTGTTGTGCTTTGTACTTCAGTTGAAATGCCATTGTAGCACTTATTTCCATTCTGTGACAGATTTTGTGCCTGTTGGAATAGGCGTTTTCATCAGCTTTTTTAGGTTAGTTTCTAAGTGAGTAAAGGGAGTTAAACACAACTGAGTTGGCCAAATTTTCATTCTCTTAAATTATAGATATGATGCTTTAAAAATCAGCAGAAGAAATTCTCTTCCCTGAATGTTGTTTGAGTTTTTTCTTCGAGGAGTCTGAGCACTTTACCCTTCATAAAACCTTTTGTACATGTAGTCGAGATTCTGTGTAATTTTCCAAAAAAAAAAGTGTCCAGAATTCCTCCGAAGAAAATACAATGTACTTGGCAATTTTTGACATTCCTTATTCTGAACTGAACACATGGTAATACAACAAAGAAATGGGAATATCATTCCTAATGGCCTCTCCTGCCGTTAAATTTAAAAACTAATTAATAAAATATAAGATAATTTTGTTTAATTTCAAAAAATATTATTAAATATAAATTTACAGAATCTAACTTACCTTTTAGTATATTTTTCTCCTGTTTTTAAATGGTGATCATAGCACTTCCGACAAAGATGAACTTTTTTGTACTCATAGTAATCACCAACTGGAGGATTTTTGCAAGAGTTACACTGAAGTAAAAATAAGAAAAACCAATATTGAAACTTATAATTAAACAAACAATATTAATTAATATATGTGCAGCAACTTTTGTGCTTCAAACAACTTTAGGGGTATAGAATGGTCTATCGGAAATGATGCGTCTTGGAAAATATTCACAGAGTCTCGAATTCTCGGCACTTGAAATTGGAATCTCGGGCTCGCTATAATTTTCGAAGTCTCGAAGTCTCGAATTTTGATAATTTGGATCTCAGAGTCTCGTAAATGTTTCTCGTAAATCTCAGCTTCCATTGGAGATTTCAGTCACGTTTTAAGCTGTTTTTAGTACTATCGGCCCGACATTTTCCAGCAATTGGAGTCTCGGGCTCGCATTTTTTAGAGGTAAAGTCTCGGGCTCGGATTTGATAGAAACGCTAAAGTCTCGGTCTCGAATTTTTAAACAAGGGTCCCGCAGTCTCGCAAAGTCTCAAATTTACCATTCTATGCCCCTAACTTTAAACTGGAATAACTGTTAGCAAAGTGATGCTAATACTGTATGTTTCATTCCCCAAAAGGGGACTCCCCATGGGAAAGGGAATTAAGCGGGCTTTTTTTTTTTTTTGGGGGGGGGGGGGGGTTGCTTATTTTTTAGGTATAAATGACAGAATTCATTCTGACTTCACTTTGACAAGACATTATTCAATGTGAAATGAGTTTATTGAGGGTGAGCCAGTCAGTCATCTGATGGATGCATGTATCCTACTAACATATTCTTTGCACTCTCCTGACCTTTGTAAATTACATTTCACTTACAGAAAATTGTGCCACGCCAGATAGGAAAAACCACTAAAAACCTTCATTTAGATGTGGACAAAAAATGTGGAAACATATACAGTGCACCCCCATATAAAATTGCAGTGGCACTGGACCTTGGAGGCAATGGAACAACTAACAATGATGACATTTCCAGATACAGTTTGCACGTTTTCTATATTACATTATCTAACCTATTTGAAAGACTGAAACAAAAACGAGAAATAAAAAAGATAACGTTGCAGAAGACTGGCCGACGTAGAATGATAAATATCTCCCAACGAAACCTTAAATAGTCCTGAGCTGTCCCTTGAGGACAAGCAAGCCTCTATGCCGTGCTGTCAGAATAATAATTTGGGAACGAATTTTTCATTGACTCAGAAATGTTTATTCTTCAGCTACATTTATAAGTATCAATACATTTATACTTACAGTATCTGGTTCCCCAAATTCATTGCATTTGATTGTGACTGAGGTTATCAATGTTTGTGGCCCACCAAATGAGCCATGGAATTTCACTTGCCTGTCCCTCTTAGCATCAAACTCATAAGCACCAGGTCTACAATAAAAAATCACTGTTACCAACAGTCAACTCTCTTGAAGCCAACACCCCCAGTAACAAAGTTTAAGTGGAACAGCTCCCTAAGGCGAGCATCAGTGCTTGGCTGTTCATGGCTGAATTTTACTTGCTTGTCTGAAACTGAGCTCTCTATAAGGCAGACACAACTCCAGGGCTGTCACTAATTTTTAAAATAGGTGGGGAAGTAAAGGAAGTTGCCGGAGAACATTGCCTTCTGAGGTTGTCAATGTTTTGCTTTTCCATCAAGAAAAAAAAAGGAAAAAGAACAAAAAAAGAATGGGTCCAGTAAAACAAAGAAAAAGAAAGTCACGCTTATAAGCTTTTCCAAAATTTTACTTTGTGCATTAATGTCCAAAACCAAGTCGCTACATATTTGATCCAGAAAGGAAAGGAAGCTTAGTTTTCACGTTGAAAACAACGTTTTGGACAGTTTGCTTGCAATTTGCCTCCACAGCAGCCCCAGTGACTTCAAATTGCCGTTTTCTGCTAAACTTCTAGGATCGAGACAATGGGTTATACATGTATAACAAACAAAAAGTAAATTGTTTTCTTACCCAGGAAGTCCAGCAAGGTCCTGTAACATGAAACATAACAATATTTATACCTTTATTTGTCATAATTTTAGTAAATGGTCTGCACAAACATTACATATGTAAATTGTTAGAAAGTTATTAATACATGTACATTAATTGAAAGGATCAAGGCATAACCAGCCTATGGCAAATTTTGAAATATTTTGACACACAAATTGTGACATTGTAAGTTTACAAAATAATGTAGGTAAATTAGAGAGCCAATACATTTGTATATGTATTTAGAAATTTTAGCACGATTACGGAGTGACTAAATGGTGATGTCATTGTAATCGCGCCACGATATTCTCCATAATCGTGGCACATTTTTTAGCTGTCGTGATTTTAATATTTAGGCGGCAAAATCACACCATGATCATGACCGCGATAATAACATTTTTAGAGGGGGCTGGGATGTTTTGGTCTGATTGAATCTCTTTTACTTCAACTAATGTTAACCAGCCATTATTGTTGTATCATAATGCTTTTTTGGCTCAATAATTAAAAGACACAATTTAAGAGGGACAAATTTCAAAATTCTACATATTATTAGGGGTTGATGATGATATACAATCATATAAAATGATGTCCAATAAACACTGTCTCTTCACCTTTTTGTTAATTGCTGGAAATCTTGTTGCACCAACATTAAAGGCTTTGGATGCTTCATCGAAGAGGATTGGTTTACTTATGACCTCCTGATAAGTAGGCGGGCCTGGGACATCCATCTACAATGTTATAAGACAATGAACAAAGTGGTAAATGAGCAGATTATAACTATTTCTACTGTTGTTCTTAGCTGAACCCTAAGTTAAAGTGTTACAAATGTGCAAATATGTGCTGCAACACAAAGTAAAAAAGGGGCTGTTGGCCTCAGAATACAGTATATCACATTGTTACACCTGTTTACAGAAATGTGATACATGTAGTTGTTGACACTGACACAAAAACTAACTTACATGAGCTGGTTTAGGAAATCTTGGAGCTGTCCTTGCACCAACAGAGTAACCCCTTTTACAGACAGGTCTTCCTTCAAGTTCATAAATGAAGCCACTCACCTGTCAATGAAGATACATGTACATGTAATTTAACAAAATGTGAATCATAGCTTACATCTACATGTAAAATAATCCAAATTTCCTCCAGCAAACTGGGGTAGCGTATTAGTTGTCTTGTTTATATATGTTGTAGTTAATTTTTTATTTCAGGTAATTTTTGTTTTTCCTTTGTTTCAAATTCATTAGCATATATTACCATACCCCAAAACAATAGAAAAATAAAAATTACCCGAGATAAAAAATTAACTACAACATATACAACACAGAAAAATGGTGTCTAGTCAGGTTAGTGATCTGTGATGAAATCATGCTTTCTATTCATACTTGTCCAATACTCTGACAAATTTATGCATAGCATTGTACTGTAATACATTGTGCTGTATTGTGCCGTTATAGAATGTATTGTTAAACTATTGTTATGGTCAGAATATACAATGCTATGCATAAATTTGTCAGAGTATTGGACAACCCTCTTTGTATTGAGCCTTCTCTATGGGTATATTATAGACTTCAATTGTGTTGCTTTGTTTCTACATACTGCACTGTATCGTTGATTTCTTAAGCTGAAATGCCATATTTTTATTGCAGGAATTTGCTCAGTGTCTTCCTGAATGTTCTTGCTAACAAGATTTTAGCCAGCAGGGTGTCTAGACGTCCTGCGGATGCCCACTTTTTGAAGAAATTCATGAAAATTGCACCTAATCCTTTGAAAATTTATGATGGGAAATATCCTCAGGATTCCCACTTTTCAATTTCTGGCTAAAAGCATAGATGTTGTGGTTCAAATTTTTCTTTGGTTTGAAAATTCTCAAACCAGTTTGATTTTTGTTTTCCTTTGTCTCAGATTATGATAATGAATCTGAGACAAAGGGAAATAAAAACTAAACTGGTTTGAAAATTTTTAAACCAAAGAAAAATTTTAACCACAACATAGACCCCCTCCTAATGGTTAAGCAAATCTGGATTTCCCATGAAAATTTTATACCTCCAATGGTCCTAATTGTTCTCATTGAGAAACAAGCTTAAAAGATGACCAATAATCTAAGTAACATTCTCTGCAGTAACATGCATATGATCAACAATTTGCAATAATTATTGGAAATTGCTGATCAAATGCCGATTTATTGATCGCAATTATCGCAACATCGATTTTGTTGGAAATTACCCACAGAGGGTCTGACTTTATTCACTGAAAAATCTACAAGTCATGCACAACCTTGACAAATAATTATTATGTTGAACTGCAGCAGACCTCCAAACAAGATTCAAAAGATTCAAGGGGATGTTATAAATCTAGTAATGTCACAGGTCCCTTGATCTTGTTGTGGATGTAGTCAGTTGCCTAAAGTGTGGCAGTAGTGTATACTGCTTGGTGAACAACAGTAAAACCAACTAAAGTAGGTCCTTAACAACAGACACCACCTGTAATCAGACACCTCTTTTATCAGGACACAAAGTCATGGTCTCAGCCACACACCAGTACTGAGGCCCTGGGAGGGGGGAAGGGGGTGTATGTTCCTAATTAGTCTGAATTTCAAACAATTTTATGAGGTTCACATGTCGCTGTCAAAGTTTCGTGCATTATATATAATTACCACGCCACAATTTTGTGGAATCTTTAAGTCATTCATCATCATTTCACTTTGCCGATGTTGCTGTTTCAACGCCATGTTGGTCATCAGAATTTACCCTAAAAGGGCCGTCAGCACTACAATTTAACCATTCACATATGGAGAAGCATGCCATCCAGGGGTAATAGTAAACTCCATTTGCTAGTTATAAATTCTCACCAAGGGTCAGATCGCCATTAATTTTTTCAAAAGTTTTAACAACATTTAATTACATAATTGCAAGCTAAAAATACAATGTTAATGTGTAAGAATAAAAAATAAAACTTAATTCTGCCATTAATTCCTCCACAGAAAAGAACATTATCGTATAAAATGAACAGCGTGCACAACAAGACTATTTTATAGTACATTGTTTGCCTCAGTTACATCAGATTAAAAGCAATAACCTGGGATATCACTATAAATATAAATATCCAAGGATAAGACTTCATTCAATTCTTTAAGTTTAAAAACAGGTTTAATAAAAGGCGAAATCACAGCATGTAAAACGTGGAGTAATTTCATTTCGAGTACAATATGCAATCGATGAAGTCACGCAAATAAGGCGATCACACTCGTTTACGGACAGCCACGGAGGTTTTATCTAGACAAAAACAAACAGCCATAAAAAATATTACCTCGGCATTGTCATAACACCCTGGGCCGCGGTTCGGAGCGCCTCTCAAGGCAAGCTCGTTTCCAAAGCGATTCGCCGGAACTTTAAGCGGTAAGAGTTCGCGGTCTAACGTTGTTCCGAAAGCGACCGCTCTTCGACCTACGAAGGAGAAATTTCGTTCAGTTATTTGCTATTGTTGAAATTAAACTCGTTACACAATAAGTGACGAACATACCGTCGCTTGTAGCCATGATTATTTTGTTTCCTTCAAGCTAAAAAGTCAAATAGTCTCAGTTGTTGTAACATGGAATCTGCTGTTTGCCACAAAGATCGCGGTATCGCCATGACAACGGACGGTTACAGCCGCTGTCTTTTGATATGACAGGCGCATAAAACGTTCTAAAACAACAAAAGGATTGGGAACGAGAAAAGGGTGGTAAGTAAAAAAGCACAAAGAAAAGGAACTCTTTTCCTTTTCGAATTTTTGTTAACGCTGCTCCACTCCACTCACTTATTCAATGATCGTGCATTCTATGTTTTGTTTGTGTACCAATTCGCCTTAATACTATGTTAAACAAGAAATACGTGTCTCGCAGAACCTCGCGAAGCCCGGGGGAGGATGCACTGCAAAAATCAGTTTTGCGATGTGGGTGAGAGGGAGAGATGGAATGGAGAGGTTGCGTTGCATTCCGGCAATGGCCCCTAAATTTAAAGCTGATACGCTGGGGCCTTCGGCCTTCGCTTAGCGAGGAACAAAAGAAACGGCAAACTGATCCTTACGGCAGAAAAACAGAAGCAGAAGAAAAGTGGTTCTAACGTCTTTGCTTTGTCTATGAAATATGCTTCACGCGCTTTTCGTACAGAGTCTCTGCCTTAACGTATTAATTCCAGTGGTATACTAAAGTTGCATAACCACTTGGAATCAACAAACGCGACGAACTTCATTAACTTTCTTATCACTGGTCAGTTTATCACCCTTCAAACCCTTCACCAATCATATTCATTGTTTTTGTTATTCTTTAGTTGTTTTTTTTTTTCAACACCACTTGTATAACGTTTTTACAGTTGTTATCATTTATAGTGCCCCTGCCCCTGAAGAAACTTTGTTTTGCAAAGCGAAATATTAAGCACTACTATATTCCACTTTTATTTTATTTGCTTCTGGTTCTGTTTTTCTGCCGTAAGGATCAGTTTGACGTTTCTTTTGTTTCACTTCAAGTATTAACACGCAGATCTAGGTCTGGAAACCCAGATCCGGCCATTCTCAACGGCTTTTTGCA
The DNA here is from genome assembly GCA_024195265.1 of Dendrophyllia cribrosa. NCBI lineage: Eukaryota > Metazoa > Cnidaria > Anthozoa > Scleractinia > Dendrophylliidae > Dendrophyllia > Dendrophyllia cribrosa. The sequence continues at coordinate 41,985,831 of JAJLRJ010000004.1, forward strand.
GTGATCGTGCATTCTATGTTTCAGTCTCCTATGATAACTTAGACCATAACTTAACCCTAACCCATAACTTAGACCGCGGTTTAAGGTTTATAAATTGGTCAATTAACCCGTTCACTCCAAGAGTCAATTATATGAAGACATGTTAGTGTAGTTCTAACCTTTCAGTCTGTGGACAAAATCCTATGGTGTGACCATTCAAATGAAACCTCTTCAGCAGTACTTTTGCATGGTACCATTTGTTCTAACTTTTGAGTCTGTGGACAGAATGCTATGGTGTGACCATTCAAATGAAACCTCTTCAGCAGCACTTTTGCATGATGCATGATACCATTTGTTTTTCAATATTTTACAAAATAAAATTTGGGATTTTCAGTGAAGTTTGATATTTGGCACTCTTGGGAATTTTAAAAGGGTTAAAATAGATACATGTCTTTCTGGTCTGTGTTATACGTCTTTTTCACACTCTTTACAGTAAACAACGTTTAAATATTATTCGGGTTGGCGAAATCGGAATTGGTTGGTACTGCAGTGTGAATGTGATGCCAGGACTACTTTCGTTTCTTAATAAATTAGTGCTTGTAAATGTTATAAATTGATCATTTTTCACCACCGCTGGGCTCTTTTAACCTTTTAAATTCAATTCTAGCCATTTCTGCGGACCGTATTTTTTAAACCACCCTACTTGACTCACACTGGCAACATTTTTGCAATACGCTCAGCTCCACTGGTCCTGTAGCGTAAGGTCATACTTAAGAGCGGATGTCTGTAAATATCGAGAATCCGACGACACTGGCAAAATTTCGAATTTCTTTTTATTTTACCTAAAGAACCTATTTAGTGACCTATTTTCGAAAATGGGTTTAAAAGGTTCGATTTCATTTTACTTTTTTCAAAATTTCGATAAGTCGAAAATTAGCCTTTTGAGTCCGCGGGTGCTTTCATGGACCATTGAATTTTGGCTATTTTGGACCATTTTCAAAACGCTCCTGTTATCGCAACATTCGGTGTCCTACAATGCCTTTAACACAGTGAATAAAACGTCTTTTTAGCTTTCTTTTGCAATAAAATTTTGTCGGAAATGTTAACTTTAAAAATCATTTTGGTCTTGTACAAAACACCTATCTTCGCCATGTAAACAAGAAGGCAAATTTAAGGAAACTTCGAATTAGTAAAATGCAGTCTGGTACATGAGTTTTAGGCAAAAAAACAACACTACATTATAGCTGAATCTGTCTTTTATTTATTCTGAAATTATTTTTGGTGGCCCGTGAATACAGCGCTACTGAGAGATTTATCCGTGAAGGCTATTTTTAGCTTGACACCAACTTCGCATTCGATTTAATTGAATTTTAAGCGCTGGAATGACGGCGAGCTTAAGAACGAAACAGCGAAATTGGCCCTTAAACAGGTCTTTAAAGCTTTGAAAACAACATTTACATGTTTTAAGCTATAATATTCATATGATTTTTATCTAGGACGCATTCAGTTAAAATGTAAGCTATAATCATATGTATAATTGATCGACTTTGTTGCCGACGTATCAAAATACGGCATAAGTCTTTGAACAGTTCAAGGAATATTAAGTTAGCTTGTCTCGCCTTTTCCTTGTTGCAAGCAGCAGAAATACAAGGATTCTTACATAGATATCTCACAAAAACCATTGCTTGCTTGACATTACAGCATTTGATATTCGCAAAATGTTGTTACAGACGTTTCGTTATTTACACACAGTGTACTCACATAAAAATATCCGATGACTTCCAATCCAAATGTCGCAGACATAAATGTACGAGAAAACATTAAGGACAGAAAAATATAGTCACATCTTGCTGTCCATTTAGTTGTATTAAGCGATACAAAAGAAACCATCACTCGTAAATAACAAGAGGTCAGTGAAAGGCCATAAAATAATTGGTTGCGTGACCTAGTCACGTTCACATGCACTCCCAGTGGACCGGGGAGAGATTATTTATTAAACGAAAAAAGCCAATGATGCGGGACTTGGGAAGGCTTAATTGTATTTGACTCCCACATCCCCTGAATCAAACGAAAATAAAGGCCGAAAACTGAAAGAACTGATTCAATACTACAAACTTGTCATTTTTCCCGTGGGTACCCCTGTCCGTCGCTACCATTGCCATGCTAGATGCGTTTTCTGACAGCATACCGGTTATACCGGGTTTTCAGTTAGCTTTCAAGGGGGGAGGGTGTATTATATCCGGGGGGAGGGGGAGGGGGCTTATATGCGGCACTGATAAAAAAACGTTTCAGAATGAGATAATATGAAATAAGCTGAGACACACAGCATTATCAGACTTTTCAAAATACGTTTTTTCACTTCATTTCAATATTGCTCTGCACTATACATAGGCTTAGACACAAGTTTCTCGAAAATTCCTTAAAAGTTGCCCCAAAAAAAGTTTAAAAAGTTACTCAAAAGTTGCCAATTTTCCAAAAAGTTGCCGAAAAGTTGCCCCAATTTGGAATTGCTTTTATTTGTGATTCATTTCTTCAGATATAGATACTTTTCTTAATAAAAATCATATTTCTTTCTTTTAACAAAACTAGATTACAAACGAAAACTGTCCAGATTTCTGTCCCAATAGTCAGTTGTATTATGTACACAGAATCCTTTAGCAGTGATACTAGTAAAGGCCATTGCAGTAATACTAATAGACAGTCATCATTTATGGGACCAAGAGCTTTTTCCTCTGGTTGCCATTGTAGCAAAGCACTACCTCCAATGAATCAATAATGATTCGTCTGGATTTTCCGCTTTCTTGAAATAGCGCCCTTAATTGGAACACTCAGGTTTGCTCCGAGCCTTTTGGCTTTCTCGATAGGATCATTTGATTCACCTTCATTCGAAGAAATGTCCTCCTCTGAACTTTCAACAAGAGCAGCCATGTTGAAAAACTTGCTCTTATTGGTGATACTGCTGACCGGAGTGACCTCAAAAACCACAGGCAACCCATTTAAGTAGCCAAAAAGAAAGGGTCAGGTACTAGTACTGCTGAGAGGAGCTCACGCACTCTTTATGTCATGTTTGAGTCATATTTATGATAAGTAAGCTCTTATATCATAATCATATATTTATTAAAATACTTTTGGCTGCAAAACAAAAAAAAGTTGCCTGAAATGGCAAAAGTTGCCAAAACGTTGCCGAGCAACTTGTGTCTAAGCCTAACTATACATACCGTATACGTTCCTAACATTTTAATTGAAATGGTATAGTGTTCTGTTAAAATGTTATATCATGGAAATAAAGAAAAGAAGGGGAGGGCTAACCGGAATATTATTTTTGTTTGCAGGTGGATGGACCTAAAAGTGGGCGGGGAGGGGCGGGGAGTATAACCGGCATTTCTGAAATTGCGACGTTAGTGTTAAGAGTTGTTTTACCAGAAAAATGTCCCTGATTTGTGATTTGTGGAAGGCGCTGGAATCGCCAAATACTGTGAGCTGGATGCCCGACGTTAGCCAAACAAAAATAATATTCCGGTTAAAAGCCCCCTCTGGATATTAGCCCGCCTCTTTTTTTCTTTATTTCCTTGATGTAGACATTTGAACAGAACACTAAACCATTTCAAATAAAAAGTTAGAAACGTATACAATATGTAAAGTGCAGAGCAATATTGAAATGAAGTGAAGTCTAATAATGCTGTGTGTTAGTCCGCTCAGCTTATTTCATATTGTCGCATTCCGAAACGCTTTTTTTATGCCGCTTACAAGCCCCCCGGATATAATACACCCTCCCCCCTTGAAAGCTAACTGAAAACCCCTTAGGTATAGCGTGGCAATGGTGGCGACGGACAGGGGTACTCACGGGAAAAATGACAAGTTTGTAGTATTGAATCAGTTCTTTCAGTTTAGGCCTTTATTTTCCGTTTGGTTCAGGGGTTGTGGGAGTCAAATGCAATTAAGCCTTCCTCATGCGGCCCGCATTATTGACTTTTTTCGGGTAGGACTAATCTGCGGAACTGCAGACCGCGGAACCTGCGGAACCTGCGGAACCTAGATTTTTTTTTAATAAAATGATAGTACAAATCATAAAATGGTCTACAAGTGGTTGATTTCTCAATAAACAGTCAGAAGAAAAAGAGATAAAGAAACGAAATGGGAAAAAAGGGTCGGGAACCGGACAAAATAAATTAAGTCACGCGTCACGCAATTGTACGCGTAGTTTTGTTGTGAATATCGAATCAGGATTTCAGTTTTCGATTGACAGTTCTCCTAGCAAACTGTTACAGTACAAAACACCGTGAGTTTATGTGACGAATATATGGAATATTTGTACTGCAGATATACATTTTAAGCATATGAAATATACATTTTAAGCTTGCTTTTCTCAACTGCTTAAGTTGAGTACATTACTGCGAGGATCTTTCATTTGCTTAAAACGGCGTGAGTTTATTGTACTGAAATACCGTTTATTGTTTAATTTTTTATGTTAAGGGTTCATTAAGGTAAAAGAAAGTGAAATGATTAAGATAATATTGAAGGTAAAAAGATAAAATTGAACCACTTCTCGGTACTTTGTATTCAGCAGTGCGGTAAGTTGCTCATGTATGTACATTTAAAATCGGTTTTGATTTCACCTTTGATGTCACATCACCCCAGTATAATGCTCGTACAAAGATCTTCGGGTTCAATGTCGTAAATAGGGTGGGAAAATTGAGGATTACCAAAGGTAGTGTTGATTTATTCACCTCCGATCGAGTTTTGACTATGATATCATGACAATTCCCAACTATAATAAGCTGTTAAAAAATTCAGGGAAATGATATATTAACGACTTTTCTTCTTGATGGAGTGAAGGGGCAAGGAAACGCCAACTCATTTTTTTAGCCTTTATAAAAGCATAAATTATATTTTATATCATACTTGTATCTCCTACCTTTCCTAACGCTCGTCATGCTATCTGTGAAAAATCTGCGAAGGTTAAACATGCTGCCCAAATGAATGTTCTGTTTCATTTTGTGGCCCGTTGTTGTTAAACTGTGCTTGCTGTGATAATACTGCTTTATTAATTTCATGGGCTTGTACGGTAACCGTAAACACAACTTTTATTTATTAACGTGTTAATCTCTTACGTACGAATCTCTTTAAAATACCTATTTTTGACAATAAAGTAACTTTAAATACCCCAAACAGTTTCAAATCACTTACAATTTAAATTTGTACCCAGAACAGTTAGAAATCGATTAAAAACCCAACTCAGTTTGAAATCATTAGGGTGAGTTCCTTTGGGTTGATCCGGATCAGTATCAGCGATCCGAGATCACTTGGATCACTGTGCACCTGTGAGTCCTTGCTCAGAGTTGATTTGCCGAATCCTTAGATCACGGTGCCATGATCCAATTGATCTCAGATCACTGATCCTGATCTGGATCATCCCAAAAGAACGCACTCTTAATTTAAACAAATGCAAACAACAGAAGTTATAACTCAATGGAAACGCAACCAGCGGCCATAACCTTAGGGAAAAATAGACGGAAAACAAATTATTTCCGTCCTAAACAGCCATAATTGCCAACAAAACGTTTTACGTGTTTTGAGGTAGTCGTCACGATCTATTTTAGCGACAAGACTTAGATCAAAATGAGATCGGATCGAGAAGCGAAAAATCGTACCTGCCACTCTCAAGGTGATGTCAGCGTCGTGACATTTGTTTTTTTGTTGTTGTTGTTTTTATGTCTTGCAAGGAAATCTCTTTCTTTAAAACTTCGGGGCTTTTGAAATTGTACTTTTGTCATCAGATTTTAAAGCAAGCCTGCAGTTAAGTTTCAAACAGATTTAACACCTGCTTACATCGTTCGCGTTTGCCTACACTGAGACAGAAATCGTGCATCTGTGGCTTGGCGGTTCACATGTGTAGTTTTCACTGATAAAAGATAAAAGATAATTTGAACCCGATAAAGTTAAATATAACAGACTTGTTCCTCATATCAACCTTGCAGATGTCCAAATTTCAACTTATTGAGAATGCCTGCCTAACGTGCATGCCACCTTGGGCCACGAAGTGCAAATTAACATGTTTTGTCCTTCTTGTGCAAAACTATAACAAGTATTTGCCCAGATGTTAGTCTGAAAATTTCAGATTAAGGTGAAATAGAGTCAACGGACTAAGCGTGGCGCCATTAGTCAATGAAAACCCCGGCCCCCCACCCCCGGGACATAACGGGAATTTAACGCGTCCAAAGCCGGGATTTAACGCACCCCAGTAAGCGGTGAATTTAACTAAACGTCAGTCAATCAGGGAATGAGCGGTAATTTTAGAGCACGCGATTATCTAAAGTGGGGACGACAGCAAGACTCTTCCAGGATGGCGTCAGAGGGGAGAGAGGAACTACGTTTCCTTTATCATTTTTGAGTGAAATCAGTATGTTGAAAGCCGGCTTGCGCCGCAAATTTAAAGCGCGGCTTATTGAATGAATAGTTTTTAATGATAGAACCGAAGACAGATGAAGTTTTGACGATATTATCGACTATAACAACGATCCCGATTTGATTTGTTTCTTTATTTGGTTCGTATGCCCCACCTATGCGGGGCTTTTAACAGAGGTCTTGGCCCCGGAGGCCGGGTATTAGGCCGATTTTAACACATAGTATGCACTATTTTGAAGGATTGAGGACCATTCATTTCTTATGAGAATGGCCTGTGTGGGGAGGAGGTGGGATTTCAGGGGGTCTCCACAAAAAATTGTCACTTTTCACACAGGTAATCCATAAAAAAATTCCACCAGACTCACCCCTCTCCTCTAAAAAATGAATGGTCTCTTGGTTCTCCTAAATCTCCTCTTCTTCTCATTTATCAGCTGTTGTCATTTCCTTCCCAGGCAGTCATCAAACTTCGCAGTGAGGGTGAATACTGTGTTGTCAATCTTTGTACGAGCATTATACTGGGGTGATGTGACATCAAAGGTGAAATCAAAACCGATTTTAAATGTACATACATGAGCAACTTACCGCACTGCTGAATACAAAGTACCGAGAAGTGGTTCAATTTTATCTTTTTACCTTCAATATTATCTTAATCATTTCACTTTCTTTTACCTTAATGAACCCTTAACATAAAAAATTAAACAATAAACGGTATTTCAGTACAATAAACTCACGCCGTTTTAAGCAAATGAAAGATCCTCGCAGTAATGTACTCAACTTAAGCAGTTGAGAAAAGCAAGCTTAAAATGTATATTTCATATGCTTAAAATGTATATCTGCAGTACAAATATTCCATATATTCATCACATAAACTCACGGTGTTTTGTACTGTAACAGTTTGCTAGGAGAACTGTCAATCGAAAACTGAAATCCTGATTCGATATTCACAACAAAACTACGCGTACAATTGCGTGACGCGTGACTTAATTTATTTTGTCCGGTTCCCGACCCTTTTTTCCCATTTCGTTTCTTTATCTCTTTTTCTTCTGACTGTTTATTGAGAAATCAACCACTTGTAGACCATTTTATGATTTGTACTATCATTTTATTAAAAAAAAATCTAGGTTCCGCAGGTTCCGCAGGTTCCGCAGGTTCCGCAGGTTCCGCGGTCTGCAGTTCCGCAGATTAGTCCTACCCGCTTTTTTCGCTCCCCGGTCCACTGGGAGTGCATGTGAACGTTACTAGGTCACGCAACCAATTATTTTATGGCCTTTCACTGACCTCTTGTTATTTTATACGAGTGATGGTTTCTTTTGTATCGCTTAATACAACTAAATGGACGGCAAGATGTGACTATATTTTTCTGTCCTTAATGTTTTCTCGTACATTTATGTCTGCGACATTTGAATTGGAAGTCATCGGATATTTTTATGTGAGTACACTGTGTGTAAATAACGAAACGTCTGTGACAACATTTTGCGAATATCAAATGCTGTAATGTCAAGCAAGCCATGGTTTTTGTGAGATATCTATGTAAGAATCCTTGTATTTCTGCTGCTTGCAACAAGAAAAAGGCGAGACAAGCTAACTTAAACATTCCTTGAACTGTTCAAAGACTTATGCCGTATTTTGATACGTCGGCAACAAAGTCGATCAATGATACATATGATTATAGCTTACATTTTAACTGAATGCGTCCTAGATAAAAATCATATGAATATTATAGCTTAAAACATGTAACTGTTGTTTTCAAAGCTTTAAAGACCTGTTTAAGGGCCAATTTCGCTGTTTCGTTCTTAAGCTCGCCGTCATTCCAGCGCTTAAAATTCAATTAAATCGAATGCGAAGTTGGTGTCAAGCTAAAAATAGCCTTCACGGATAAATCTCTCAGTAGCGCTGTATTCACGGGCCACCAAAAATAATTTCAGAATAAATAAAAGACAGATTCAGCTATAATGTAGTGTTGTTTGTTTGCCTAAAACTCATGTACCAGACTGCATTTTACTAATTCGAAGTTTCCTTAAATTTGCCTTCTTGTTTACATGGCGAAGATAGGTGTTTTGTACAAGACCAAAATGATTTTTAAAGTTAACATTTCCGACAAAATTTTATTGCAAAAGAAAGCTAAAAAGACGTTTTATTCACTGTGTTAAAGGCATTGTAGGACACCGAATGTTGCGATAACAGGAGCGTTTTGAAAATGGTCCAAAATAGCCAAAATTCAATGGTCCATGAAAGCACCCGCGGACTCAAAAGGCTAATTTTCGACTTATCGAAATTTTGAAAAAAGTAAAATGAAATCGAACCTTTTAAACCCATTTTCGAAAATAGGTCACTAAATAGGTTCTTTTGGTAAAATAAAAAGAAATTCGAAATTTTTCCAGTGTCGTCGGATTCTCGATATTTACAGACATCCGCTCTTAATAACATAGACTATAAATCTAGCGTATAGTTTACAGTGTAAATAAGATCTTTACACGAGCTTTAAAGCTACCATTACGCCAACTTAAATTTGCCTTTTCATGCCTGCCTCATTTCTCTCAAGGATGGTCAGCTTTTGTCGAGCAGGTGATCACGCGAGCGAAAATCGCCTTCCCAACGTCTGCTCGCGGAAGGTGACTATATTCGCGCGCGTTCGTGCGATCGCCTGCTCAACCATCCCTGAAAAGAGGGTCTGCCCTCTTACTACAAGTAGTCCGCCTGCACTTTCTCTGGTGCTCACGACTTAATATATCAAACTTCATGTTCTAAAATTATTAACACCCTCGGCATTTAAGCATTTGTGGCAAATCACTTAATTATACATTCCATCCGGGCGGTGAGAACACGCCCTCGGCTCTTGAGAAGGGCGCCATGGTTGTATAAACATTTACGAACACAGCTGGATGCAAAACTGAGGGAAAAATTCTATTAATCAGTGTAATTAAATAAAGTCCAATTTGGCTGTGGCGGGAATGTCCCTGAATGGATTAACGTCTAGCCTTAACCATGCCTAAATATAAGTGTTTTGTCCAAGAGCTAGGATTAAAAAGTGACAAATATGCAGTCTTCACATCCAATTTACACTAAACAGATTCATTTATTTAATATAAATACAAGTTTAATTCGATCAAAATGCTCTCCTAATTCTGTTACCCCAACCCTTTTCATTGCGGTAGAGTTCCAGGGCACAAAGTCTCTGCAGATTCCCATGCTCACCGCCGGTCCATCCGCATGCGGGAGCACTAACAAGCGTCTCATGATAAAAGCTTGGTATCAGAGGTGAGAACCTTTTTTATCCCATGCATGCAGGATACATTTTCCTAGCCGTACACGAGGCGTAGCTTGTAGTCCTTTTGTAACCATGATTGCATGTTATGACATCGTATTGCTTGAAGTCGATTACATCGAGGATTTTGGATTTTGGATGTTTTAGAGGTGATCGGTTTAATTTATGCAATTATCTCGTTAACGTTCAAGTAATCCAAAAATGCCTCAATAGATTTGCAGATAGATTTTAAGGTGATTACTTTTTGGTAATTTTTGGCCGGGACTGTTTGAGAGAAAGCAAAGGATGAGGTGGGGCTAATGTGTTGACTGATTTAGAAAAAATAACAAATATTGAAAATTTATGAAGTTTAGCAAGCCACTGTTTACTCAATTCTCCAACTTGATAGAACGCCTGTACCCTCCCGGGAATGGATGAATGGTTTTCACTGTGTGTCCGAGTCAGTTAAGTAATTGGGGACACTAAATACAACTAAACATTAAAACTAACAGTAATTGTTTTATGCTTTAACACACGAAATCCCTATCCTTTTATATGCCTCCAACCTGAAAGAGGTACCCTTTCGGGTGGAGCATTCCCGTATAGTCCATTATAGCGAGTACCACCCCCTCCCCCCCCCCCCCCCTTCTCCTCGTCCCGGGCTATACCCCCTTAGTTTCCCTCCCAAAGTCAATTAATCCTTCAGTGCTGTCATCGCTACATATTTCCGTTATCTTTTCGCCTATTTTTAATTTTATGACTAAATGTATATCGAAATTTAATTTGATTAGAATAAACCTTTTGGCAGCTGTACACATTTTGTCAGTTATTATCAAGACTCAGAGGTAAACCTTATAAACCGCCCCAGTCATACAGACTTTTCGGCTTACATTAAAACGGACTCGTTGACGTAAATCGCGCTTCTGAAAAAATTCCGGAGATTTTTAACTTGTTGTAGCAAAAGAATTGTCGCGTGCTATTAAAACTTCCTGTATGGCAAATGCATAGCTGGCACAAAGCCCGACGAACCGGAATGCATGCTCGAAATATTTTTAACGGTAAATCTGAGAAAACAAAATCTTTCAGAAGTACCTTAATAATTTCCATTATCGAAATGAATAATATCATAAATATATATAGAGAAGAATGACAAACTGAGTGGTACAATCCAGTTGAAGGGGTATGACCCACAAAGCTTGCATGCAACTTTCAAAGTAAATTGGATTTTGCACAGTATTATGTTTCTTTTGGACAATTTCAAACTGGGTTTATTTGAATTTAAAGGTGCTATGACACCACATTGTAGTATCACTTTAAAAGCCAAAAGACATATTTCTATCACAGGAAATTTAAAAATAATGGTCTACTTTAATACGTTTTGGTTTTGTTATTTTTAACAGCTACATTATTTATTTTTAGCACACTTAAACTATATTAAAGCGTGATTTTAGCGACAGATGGCCAGGCCGATGGAAATGCATTGCAACTTGAAAAGTTTAAGCTAAATGTTTAAGTTGTTTTCTCGATAAAAAATGCTGTGGTTCGACTTCCCTTTAAGAATTTAGTTTATATCTTCCTTTTAGGTTCAAACAAAATTGTTTGCATGATTGAAGGTACTTATCAGTAAAATCAGCCAGCCTTTAATAGCCCCTTATTACAATCTGCACGAGTCTTGGTCAGAAATAAGATCTGACCAGGAGCCGATTGTATCTGACGTCCCGGGGAGGGGGGGGGGGGGGGGGTACTCCCTATAATGGGCTATACGGGGATGCTCCGCACGTACGAAAGGGGTACCTTTAATTTTTAGGCTGGAGGTATATGAAAGGGTAGGGATTTCACGAGTTGAAGTATAGTAAAGGGTAGGGAAAAATGCCATTTAAGTGTATAAAAAGGGCCTTTCAAAATATATAATAATAATAATAATAATAATAATAATAATTTAGTAGTTTATATGGCGCATTACTATAAGAATAATCTCATGCGCCTAACAATATATGAGAAAATTAAAAATAAAAACTGTCACTTAACTCGCAAAATTTGATAAAATAATTACGATAAAAATATACTATAATATATCAAACAGAATAAAATATCAAATATCAAACAGACGCACTGAATAAAGGCGTTATGAAGGCCGCAAAGAAAAGCACTCGCTGTTTGCATGCCTGATGTACGGAGTATCTTGAATCCCGTCACAACGCGAACTTAATAAAGAATATTATAAAATTCATTAATAATTCATAACAGTTATGACAAATCAATAGGTGGTATTTGAGTCACATGTACACCTCTGTAAACCCCAATACAAATCAACTGAGTTGATGAATTATTAAACAGTAGAATTAACTTTTGATATAGACACCTGCTCAGCTAATTAGTATTCATTAACTTTTCATACAGATCTCTACTCATTGTTTCATTTCATAAGTACGATAAAATATTCGCGTCCGATCTGTATGGGCATTTACAATGGCTCGCCTAGGGTGTCAGTAAAACGCGGGTTCGGGGCCGGGGTCGGGATGGGATTAGGTCTAGGATTAGGTATGGGATTAAATATAATCCTATACCTTATCCTAACCCTATGCCTAAACCCATACCTAATCCTAGACCTAATCCCACCCCGACCCCGCGTTTTACTGACACCCCATATTTTCAGTCTACTACTTATTGTTTTGATAACATCAATAGTGGTAACGCTTGATGTTTTTCCGTAGATATCGTTCCATAAGTTTATTTCAAGAGTTTAGTAAAAAGATGCAGTGTTCCTTCTGTAGTTACATGAAAGAGGTACCATTTTCAATGAAAGGTATATGAAAGGGTCACCTTTTCTGTCAAAAACGGTATATCAAAGGGTAAGGGTTTGAATCTCGGGGCGGAGCATCCCCGTACAAAACTTTATTGAATACTCTCCCCCCCCCCCCCCCCCCCCCCCGCCCCCCTCCCGCGGGTTCTGACGTACCTCACTTATTAGCTGTAGTCATCAAAGTATTGCGAGTTTTCAATAGTGATAATTCTTGATGTTTCCCGTGGATATCGTTCCATAACTTTATTTCAAGGGTATCGTAAAGAGATGCAGTGTTTCTTTTGTAGGTGTATGAAAGGCGTAATATTTTCTATGGAAGGTATATGAAAGGGTTACCTTTTCTGTCAAAAACGGTATATCAGAGGGTAAGGGTTTGGAGCTCGGGGCGGAGCATCCCCGTACAAAACTTTATTGAGTACCCCCCCCCCCCCCCTCCCGCGGGGTCTGACGTACCTCACTTATTAGCTGTAGTCATCAAAGTATTGCGAGTTTTCTTAAGTATGCCTTTTTTATAACGACACGAAATGAGGATACTCCGTTATTCAATATATAAATGCCATCATATTGATAATGGACAAGGAAATTTAAGAATTCCATAACTGAGGTTGTTAACATTTTTTTTTTTTGGCACCTTGAGTCACAACAAAACACAGCTGGAAAGGGCTAATTTCTGCGGTCAAGAAACGTTCAGCTGTATTGAACACACGATGCAAGAAAGACCGAAAATAATTCTGCTGCTTTGTCACGTTTTTGTCAAGCTTTGAGCCTGTTTCACCTGCGACATAAGTATAAACATAAGCGGAAGCATACGAATTTTCATTGCGTCAGTGAAAACGAACATTGACATAAGCCCCCCGGGGGGATACTCCCTACGATGGGCTATGATATACGCCGTGATGCTCCGCCCGAAAGGGGTAAACTTTTAAGACTGGAGGTATTTAAAAAGGTAGGGATTTTACGAGTTGAAATATAGAAATGGGTGGAAAAAACTACCTACCATTTATACCATTTAGATATATATATAAAAGGCCTTTGAAAATATCTCAAACAGAAACTGTTATTGTTTGGTTGACATCAATAGTGGTAATTCTTGATGTTTTCCGTGGATATCGTTCCATAACTTTATTTCAAGGGTATAGTAAAGAGATGCAGTGTTTCTTTTGTAGGTGTATGAAAGGCGTAATATTTTCTATGGAAGGTATATGAAAGGGTTACCTTCTTGTCAAAACGGCATATAAAATTAAGGTAAGGGTTTGGACCTCGGGGCGGAGCATCTCCGCACAAAACTGTTTGGTACCCCCCCCCCCCCCCCCCCCCCCCCCCCCCCGGGCATAAGCCAACATTTTTTTTATTTTTTATTTTTTATTTTAATTCAATGTTTTAACAGGAACATCTAATTAGCGTTGGCCAGTTTGATTAGAGTCCTGTATAACATAAATATTACAAAGTAAAGTAAATAAACACGACTTTACAGATTACATATATAATACAATACAATTACAATACAACTCGAATAGATATTGTGCGCTGTGATCTTTCTAGCGTTTGAAATGGCGCTTGGCCTTGGCCTTAAACTCCTCGATATTTAAACTATTCCTTATATTTATAGGAAGTTGGTTGAAAGTGCGTGCTCCATTTATGCGGAAGCTGCTTTTTTTTTTTTTTTTTTCTTTTTTTGCGGAAGCTGCTTATAATGCTTATAATGCTTTTGCTTATAACGGGTGCGTTTTCACGGTAGATCGTGGACATAAGCGCTGTTATGCTTTCGCTGGTGTTTATGCTTTATGTCGCTAGTGAAAATCAAGCTTTAACTCCCGTCCGACAAAGTGCAAGCATAACCCATTTTTCCTAAATTGCCATTAAATGTTGAAAAACCTAACGAGCCCCTTTTCATGTACAGAGTCGAACGGCTAAGAACAATCTTGTACACATAACGACAGTGTGATTATCATGAGAGCAGTGCCATATATTGAAGGCAAGTACCGCTCAACATGACTTTTAACTTATCCACATACTTAACACTTTATAGAATTGAACCGCAGCAGTGCCATAGTAACCATTTGAATGGTCACACGCCACTGTCACTTTAGGATTTTATCCACGGACTCAAAACCGTTAGAACCCCGGGTTAGAACCACCTTGTATCCAGCATAATAAGCAGTACCACAGAAAAGTATTGCTCAATAGCTTTCATTTGAATGGTCACACTTTAGGATTTCATCCACTGATTCGACAGTTAGAGGACAAAAGGGGTTAATAGACTTCGGGAAAAACAACTGATACACATGAAGGGCCATATCAGTCCCTCATACAACTGGCCAGTCTAGACAGATAAAATACTGTATATTGGCGCTGTCGTAACGTTAAACATTCGTGAAATGTTTCACGAATGTTGAAATACACTGAATTTCAGAAGAGAAAAAGAAATGCAGAGTTTAAGGGACTCTGAAATATCGAAATTTCGCTTACTTTTATAATATTTCTATGTTTTATTGAAAAAAAAACACCAAATACATACAGTATATATGAACTAAACTGAATAAAAAGGATTCTACAGATCAAAACAGAATAAGTGGTTTGGAGATAAAATGCAAGAGTGAGATTACCGAAGAATGGAAGTGGATTACAGTTCATTAAATTTGATTTCGTCATTCCTGTGGAATTTTGACATCTTTAACCATGATCTTGTCTCTTTGGTTTATGTTTCTTTGCTTTCATCGCGTCTGGCGATGATTTCAAGATAATCCTGGGATAATATTAAAGCAAGCTTGAAGCAAGCTCGTTGTTCTTCCTATTTATTAATTTCTTGCAACTCAGTCGAAATGTCAAAACCGCAGAGAATTTAGAATGCGTGCCTCAGCACAATACGACAGACTGTTTTGTGTTTAGCTAATTTACGCTAATATCGTGATTGTTCTAAACGGAACTATCAATAAGTTAGAAAGTGACGGAATGAGAAAAATGTTGTTGACTCATTTCATGTTCGGAAATCTAGACAGCTGGTTTAGGTCACGTTATTTTGAAATAAAATGAAAATAATGTAAAATAAATACTCGAAAATTGTATAGAAGAAGATTGAGTCGTTCGGGCTCTTGGGAAAGGGGGCGGGGGGGGAGGGAGGAGCCACTTCAGTTTTTGACGGAACTCTGCCATCCAGCGCTCAGATCTAAACACTATATATTTTGGACCTGCAAAGACTCCAAAAGTCTATCAATCCACCCCTTCGCAAAGTTGAAACCCGTTCGTGTTTTGAGTCGCTGGTTGAAAATAGCCGGATGTTTGCAACCTTGAAAAGGGGAACGGGGTACAGGATTATAAATTGTCAAGTGTTCCAACGATTACAAATGGCTGAGATTGTAGCTCCAAATGAGAGTGACGCTCACTCCCCCCCACCCTCCCCCCCCCCCCCCCCCTTCCCCACTCCCCCTTTCCTTGGAGATCCATGCGTGATGTTTAGCTCACAGAAGCTTCATAGTAACAAAATCTACCTCCAATCAGGCCTAATTATCGGCGGGTTTGGAGTTCAGAAAGCCGCTAGAAAACTGTCGTTTTTTGGCACGCAAAAAGAATGATTTGACAACTGAGAGAAACCCGGTTACAAACCAGAACATTTTATAATTGCAGGTTATAAGGAATTTGAAATATCTTTGAGTGCCTTCATAAACTATAAGTCGAGTATGTGCCAACTTAACACTTTCTGGAGTCTGTTAAAACTAGGGAACTGAAAAAGGATCTTTTTATAATATTTTTTTACGTTTTGCCCTGACAAAGGGAAATTATTTTAGGCTAGTTAGAATAAGAGTAAAAAAATATAAAATATTTTGGACTTAAATAGTAGACCACAATTAACAAATGTCGAGGAGTTGAGTGCTCTCCAAACCAGGGCAGTTAAGTTATTGTGAAGATTCGGCTTTTGTTAATAAATAGTATTGTTTTTTCCGGCCGGCGTCTAAGTAGCATGTTGGCAAACTAGACTTGATTCAGCTTGCAAACAAAAGCTTAATTTGTGAGAGTATTGTTTATGATTCGGCAGTCAAAATACAGAGGGTCACGTTCACGATTATAGAAATAGCTCACGGCATTTCCGAATCAGTGAGAAGAAAGAATTTTTATTGAAATTCGACAGAGCCTGCCCAACTGTGACACGGCAAGACGTGAAAAGATTAAAAGAATTTTGAACTCTTTACCACAAATTGCGCACTAAAGTGACGCAGCTTGAGAGAGGAACAAGGCGATTCGATCCCCGTGCTGCGTGGCTGTCAGGCTTAAAACAGGCTGCGGGTTTTACAAAAAGTCATTTTTAGTCTTATGCACGGTATCCATCGGATCACAGTACATCAGAAGCACCAACTTAAACAAAGGTAAGTTAGATATGGTTAAGTTAGCTCCCTGTTGGAACTGATCAAACTAGTTTGTTTTAGCGTAAATGACTTGGAGAACATTCAAGCGAAGGTTATTGAGCGGCATTTTCCTTTCGGGTGTTGTAAATTCGTGCTTTACAAGGTGGTTTCAACTTTTGAGTCTGTGGTCGGATAAAGAGACAGACCGTTCAAATTAGAAGCACAGAGCAGTAATTTCCTCGAAAACTTCCTGTCCCGGTTCTTCATATTTATTATATACTGAGTAAACGTTTGAGTGTGTCGGCATAAAATCCTGAAGTGAAACCGTCACATGCATCAAAGCCACTGACGGAAAAGAACGTTTCTGCGGGTGCCGTTTTTATACCGGCTGTACATAAATGTGGTCCAGACTGGGCCGGGAAAAAATACTCCATTTTGGCATATACATTTTGTGTAAGTCTCCCGATAAAGAATTTAGCAGTTTTGTACATCACCTTTCTACTTCAATGTCATGAACCAGTCCCCTTCTCGCTTTTTTTTTATAAAAAGGACAGACACTAAACAGCCCGGCACTCCACTAAGACGAACACCTAAAGTTGGTCTATACCACACTTCAGTCGCTCATATTTATACTATAGCTGAACTCTCCATAAGACGGACACCTCTCTAAGATGAACACCTAAAATTGATCTATCTAGGGCCGGGTAACCCTGCGATAGACCAGCATCCCATCCGAGGGGGAGTAGCAATGCTCCTATAGTGGCTTCATGCTATGGAAACCGTGTTAGGCTCCGGCCGTGTGGGCCACCTGTGCCTCGGGCGTGACGTTTTACATATACCGCACGCACTTTAGACACTCATTTTACTGTAACTGAACTGATATCCATAACAGTTGGACATCTCTCTTAGATGAACATGGCGGCCGAATTAAAATACATCTAAATTTTCCTTGTAGTGTTTTTATTCAGTTCAAAGATTCAAAATACCTCTGATTTGCATCCTCGCTTTAGAAAAGTCTACCGAAACTGCTTGTTTTTGTTTTACATGGAATGGAGACGCTCAGCTGCACTGCGACGCCATATTTATATACAAAGCAATGTAATGCATTGACACAAAACTTGGCACGACAAATGCACTTAACTTTAGTGGAAGTCAGTTCCACAATTAACTGTGGCGCCGCACAGGTGAACGAACGATCAACAAGTCCAACGCGGTATTTTTTTTCTTGGATTATTTTCTAACCTAGCAAATAAAAACATTTTGTCCGAGTGTCTATAAATGTGAATAATAGAGATAATCGATCGTAGAATGCCGGAATAACTCAAAAGAGCAGTTAGCTTCACAGAGCAGAACGTAGGTCATTCCTCCGTTCGGAGAAGATGTTTGACGGCGTTCGAGTTGAATACCCAGAGATTGATAACACTTGACTTTCAAACTGATCTAAGACATCTAAGAGACAGTGCAAAAGCGTGTTGCACGCACAAGGTACAGTGTGTTGCCCAGTTTCCGGCCAGTACCAGTTTCCGGCCAAAAAACAATTACGTCGGTTATGTTCGTCGGAGTTTTAAATTTTCGTCCACCGAAGCGTTCCGAAAGAAAGACGAACATTTCCGCTACACATTGGTGGTTTTGGCGTTCTTTTTGAACAAGGAACGGCTGAGGAAGGAAATGTTTTGTCCAGGTGATTGAACGTTTAGCGATTAATTTTGGCTCGTTTCACTGCACATCAAAACTACCGTAGATAAACAAATAGCTCGTTTCACAGGAAATATCTCAAGGAGCTTCATAATTTTTGGACAAATATTAGATTAAAGATGAAAGTGATTAGGGAATCTATCATCGTCAGCTGGAATAGGGCTGTTCCTGAAATTTTAGCAGTCAACTCTCAGCGAAGATTTCGACCTAGTGTGCCAGTTTCCGGCCACTAAAAGACACATTGCTCAAAACCTATTTCTTATTAAGTGAAAGAACCGAATATTAAAATTTCCTGGTCGAGAAATTAAAGATACATGTGTTAGTGTAACAAAGATTACGAATTAACAACAGCTTATGCATGTATAGCGTGACTAAAAGTACGTAAGTCATGATTTGTTTTTGTAGTAGTCTGTCAACAAACTGCGGAAGACACGCTTCCGGGTCACTAAGGTCATACGTATTTTGAATAGTAAAACAGTAGGCGACAAAGCTTAATATTGAAACTTACCTGATATTTATAACTAGGCGACCACTATTATCAAGGGACTTACAAGTCGGTTTACGTCGAGCGGTTTCAAGGAAAATTTACTTTAAGTCGGTGGCCGGAAACTGGGCTAGCTGGCCGGAAACTGGGCAACTTACTAGTTTTGCGAAAAATGGTATAATTTCTTTAATACTTGGGGAAGGTCGCCAACCATTTAACGTTTTAAAGGTAAGTAAATGAACTGTCTTTGAAAGGAAATTGAGAAATTTTCCGTGCAAAACAAAGGAGTTATAGCGATTACAAACTAAAGTGGCCGGAAACTGGGCAACATACTGTAAGCTCTTTTGATGTCATCATACATTTTGCCCTATGACTTTACGATCAAAACTATGCTTGATATGACCTTTCAGGGGACACTGTCCCCGCTGAAATATCGTGTTTTCACGTTATGGCCAGGAACTTCCTTTAAACTTCCTTCATTATCTCGAAAAGTCAAAATTTCATAAGAATGACAAGTTTGATTTCTTGACCGCCTGTCAATAAATCAAATTACATGAACTGTCATCCACTTCAATCCCATGCAATCCTGGACACTTTATCTTTAAACTACTGCTTTTGTTTTGCTCTATAGAATCTTTTTATCCAACTAAGTTGTATATTT
Organism: Dendrophyllia cribrosa; assembly: GCA_024195265.1. Lineage (NCBI taxonomy): Eukaryota > Metazoa > Cnidaria > Anthozoa > Scleractinia > Dendrophylliidae > Dendrophyllia > Dendrophyllia cribrosa. Next base: position 42,005,442 of record JAJLRJ010000004.1, read on the forward strand.
GGTGGCATTTCGCAATATAACGTGGAAATAAGCTAAGCGAAATTTTGCTATTTCAGCAGGACAGTCCCGTGGGGGACTCCCATATAAAAATGACGGGGGTGCTCGTCGTACCTTTTAGGGGTCAAAATTTGTACATTGGTACCTCTTAGGGTACTAAAATTCAAAATGACCCCCGTTGGAATTATCGCGGTACCTTTTAGAGTATTAAGCCCAGAATATGACAGAATATGACATGTGTTGTTTAAGAATTGGTACCTCTTAGGGGTAAAAATTCATTTGAGCCACGCCCATCAAACAACGTTCTGGTACCTTTTTGGGTGCTTTTCGAAAATTTCCGACGGGCACCCCCGTCATTTTTATATCGGAGTCCCAAACCCCCCCGGAGGACAGTGTCCCTGCTTTAACCCTTTAATTCCCAATATTAAAATACAAATTCTCCTTTCTTGTCCCCATACATTTACTGCAGCAGTAGTGAGGAGAAGTTGTTCAATTGTCTTGAGAATTCATCTTAGGTGATCCTATCCTTAATTCTCATGACCTTTTTGATTGATAAAGCATTGATATTACAAGGAGAAATTTGATGCTGATCACTATTGGGGCTTAAGGGGTTAAACATTGCCAGGCTTGCTCTCCTAGCGCGGGTGTTCGCGATGGCGGATTCTCCTCGACGGCTTCCAACTAAAGGTGCTCTTTCAGCTGTGACGATGGATTTTGCAGCTCGCTATATGGCAGAATTTCAAACGTGTATCAGTGAAAGTTTACCATTATGAAGCAAACCATCTACAGCTGTCTACTAAAAACAGCACGTATTAAATTTACATCGATTTCGACCATAAACCCGATCAACTAAACTAAAATCTACAATGAGCTAATATCCTCTCCCGATATTAACGTTTAACGGCGTTGCACTCCCAAAGTAACTCTACGGACACATGTAGCGTACTTCTAACTTTTGAGTCTGTGGACGAAATCCCATGATGTGACTTCAAACGAAACCTCTTCGGCAGTACGTTTGCAGGGTACCATTTGTTTTTCCATATTTTACAAAATGAAATCTAGATTTTTGTTGTTGAATCTTGCTTTTTCACCTTTCTGGTACTATTGTGAGTATAAGGATTAAGACGAACTTTTCAAGACAATCCTTGATTTAATCGACATCAAGCTAATAGATGTCAAGAAATCCACGAATTCAAGACGTCTGGCAGAGCTACGCCTCGTGCACATCTACTAAGGAACTGCGTCCCAAATGGGAGAAAAAGAGGCTGTCGCATATTATAAAAGGCGTTTCTGAGCACCATCAGTAAGCTTCTCAGGGCTTCCTCGTGCGGGTGGACCGGTGAGGGTGGGACTCTGCAGTCTCTGGGCTCTGTAATTCTACCCCAATGAGGGGGGTTAGGGGGGGGAGCATTTTGCTCAAATTATTTTTTAGTTTTTTCATTGTTATATCAATATGTTAAAAGGCGCTTTTTAACTTGTACCCACATCAAAAGGATGTATCTGGCACTCATAAATTGGATGTAAATGTTAAGAAAGCTATGTACTTGTCCCCCTTTAAGACGAGGGTACACGTGAATTTCAATGAAATTTTAAGAGGTTTAAAGAAGGGATAGAAGAAATATTATGATTTTTGGGACACCAACAGACAGTTGATACCCACGCAAGAGCACTCCGGCCCCCCAGGTTGATAGTGGACTCTGTGTGTCCATCTACTATTTTTTAACTTCAAATTCTAATTTTAAAAACTTCGTTAAATCTTCAATATTTCTTAGTTCCCTAAATTTTACAAATCGTTTGAGAAAAACTATTTCCTCCCAAACATACCCAAAAATCACCCTAAGTGGCGGAAAAATGGCATTCAGGTAGACCCCGCCTTCACGGCTGACTGTGGCATTCGTCTGGCTTCGATCGGCCGTTTTTCATTGCATAATTTAAAAAAATAACATGGGGAAGGTAAACTTCATCTAAGCGTTTTTCCGGGTTGTATAAAAATTGTTTTAGTCAAGATCATGAATTAGCTATACAGAAACAGCAGTGTTAAATGAAATGCCAGTAAACGTGAATGGATGAATCGCCATTTTAACTCTTTCAGTAACCGTACTATATTAAATTAATATTGAAAAACAATAGTCGCATTTTTTGGGGGGTGAAAGACTGAAAGTCAAACATCATTCGAGGAAAACGCTGTTAAATGGTAACACTTAAGACATTTCAGCCACAGATAGGTCCACGGTGAATACATGGGGTCAAAGAGCGAACTCATTGCATTTCTAGACCATTCCATTCCGTGTTTATGTTTCGTCTATAGTGCAGTTTACGTGTCCTATCGTACTTTGGTACTTGTACTTTTGACTGACGCCTATTGAAGTTTAATACAGCTTCAATTGTGAACAAAGTTATTTTTAAACAAACAAATGTATGTGCGTGTGCTAGATGTAATCTCTAAAATGTATTAAAGTAAGATTGCACCCTTTGCACGTGCTCATTCCAAAAAACGATGTTTACACTTGTCAAATAACTGTCATGCGCGCGTGTTCAAACAGCAGTGAAGGTCAGTAAAACTTCAAAATTGTACTCTAATAAATTAATGCATACCTTAGACCCGAAATCATGATATCAAACAAACTTGTTGTATCGTAACAAACGCATTTCAGCATTTTTCAGATTGATAACTTAGGCGTGTTTTCCCGCACATAATTCTCTGGTACTTTTAAGTTCAGTAAAAAAGAAAAAAAACAAGATCGAGAGAATGAAAACAAGTTGTGGTTTCTGTTATCGCTCAGTTATCCCTCATAACACTTCTCACTCAAATGTTTACTTTCACCACCGGAATGTCGCATATTTTAAGTGTTCCAAAACGACCTTGATCTTCGAGAAGTTTCTTCCTCTTTTATTTGCGTTAAAAATGCGCAAAAAGAGAATTTAAAGCATTACAATATTGAAAGAGAAGCTTCGACTTTGCGATATTTTTTGTTTCAGTTGCTTTTTTCATTTCCAACCCGAAAACAGTGTTCTTCCGTGACAACGCGAGCAAACACTAACATACCGGTTCAAGAGGTCAAAAGCAGCTTTTACGTATCAATCTTATTACGTGACTTGATTACAACAACACGAATTACCGATTCGTTAATCTCCGAATAAACACAAGCTTTCAATAGATTCCAAGTATTTCCTGTCCTGTCTCTCCGATCTAGCGGAAACTTAGCGCGTCTCAGAATAGCTTGTTTATTTGTAAGTCGTCCTTCTTGGCAAACGGAGGTCATTTTTAAACCAAGACAAAGCGTGTCTTGCATAGGCCTTAACGATTTGGCTCTTGAGTAAACTGAAAATCATTGTATTGAGGTACGTAATAATGAATTTCACTCTTTTCACATTTTTGCTATGCATTCAGTCTCTTCAACGCTCGCACTTAGTTCACTGCGGCGTACTCACTTGGGTTGTTTGTGAATTTCTACGACTTTCTTCAACACCTGTATTTAATAGCCCGTTAATTCCTAAAATCATAAAACTGCCGAAAGACAACACCGTCAAAAGCAGCAGCACAGGAAAATACTTGTCGACAGTTTTCATTTGAATAGTAACAATCAGCATTTTTACCTACAAAACGGCTCAAACAACCACCTCGTGCAGCATTATGAACGGGGATCTGTAAAATAAGTTTACCAGAGGGAAACAGTTGCGCGATAGTTTCTTCAGTGTAGAATATACTAACACAATAGGATCCAAAGACTCAAAGCAAGAACTGCTTAACAGGATTCAAGAGTTCACCGATCGATAGGCAGAAAGAAAGGGCTTCAAAAGTGGGTTGGTTTTGTCTGTTTTACAGTTATTTTTTCCATGGGAGCAAATGTCATGTGGAGCTCAACTTTGTTAGGCGAGACAAAAGGGACGTGGTCGAGGGTGCTTTAATAACATTTCAAAAAACCGGTAATGTCGTTTTGAAAACAAATTAAGAACAGTCCATTTTCCGGATATTTTAGTTGGGCATTGTGAAGTACGTTGTGAGGAAGTCTGAAAACAAAAACCGGAAAACGAATTGTAAATCCGCGGTAAGCGACATCTCTTTCGGCTGTTTCGGATGGAATGTTGATTTTAGCCGAGAAACCCTTACCATCATTCAACGGTCCAGACGGTCATTCCAACTGGTTCTTTCCTAAAAATGGTAAGCACCACAGCAGAACAAAGCATGCACATTGTAGCCCAGATAAAAATGTTCGCGTTTTGTGTTTTGTTTTCAAGGTAAACCAGTAGACCAAACAAGCAGAATTCTCGTTTCAGACAGCACACTAAATCAATGGATAGTGGTGTACGTCGAATTATTGGCTGACTTTTCATCAAGCAAATTATCCCCGGTGGGGACTCGGACTGGCTCGAGAGCCCATATAAAAGTGACGCGGGTGATCGTCGTACCTTTTAAGGGCCGTTTACACAGGCGATTTTTTGTGCAATTTTTGTCGCACTTGTCGATGCAATTTTTGTCGCGCGCAAGTTGCATCTTCAAATCGCATGTTTAAACGGGCGGCGATTTCAGTGCGATTTGTCGCATGTTCAAAACCTGATGCAACTTGGCGGCGATTTTTGGGATATCACAGCAAATCAAAACAAATGTCGCACCCGAATCGCACATGAAATCGCCGCAAGTTTACACTTGCGACAAAAGTTGCATTGACACTAAGGGTGTTCAGGAGATGAACTCCTGGGGTGTTTGAATTGAAAATGACCACTGTCATAGTTATTCTGATACATATAAGGGTATTATACCAGAAAAACATATACCATCAGGAACAACTTTTCAGAAGGAGCTAGCGCCACGCCCACAAAACGGTTTTCTGGTACCTTTTAGGGGTTCCTTTCAAAATTTCCGTCGATCACCTTGTCATTTTATATGGGAGCCGCCGCCCCCCCCCCTCCCCCCCCCCCCCCCCCCCCCCCCACACACACACACCACACCTCCACGGGGAATTGTCACCGGTAAATTTACTGTTTACTTTTCTATGAGTGAATGCAGATTGATTTAGACTGTAAAATATACAATAGTTTAGTTTTTAAAATTGCTATTCCCCCCTCATGGATCCATAAGTAAACCGATAAAATCAATGGACGACATGGCGTGCATTTCTCAGCATTAAAAGCTAGCAAAATATTTTTACGAAATATATTGTATGGAACTTGCGAGATCTGCGGTCAAAATGAGAATGTGCATGAATTAGGAACCAGGTGGATTTCTCAGTCCAAGGTCAAGGGGCTTCCATTAACTGATCAAACTATTGTAGGAATGATAAGAAAGATTTATCTACTGGAAGGTATGTTTATATTCTTGCGAGTGATTTACCTTGAAATATACCACGAGTGAATTGATTTTTCTGTAAACACACGACCTCAGGCGTGCGGGTAGATGTTGGGGCGGGGGAGGGGTGGCAGAGGAAAGAGGGGCGTTGGATTGAGAGGGCATGTGCATCTCTCGCTCTGCGGGCTAATATTTTCAGTCGGGTTTGGTGGAATCGTGTTATGCACACTTGTCCTCAGTTGTCTCATATTTAGGGGATGGTTTCAAACACAATTACGAGAAGGTATAATAATAAGCGTTTGAATGCAAAGGACCGCAGGAAATACTGTTTGGTTGATATTTATCTGTCTTCATATTTACGAGTATGTCGTTCGGTCGAGTCGAATGATTGGCTCGATATGGGATAAAGTGGGATATACACACAGCTTGTTCTCGAGTATGTTAGACTTTATTGCAGAATTAGTAAAAATAATCTGTTTCAGCGGCTCAAGATTATTCAAAAGGCCAGACTGATTTAGTCGCGGCAAGATCAGAATTTTTCGGTGTTGAGACTTAAATCCCCATTGATTGATAAACTGCTTACAGTGTTCCGGGTGGGCTCGTACTTTTTTCAGGTTGTGTGCAGTTTCGCATGTCTTTATTTATCAGGCATATGTACAAAAATGTGGTTTCTGGAACATGTTTTTCTTTATTTGTTTCGTTTTAAACAGAGTATAGGATTTGACCATTTTCAGCCCGGATCTGAAAAGTTCCTGAAACGGGGTTGTTCCGGTCCGAAAGGGGGGCACGATTTTGGGCTGACGTCTAAACTTGGGAGAATTAAATTATAGATTTTGGTCAGGGTTTCGAGATTTGTGGAAAAGCCAAACTGTACTACAGGAAAGTGCTACTCGGTGACTTTCACCAGATGAATGGTCGCACTTGAGGATCCACAGATTCAAACGTTCAATGTGGAGGCGCGGTGTTAGTGGTAAGCGCGTTGGACAGGTCAGATTCGGTGGCTCGAGGCCTGGTCTCGGCCATCGTGTTGTTTCCTTAGACAAGAAACTTTGCTCCACGTTGTCTCTCTTCATCCAGGTGTATAAATGGGTACCGGCGAGAAAAATGCAGGGGGTAACCATGCGATGGACTAGCATCCCATCCAGGAGGGAGTAGCAATACTCCTAGTTGCTTTATGCTACAGGAAACTAGGTTAAATCAACAACAAGTAGCTTTATTTGCATGACTATAAATCCTTACAGTATTACAAAAGCATTACAACATAAGAAAATGAAATTACAGTAATATAGGTTAATAAGCTCCGGCCATGGGGGTGGGTTGCCTATGGCTCGATTGTGACTTTACCTTTACCGAAAGTTCAACAGAAGAACAGGCTCATCTTGTACGACCTTTTACACGACTAAGACAGTCAGAGGGCCAATAACTAAAATCAACCAATCAGAATGCTCGATTGCCGGTCCAATATTCTCTAAGTATTGGACCGGGCATCGTCCCGAATGATCCCGCGCGATCCTCCCGCCGGCGGGAGTCGTGAAAAAAAAACTCTTATCAATTAAGCTTGCTCGGGACCGTACTGGGAGAATATTGGCCCTCGGTCTTTTCTGTACAGACCTTGCCGCGCTCCGGCGGTCCGTACTGTCAAGATCTCGGGCCGATATTCTCAGTCTCCCAGTACGGCCCTCGCGCTTGGTCAATAAGATATATGTACAGCACAATAGGTAACACCACAGTAAAATAATACTCAATAGCTTTTATTGAATGTTGACACTTTAGGATTTCGTCTGCAGACCAACAAAAATAGAAACACCTCGGACAGTAAATAGACAGCAACAAATAGCTGTCTTAATAAAGGGTCACTGTCCCGGCTGAAATATCGTGTTTCCATGACAATGGCTGAGAGCTTGTTTTAAGCTTGCTTTATTTTCTTAAAATAGAAAGAAAAAATTCGCAAAAAGTGATGAACGCAAAGAAACACGAACTAAAAAAACAACGTAACGACTAAAAAACACATTTCTCCAGATGAAAACTTTGAAATCAAAATTGATGAACCGTAATCCACTTCCATCCTTGTAATCCTGCACTTTTTCTTCACTCTATTGCTTCTGTTTTGCTCTATAGCATCTTTTTATCCAATTAAGTTGTATATTTGGCGATATAACATGGAAATGAAGTAAATACAATTTCGTTTATATTTCGGCGGGACTCATTAGGATTTTGGTTTAAATCCACAGACTCAAAAGTTAAAGCATAATAATTAGTTCCACTGGAAACTACTGCTCAATAACTTTCATTGGTCAATTTGGATCAAAAGTTAGACTATTTTCTCGTAGTTTTCTAAATTTGTAATTTCGGCACGGACAGGAAAACCATCGATACTGCCTAACAGGACACCTTAAAGTTAGCAAGATCGTAAAATGTGAGCGTTATATCTTGGTTAGAAATGAAGATATAAGTCAGTGAGTTTTTAAACTTTTGCAGACGGTTGATGGCGGTACGCAAATCTTGCATGCATGCAAATCTATGCAAAACTTGGCGTACCGCCATCGTTGCTCACTCACGCGCGCACCACAAAACCCGGCGTGTCAGTGTTGCGCAGGCTAACATTCACTGATCTATATCTCTGCTTCTAAGCAAGGCAGAACGCTCAGATTTACAAGCCAGGCTTTGCTAATTTGTAGGTGCTCTTTTCATCAGCATCGATGGTTGTCTGTCCAAACTCAAAATAAAAATTAAAAATTTTAAAAACTATGAGTGAGGCTCAGTGAGTCTTGGCTCAAGGTTTGATTCTGTGTGGAAGTGAAGTGACAAATCTACTGCTAAGTGGCACAAAATAAGTAAAAGCTGTTGAGCAGTACTTCTCATTTCAGCCGAATTTTCCCAAAAGGAATTTTCTGAAACTGTGCCAAGTTTCCACTTCAACGCTCGTGGAGTCAATTATTGAAATATAACCCACTTATCTCGCTTTTAAAAACATATCACGTTATCACGATCATCCGGAACGATAATCTATTTATACTTCTATTTTTAGCTGAGAATTTTACCAGAGAAAAATGAAACAACGCAAAGCATGATTATATGCATGGTTGAGAATTTCTCCTGACACGTATCGATGAAGGTCCCGGGGGGGGTACTCAACAAAGGTTTGTACGGGGATGCTCCGCCCTGAGTCCAAACCCTTACCCTTTCACATACCGGTTTTGACAGAAAAGGTACCCCTTTCATATACCTTCCATAGAAAATGGTATCCCTTTCATTGAAAATGGTACCTCTTTCATATAGCCTTTACGTGCGTCTCTTTGATATATTTTAAAAGGCCCTTTTTATTATACTTAAATGGCAGTTTTCCCTACCTTTTTTATGCTTCACCTCGTGTTTTCGATACCATTTCCTATTCTTCGTTAAATCCCTACCCTTTCACATACTTCAACTCGTGAAATCCCAACCCTTTCATATACCTCCAGCCTCAAAAAGGTACCCCTTTCGGGCGGAGCATCCCCGTATAGCCCATTATAGGGAGTACCCCCCCCCCCCCCCCCCCGGGATTGTGGTCACTTTAAAGCGGATGAAGGTCACTTAAAGAGATATGCAAAATGCTGATTCATCCGTATATGAGTGTTTACTGGTCTTTACTCGAGAAAACTGATCCCCACAAAACAAATAAGATTTTCTGAAGCAGCTATAAAACATGGTCGCTTCGGGAGGTAGTCGCTTAAAATAACACTTACCATTGTAAGGAACTTCCTCTTAGCTTCAGCTTAGAACTTATTAAGTACGCGATTTGCCTTTTTTTAGCTGTTATGTCAAGAATCGAATGGCATTACACAGCACTTGAACACACGAACAATCAACAACTGTATCTCATTTCAGTATCTTAAAAATCTACTATCATAAACATATTTGTTTCGTCTGGGCTTTAGAAATTAACCGATTAGGCGTTTATGAGATGCTTTTAAAACTGAAATTAAAGAACCCCATCATCTGCGGAATTAAATCTTCAAGAATTTCATTTCTGCGCCTCGTGCTAAGAAGTCAAAACTGCTCTTAGAGATGGGGGAATCCCTTTAAAATTTTGGGTGGGGTGTGCAAACCACAGCTCTAACCTAACGTGCGTTCAGACGGTGGGCGCGAAGGATAGGGGGCGCGGGACGACGTCAGTGCCAACGAAGCGGGCCTGTCCTCCAGCCTTTTTTCCACTTGCAGTTTGTCTTTGAGTTGCTCTCGAATATCAGAACGCCTAGAACAGGCTAATCCCCATTTAACTCTGACCAAACTGTGTTATAAACCAATGAGCGCCAGAAATCAAAACTCAAGAAAAATCAGTCCCAAAAATCAGTTTGTACAGTATTGAAAAACAAATTGTGCCATTCAAAACTACTGCCAAAGAGGTTTCGTTTGAATGGTCGCACCATAGGATTTCGTCCACGGACTCAAATAATCTTCACGATTCTGGGAGAGAAAGGGTTAACTAAGTATCAAATTCCAGACCTAACCCCTTAAATTTTTCACTTTTTTATGTCAAAGCGGCAAAATCTATATAGGCGTTTTCTTTTTATTCAGATCTAGTGATTTTCTTTCTTTTGCTGAGGTAGAAACTTAACATCACAAACAACAACAACAACAACAACAAAACAAATTTACACGCAGGTTGAATGGAGCATAGAAATAAACAGTGACCCGCCCACGAGAAAGAGATGCATCGATCGAAAAATCGTTTTTCCTTGGTAAAGCTTCGTTGGCCACGGTTTTACAAAAGCCGATTAATGTTAATCCTGGATTAAAATTTAACCAAAGCTTTCATTCCTCTTGTTTCAAATCAGTTCTCTTGTCATTTGGTTTCCGTGACACGAGTCAAAATCTTAAAAAATTGTTATACAGTAAAATACAGAAACATGTTTCAGATGAAAATAGATTTGTTTCGGCTGATGTTCAGAAATAAAAATACAGTTGTCGATTATGCATGTTAGGCGTTTAGCAAGGTAAACGGCGTCACCGTTTTCCTCGTCTGAATTAAAAACCTCGGTATTTCTTCTCGCAAATTATGATGTGCGTGCAAAGGTAAAAATACCATAGAATCACGGATATTTAGAAGGGGGAGGGGATTCATAATGCGGGCAGATCTAGAAGCAGGAGGGGGGAGGGAGGAGGGGGGAGGGGGGGGGAGAGAGGTTACAACCGGGATTTTATGGTATAATATAGATGATTTTTCTCACAGGTCGAACATCTATACCGCTGACTTTTTTCAGACCAAAATCGTTTCGTTCCTGACCTTAGAAGCAGCACTAACCTTGCTATTTTGTATGTAGCTATAGCGCACTACAATATCCACCGGCCGAGTTGATCTTGACCAAGCATGTCTATTATTTGAAAAACACAGATGCTTTGAGTTTGAGTGACAAATGGCTCATCAATCATGACAATCATTTAAATCATGACAAAATTGCAGACAAGTCCAGAAATGATTTTTTAATGATCTCGCGGATCGGAGAGCTAGACAAAGTTCAAATTGTGACAATTCTTCGTAAACGTTTCTACTGATAAAATGGGCTATTTTAAGAAAATTCCCGTTTCCTGAAATAGATCCTGGTTTCGCTTGAGAGAGCACATTATGTAACTTCATAACTGGTCCCGCCCATTGAGACGAGGAGCCGAGCGCTGGTCCAATATTCCAAATGACAAGAATACTTGAAGAGAATAACTAGTTATTAAGGCAATTATGGTGTCACCTTAAATCCGCACCGTTCTCTATCAACCTTTGGACTTTTGCATGTTTCAAGTGCAATTGCATGGAACGGCTATATTTATCTTTCTTTCGGACCACACAAAAGTAAGCAGATTTCAATATGATTAAGCAATTTTTTTTCTGAACGGTCGAACACTTATTTTTGCAGTTATATCGAGCGTCGTAAACTTCAGTTTCACTCTTGAAGACAACACAAGTGTGCTTCGAGGTGTGTCGAGAAAACCATAGTTGCGCAAACAAGCGCCAAGCGACGCGCGCGTAACTGAGTATTTGGTTAGACTTCATACACATGTAACGCTAATTATGTGGAATGTTGAGTTGTTGTTCAGATTGTAGTAGAACGTGTGAGATTGTGAACAGAAAATTAATTGTTGAAGGAGAAAAAATAAAGAACATTTTATAGTCCTCAGATTGTGTACGACTGTGACAAGACGGATGAGCAGTCTCTCTTTCCCAGCTTAGTCCGTCGAACGAGAAACGAAAAAACATTAGCGGACGGATAATGACCGCTAACGTTTTTTCGTTTCTCGCTCGACGGACTAACCTGGGAAAGAGAGACTGCTCGTAATCTAGATGATTCGAACAGAGATGCGCTACGGCGTTTATTTCTCCAATATTCCAAAACCGAAATTTGACATTTATCACTGATTATTTCACTGAAGGGTTACAGAAATACTAAACATATTGTTACTTTTATTTCAAGATGCCGTTTTAATGTACATGAATTAATATCTTTTCCAGCTTTTACTTGGTGCAGCATACTTCTGACACTAAAAAAATACTTTTTAAACCTAATCAGTACCAACAGGAGACAAAAGCATCAAAATGAAATTATGCTATCTGAAGTCGCCGGTTCCATTAAGGAGCAGTTTTAGACGCATCTATTAATTAGTTAAGACTTAAACGAGGTCATGAGCCATTTCTTGATGCAACGAGCAAATGCTACCTTCTCCTGTTTGCAGGGTTGATTTTACTAGTTTTCAACAGAGGTCAGATTTTCTATGCACAGAGGCAATTCTATCTCAATGATGATAAACAGCGCGGCTAGCTAATCGGTGTCAACTTGAAGAATAGTCCTTTATTCTTGCTATTTCTCTCTGGTTCACTGATCAAGCTTCGTCTAAATGATAAGTTGAGTCAGCAACTAAAGCATGCAGGCAGAAAAAGTTTTGAACATTGTAAAAAGGGGAAGCAACACCATTTTACCCTTCAAAGCCTGAGAAGGAAAAAAAGGGGGATTTGTGAATTTAAAAAAATATAAGAAATATTTAACATTTCATGAAGTAATTGTTGGTATTTCAAAAATGATTTTCCGTCTTCTATCTCGTCTTTAAAACTCTTTCTATTTCATTATTATCCAACTGTATTCCTTCCGCCATTAAAAAAAGGATAGAATGACAACGAAAATACGAATGAATACAATTAAAAGAAAGCTATCAGTGGGCGCTCTCTCCTGCGGTGTAGTTTGTTTTTCAATTTTCAATGGAAATTTGACAAAATTGTTTAAATTTCTAGTTTGGCCCTCGATGGGAGGTAAAAGTCTATAGCTCAATTATTTGTTCAAATCATCTCTGACGCGTTGAGTACATAAGTGGTTGTTAGATATCATAGCCTCGAGCGGCTGTCCACTAATGGACTAATTACAAGGAGCTGCTTTTGTGGCGCGAAAAATGACCAGTGACCTCAGTTAAAATTGCGGAACTTTACAATGCACTGTATTTGTTTTACGGGGGAGTCTCTTTAAATTCTTTTGTTTTAAGTTGCCCCGTCACTCGTGCCCTGCATGACGCTATGGATAGAGAATTTTGAGCAACGGTCTTAAAAATGTTGAACTTGACTTTTACGAAAGCATCCGGCCGGGATTCAAAACCGAAAGAAAAAATTCTAATTTTGCGAAACTGATTCAAATAAACACTCGGCATAAGAAACTAAAGCTCTGCTGCATCCATTTGAATGGACACCGGGTTCAGGGTGTTATTCCGGCACTGTACATAGAGACACCACATATTCATCATGCACATGATAACACTTGAGGTTTGACGATAGTTGGGAAAGGCTTCTTCAAGGACCGATCTGTGTGGGAATTTCACAACACAGACATGCAGTTTCGCGGTTTTTTAATCAAAATAACTTACATACTTCCAAAAGAGCTTCAAGATCACCGCTCCTTCGACAATAATCAGTCTTGAATCTCACTGCTGAGCAAAATACCATTTTTAGTAGATACAAAGGTAGGTCATAAGGTACTGTTACATTACCAAAAAACTGATTTCTCTCATTGCCAAGCAGACAGGTGCCGTGGTAAAACTTATTGATGCCTCAACAAATTCTCCGAACTTATCTACATTCAGAGAAACGTATACTATGCAATAAGTACAATCATGTTATATCTTGAACTACCGGGATGAAGGTCGATAAAGCCGGTTTTAGTATCATGGATAGCATCCAAACTGACCATAACAGAGATTCATGGCACCCTTTCGAAAGGACTGATTAGCTAGGGAATTCAATTGGAGAATGAGAAATCCCGTGATAATATAACAAAAACGTATTGTGCCACGAAATGTTCCGAGGAACTTTCGTTTGAATGTTCATCACTTCCACAAACTCAACCGGTTAGAACCTGATGCAACTAAGTACGGTATGACACTTCGCTCTGGCGAAAGGCTAGTGCTCGAAACGTCGGCTTTTTTATGATCTCTTTACGGTGGCCATACATTTTACCTTATCAACTCGGCTGATAAAACCATAGAAACTATCACCCTTATTCATTTACAGTATAACAAACACTGACTTTCATAGCTACTGCTTTGAAACGTTCTGATTTGAACGACGCACTCTAGGGATGTAGAACCAGCTTACACACAGTAAGGTTTTATTTTCAACATGACCTTTTATTTGAATGGTCACACTTAATCCACAGACGCAAACGTTTCAACCGCCGGCCTTACAAAGCATAATAAACAGCACCATAGGAAAGCAAGTGCTCAATAGCTTTCATTTTCAATGGACTTGATCAAGAGACGAGAAAGTTAGAGCTTCGAGTTAACTATACTGGAATGTCCACTGATACAATTATTTCCACGGCTGTTTTGCAATTGACCTAATGACAAAAGAGGACATGTTTTCATTTCTAATGGTGTGTGTGAATGACTCTTTCCTGCGGGTCAGTAAGCGCACTTGACGACGTATTGTTCGTAAAATTCCTAGACTAAACAGACAAGATCATGTGCCTTTTATCATGTAAATATATCCACCGCAGAGTTTCTTTTCAGGTCCAAAAGTTACCGTAAAAGGACTCGAAATCGAACAGATCTTTGTTCAAGCGTTTAAGCTGATCAAGCCGTGCAAAGTTCATGTTTTTATGTTACTACATAAAAGCAAATAAAACACAGCGTTTTGGATTTCAATCCAAGAACAGCAAACCTCCTGAACAAGCATAATTTTCTACCCCACTTGAAATGAGTATTGTTAATTTCTCGCGCCCCCTTATATATGACGTCAACGATAAGTTTCGTAACGCCCTGAAAACACCTTTAGTTGCCAACATTTATCTATGAAGGCTTTGTTATACAATGATGTACTTGAAACTGCTCTATTCTATGCTTCAGTATTTGACGTCAGCAGAGCCGGGTTGATCTTATTTCAAAACACTTTCTCGCGGACGATGTATATGTAATAGAAGAGCTGTGAAAACTTTTCACCCAATCAATCGCCTAAACGATAACAAAGTATACACTTAGTATACTTAAACTCTAGTCTTTGACGTCAACAAAGCCCAATTCCCCCTTCCAAACACTTTTATCAAGCATGTTGATGTTGAATATGCGAAACAAGTGCTATGAACCGTTTCAAATGTGAACCCCGCGATCGCCTACGCTCGGATAATACATCATGTGATGATGACAAGAATACACTCCCGGATCCCTGCCTTCACGACGACAACAACCTACTTCCTGACGACCAAAACTACTTTATATGGTCTTTTTGCGTATATACAATAGGCCACGGGCTTTAGAAAGGTGAAATTATCACGCGTGAATAATTATTTTTTAAACACTCCACTGCACGAAACTGATCAACTACGCGCGAGTCGGGTCTAAGCTGACAAACTGGATCGAACGATCGAACTGTTAGAGAAAATCTTCTGATCAAGTACAGGTAAAAACATAACTTTCTTAAAGATGTATTGTTTCAGTGTTTTCTACGCCTTACAAAAACACTTGAGGTCATTTCCAGTGTGCCATCTTAAGGTCTCATAAGCCAATACGTATCGAGGGCGCACGCGATATATACGCGCGAGTCTGACTCGCTAGGGAAACCCCATTGCTCTCAACACAGTTTGATTCGAATTCAAGTAAACTCATCCTTCGCTGTATGGATTTTTAAAATTAAAGTGTAAATAAAACTGAAACGGTCTTTAAAAAGATAATTATAACTTGTGCGATTTTTAATATAACACGTGGTTCACGTTTGTGTTAAGTTCGCGTGATCAGCGAACGTGTAAATTACCAGAATTTCATTTGAACTCCATGTGTGGTAGCTACTTGTAGCCTGCCGCTACGCATGTTATGTTTACGTTGCATACTTGGCTTCAGCCCATAGTCAAAGCGAGAGAAACCATTGTTACGTTACTTAACGTGTTACTTCACAGCAGTGAATAGCAGAGACGTTCTCAGGGACAGATTTTCAACCAGTTAATGCGCCGTATTCGGTCATTTGGTTTCTCTTTTTACACTTCACCGGAAGCGAAAATAACCACAAGTCCATGTACATTTCCGGAATTTGTCCATCTCACTTGAGAAAATGCGGAAAGACTTCGTCAAAAACAGACGTCGGCGCGATTCCATGAGATTTTAAACTTCCTTTTAATCCGAGAAACTTAACTTCAGGTAAAAGTTACTGAAAGGAACAGTTCCCTTAGTGAAAGGATCTCTCACAAGCGTTTTTTTTCCCACAAATTTTGCGCTTTATTTTCACGAAAAAACTACAACATATCGTGAATATTAAAAAATTCCCATGTTATTCATTATATTGGAATGTCGTGGTACGGTGAATTAAAGTAGACACTTTATAACGGCATATCCGTGGTTTTGTTTAGCATTTCTCTCGTCTCAAAATATTTCACATCCTATTGAGAAAATAATTGGCGGAAAAAACTAGAACAAACAAAGCGACGACGAACGAGACAAATAATACAGTGAGGTTGAAATTAATTAATACACATAAAAAATATTTCAATTTTACGGCATGCGTTTTAAATTATCGGTAGATATTGATATTTATTGTCCCCAGACGAGACCTCATAATTTACCATGGCAACCGGGAGCCAATGAGAGGGAGCTTTAGCCAGGCACGATCGCTATGTGCCAATTAAGTTAATTTCATGTCTGTGGGGGTGGACTCTGTCATTTTCTAATTCTTTCGCATAGCAAACAATAAATTTTGTCAAGCTAATCTGTCTGTCCGAATCACGGCTTCTCAAGTGTTTCTCCATTTTTACAGGTTTGGGAGAATCGTGCAAGTCTAGCGTGAACCTCTGGGATTTACCTCGAAGGGAAAATATACAAGGATTCTCCACATTCTACAGTCGGGGATCGGAAGTGTATTTTGGGTCGTAACAACTTCTGAGTGAGGTGATACTCGGACTTCTGTGTGGAATGTCAAATATCCTATTGCGTGAGAAAAAGCCCTCGGCTTTAACAGGCTAGTTTCAACGCGGCCCAAGCTTCCTTCGCTCGATATTTTCTACTGTTGGATCTTCTCGCAGACAAGAGAGCGTCTGAGACTCTGAATCGTCAATATTCCTGTTGCCAAACCAGACAACGTGAAACTGTATTCTTACTTATTCAACAATGCAATTTGAGAATCTCTGAGCTGGCGAGTTATCGGAGCAGATAATTTCATCGCTGAGGGCTCAAGTTCTTGGACTTATTTTAGGATCTGCCGCGATAAGGCCATTTGATTTGGAGAGTGCTTTACTTTCGGGAGCTTCAAACCAAACACTTCCTAATCTGCGAGCGTAAAGAAAAGAACTCCAAATCGACAAAATGTCGGGCAGCAGAGAAGAACAAATGAGGCCCAAGGTCTTCGTTGGCAATAGCCAACAAATGCTACGAGATATAAAACAGAGTTTGAAACATTTGACGAGACAACCCGAAGGAAGAACACAACAAACGACGGTTTCAAATGCGGGCGCGAGAGTCAACGCAACCGTTGTAGAACAAGCGACAAATGTGAACCGGCCTATCGGCCACAATCCAAATCGCCGTTTTAGCGGACACGCCAAAGCTCTGGCTGAAATCAGGAGCAGTTTGAAACCCTTCGAGGCGCCGGAGTCAGGGTATTCGTCGTGCTCCGAGAGCTCTAGCTCCACTCAACCGGCAGGGGAAGCCATCAGTAAACAGCTGCTGGAACAACTCAGGGTCATGGGTTTAGACGAGGTGTGTATGTAACTGCGTGTATTTTGTGTTTGCCTCACTAGCGCTTGTACTGTCACTACCCTCCAAATTACTGCATCATAAAAGTTTTACTTCGGAAGGTTACACTCAAGTTCAAATCAATTTCGTGGCTAGCTATCTGTCTATACACGAGCTTTATTGTATATACTGAAGCGACATAGTTGGTGATAAATTCATGTCATATCTTTATATTTACACACTGTACATCTCTATAAAATATACACAAGATGGCTTGCATTGTTTCTCGTTACTTCGCTTTACTGCCATCGCTCAGTTCGCGGCAAATGTAACTTTGGGCTCAACGCTTCTTTTTTATTTTGAAGAGTTACTAAATGAGCTTCTTAATCGTATTTCTGACAGAGTAAAACAGGCGATTTTCCGCACGATTGCTTGGTACATTTCGTGTTATGTTACAACATCCGCTAGCTGTCTTTACAATCTCAAACATTTCTCCCCTCCGCCAAATTGCCTCGTTTCTGCATACAGTGCGAAACAAAGCTTGGCTGCCCGGAAGCGAGGGTCAGAGGGCTATATCTCCTTTACAGATTGCGGATTCTTTTCGATTGTATAGCTTTTATTTTAACATTGAGTCTGAATTGCGGTCGTGTTTTTCTGTCAGTTACGGGTCAAATAATCGGTGTGAACGCTGAAGCGTTTGAAATTGAAACGTTCTAGAATATTCTATGTTGGACATTGTTCCATTTCAGTAAATTCAAAGCAGTCAAGTGAACATCTTGATAGCACCATCTTAGCCTGAAGTTATCATTAGCGAAGACTGATAACTGTTTCTACTTTAAATAGCTGTCAATAATCCTTAATTAAATATCAAATTACCGAACTTACATTTTTTGAATCCCAAACAGTCATAAACCCCTATGAATGTGCACTTGTTGATTGAAATCTGTTGTATCCCTTGCAACATATGTTTTCCATTTGGGGTTCTTTGAGCATGAGTTGATTAAATTTCGATAATTTTTCCCTTACATAAAATACAGAGATTTAGCAAGTCAGCACATTTCTTATTATCCTTAATAGTATGCAATGTCCTTTTAGGAGCTGGCAACAGAAGCCTTGAGAATGACCTCAGGCAGGCCTATGGAGGAAAGAATGGAAATAATTGAAAGGTTGGCAACCAGTGGCTACAACAGGGTAAATTTTGGTTCAAATGCTCAAAGTAGTAACCGTTTTCAGCTGCCTCCCCCATACAATGCAGCAGTCCATCGCATGCCTTGGAAAGACTCACAAGAATCATTGAACAGTTCTAAAAGATCTGAATCTCCCATGATGGGACTGGATGGTTCAGCACAAATTTCACATCAACCTATAAAGAGGACAGTGTCTCCAGCAGGCATACAGGCTTCCTCTGCAGAGCCTCCAAGGGCTGAATGGCGGGTTCAGAGATCAAATAATGTCGGGGCAATTGTCCCACAGCCTTGGCAAGGACCTCGTGTGCTGACACCTGGTCAGCAAAGATTTACAGAACGAACTGCTCCTACAATGCAACCTGGCTGGCAACCTGTGGTTTCCTCCAGTGGAAGTCAACCCCCTCCCCAATTTCATGTAACTGCACAACTTAACTTATCTGGAAACAATTCAACAGTTGATGAATGTCAAGGAAGACCCGCTGTATCAGGAAGTGGCGCAAATTCTATGTCCTTCAATATACTTGTTCAAACTAATTTTCCAACAAGTTCTTCTGGAAACATTCAGCCATCTTCTCAAGGACAATACTACCAAGCACCTCCTCAACGTGTAATCCCAACTGTTGTCCAAGGTGCAAACGGTGATGTGGTTTGCCACTCCCCTGTGCCACATGTGCCACAGTTTGTTCAATCATTTGATCCAACTCGTCATCCTCCACCTGCATATGCCCCTGTTGCAAAAAGGCCAATAGGGTGCTCAGACGTTAGCATGTCGGAGACCAACTGGCAGAATTACGTGCCACATACATCATCTCGATCGCCTGTCCCTCCTCCAGAGCAGTGGAGGAACTCCTGGAACACAGAAACATCATCCAATTCTGGATCCATCAGTGATGAAATGCCATGGTCTAGTTCATATAATGACAGCGGACCTCCATCACCACTGTCAGATTCATCATTTACAATCGATGGCCCAACGAAAGTTACAAATCCAACTGGGACAGTGGTTTACCGCCTTGACTCACCAAATTCATACAAAAGGCTTCCAATTCCAAACATGGAGTCTCAGGAAAATGCAATGCCATCTACCGAGGATGATGACCAAATGTCAGAGTCTGATATGGAAAACCTCAGTTTGCGTCAACGGTACCTACAATCCAAGGAGAAATCAAAACTGAAAAATCTTTCTCCTGCTGCAACAAAATTTTATTTCGAGCAACACTTTGAGAATGTAATGAAATCCACAGAGGAGCGAACAAAGAGGCGTGTGCAGCTGGAAGAGGAGATGCAGATGGTAGGACTTTCTCAGGATGCGCGGAACCAAATGAGACAAACTTTGTTTCAAAAAGAGACAAACTATAACCGCTTGAAGCGAACAAAGATGGACATTTCAATGTTTGACAAAATAAGCAAAATTGGAACTGGTGCATTTGGAGAAGTGTGGCTTGTACGAAAAATAGACACGAACATGTTGTATGCCATGAAAATTCTTCGGAAATCTGAGGTTCTGAAACGCAACCAGGTAGCTCATGTCAAAGCAGAACGGGACATGCTTGCTGAGGCAGATAATGCTTGGGTTGTCAAGCTCTATTATTCATTTCAAGATGATAAGTTTCTGTATTTTGTTATGGACTACATTCCCGGGGGAGACTTGATGAGTCTCTTGATTAAATTTGGCATATTCCCTGAAGATCTGGCCAGATTTTACATTGCCGAACTTGTGTTAGCAATTGAATCAGTGCACAGAATGGGATTTGTGCATCGTGATATCAAACCAGACAATGTTTTAATTGACAAAGATGGTCACATCAAACTGACAGACTTTGGACTTTGCACTGGCTTTCGCTGGACCCATGACACCAAGTATTATCAGAAAGGGGATCATGAAAGACAACCAAGCATGGAGTATGGTATGCTCCCATGGGATATTATGGACTATCCACACAATTACAATGATCATCTAATACAGAAGTCATTGTTTGAAATGAAGCCTTTGGAGAGGCGCACCTTCCGTAAGCACATGAGAAGTCTTGCACATTCGTTAGTTGGCACACCCAACTACATTGCCCCAGAGGTGCTGCAAAGGAGTGGTTACACACAGCTTTGTGACTGGTGGTCGGTGGGAGTGATCATGTATGAGATGCTCGTTGGACAGCCTCCATTTATGGCTGCCACTGCTGCGGATACTCAGCTGAAGGTAAGAAACCTTTGTTTATGTTTACACTCATTTTAATAACAGACAAAACAAAAAAGTATGTTAGCTTTGGTTTTGTGTTGGCTGAGAAGAAACTGTAAAACCAATGTTATTGCCAATATTATTTCCCACCAATTTTTTGTGGCTTAAAATTCTGATTGCAAAATAGAGCAGTTTTCAATTGAGTGTCGAAAGTAATTACACAATTGCTTTGGTTTTGCATTGCTACGCTTTGTGATTGGCTAAAAAATCTCGCGCCACTTTCTCGTCCAATCAGAAGTAAAACCAAAACCAATCGTGACTTGCTCGCACGCGTTTTCCCGTGCTTGGCGCCGCCGACATGTAATTGCTTCGAGCTCTGATTGGTTCATTGGATTGTTTACGACTGCTGTGATTGGTCAGAGTAATTACTTTGGTTTTGGTTTTACGACACTCAATTGAAAACTGCTCTATACAACAGTATTTGCATTTGTTTTAATTGCTTATGGTATTGGTTTTATGGCATTAACTTGGAAGTGGATTTTTTCAAGAGCTTCACTGTTAAAGGTATTTAAGTTAAGTATCACTTCAAAAAGCCAAATACCTATTTGAATCAATAAAAACCTAAAAATATTGGTCCTGTTTTGAAAACTGTCATTGTGGCTGCAAATGAGTTACTTTTTTATTATATAAATAGTGTATGACAGTTTGACCAGAAGTAATAAAAAAACTGGGTAGTACATTAATTTTAGTGAAAACAAAATTCTTTTAGTTTGTAAAGTGACTGAAAGAGCATTTTAAAACATGAATTAACATTTGTAAAATTTTGGATTATGCAGATTATCAACTGGGAAACGACACTGCGCATCCCTAAAGAAGCCCCTCTCAGCTTAGAGGCCAGGGACTTGATCTTGAGGTTGTGTACCAGCCCAGAGAGAAGGCTTGGGGCAAATGGAGTTGACGACATCAAGAACCACCCATTCTTCCGGTTGGTTGATTGGGGTTATGGTGTGCGCCATTTGCAAGCACCATATGTTCCACAGATTGCTTCTCCTACTGACACATCAAACTTTGAACCCATGGATGAATCAGAAAGAATGAGTAGTGAAGAGGAGGAAGCTGATCTTGCTGATAATGAGGCGGCAGCAGACACGGTAGCAGCAGCACCCAAGCAGGGTCGGCATCCTGAGCACGCATTCTATGAATTCACCTTCCGAAGATTTTTTAATGATGGTGGAATCAACTATGCCTCGTCACGGCGATATTCATCAGATGACAGTGGCAGTGACACTTCTAAAGAACCTGTGTATGTCTAAACTGTATTAAGTTTATCTAGTATTCTATTGTTGTTGTATGGTGTAGACTCTAGGTGCTAAGTGTTCAAGTAATGTGTTCTTGTGGTAGGCCAGGGCAAGGAATAAAGAAGTTTCACGTCATGTCAAGTTTATATACCTGTACCTGCAGTTTAATCTGTTTATACTGTAATTGAAAGTTGCTTCTTTCCTTTATCAATATTAGTTATTTATATTAGACAATTAACAAAACTCAGACATAAAACATTGTATTTTCCCTTGCTTGGCATCAATTTTATCATTTATGCAGGGTAGTGAGTTACAGTGGTTGTGTTCGTTTAAACATGAGGTAACTTGTTGTGTTTGATTATATTTAGTAAATAATGTGTTTCTATGCTGTTGTTCAAAAGAAATTATAATTGTTACTTTTTCTGCCTAATTCTGGGCCTTCTCATTTATCAAACACACTTTTTCGATTCAGATTTAGCTCTTATTATAACCTGAACAGCAGTTTTGGGGTTAAAACCCATTCCAAATAAAAGAATGTGCAAACTTTAAAGATATTATATACATATAAAATAGAATGTTTTATCATGAATGCATTGTGCACCAACTTGGGTACAAAGATTCAGAGTAACATGTGAACACTCAAGGTATTTTTAAGAAGAATTTTACCTTTTTACAGTTTTTCTACACACTCAGTAGGTAGACTTAGTCTAATATTTGTATTTGAGAGGAACATTTCTCAAGGAGAAATATAGAGATATTGACAGAATTTTTTTAAATAAGACTTAAGTACTTGCTTAGAAGTCAGTTGAGTTTTAATTTAAAACACTGTTGAATTTTTAAAAATTTCCTATACTCGAGATAGCAAAAGAGAAAAGGTGGAATAAAATGCTGAGAAAAGAAAGAAAACCATTATTGTTTTTTGTTGTTGTTGTTGTTTTTGTTTTTTCAAGGGGGGGAGGGGTGGGGGACTATTAAGCTGTTGTTTACATAATTCTCTAGATCTCAGCATTCTCCAACACTGATTTCCTTTACAAGGAACGATGCTATGACCTTTCCATTGAAAACAGTTAATGGGTTGAAAGGAACCAATAGACCTTTCCCGCATTCCACTCCAGTGAGCACACACAATGAAACGAGGTCGAGGCTTGGGTGGACATATCACTATATTTTGTCCACCCCAGCCTCGAGTTGGTGCCTTTGTTCACAGGAATGCGGGTAAGGTCTTTTCCCAGAAAAATACAAAAGAAATGTTATTTTATTTTACAACCTTGTACCCAGGAAATTTCCACATTCAAATTGGCGGGCAGTGAAATCCCTGGACAAGGGTTGTGCCTAAATGGAGGTCGGACACCTTATTGAGGCTTACACTAGCTGTTTATGCTAAATCAGATGCTCCTGAATAAATATTCAACAAAATAAAATAAATATAACGTAATGTCGACACATTTTATTTTCAATAAATTTTGAAGTGTAAAAAATAAAATCTGAAATCCCCACTCATAATTGAACCTGTGACCTCAGCTAGGCTTAGGCTTACATAGCCTACCATACCAATGTACCACCTAGCTTCTCGGGTTGCTTAGTCCTAAATTTAACTCTACAGACTGCTACCGCTAACGTCAATCGAAAGCAAACCAGTTACTCCGTTATATAAGTCTCAATAAGGTGTCCGACGTCTTTCTGGACGGTATGATTTGGGCTCGACCCTGGACAAGACTACCAAAATACTCCAACAAATCCTGGAATATTTTGTCTCGTCTTCGTTTCGTTTGAACAACGGTTTCTGATTGACAGAAAACAAACACGGATGCTACCCGCTGGAAATAACGCCATTTCATCATGCGTTTCACGACAATGCTCCACGATTCATGCGGGAGTATTTAGACAGCCTTGTCCTATAGCAGGAGCTATAACTATACTAATGAACCCCTTTTTGTAAAACAATGGCTGATCATGAAGAAGCTTAATAACTGCCCTCAATGTAGAAAAAGCTAGAAACGTTCAGCTTCGTATTGAGCTTAATGCACCAGTCAATTCCGGCAGTGCCCATCCCCCCCCCCCCCCCCCCCCCCCCCGGGCTAACCCCCGGGCATTAGCATCTTTTTAAAAACATTGGCAAATTCCTCGAGGTGGGGACACTTAAGCTGTTCAAATACCACGTGGTGGGGGCAAAAAAAAGAGGGCAAATGCCCCACCCCCGGGATCGCACATTGCTAAAATCTAGCATTTCAATATCCAAAACAAACTATTCTATATAAAATTAAAGCCCTTTAACATCTCTTTATACATGCAACAAAAAGTCATGATCAAGTTTATAGCAGTTCGCGGGAAAATTTATTACGCGTTTGTAGCGAGAAGCGCTTCCATTTTGCTTCGTTGTATTAAAATGGCATCGGCTGTTGTCCTTTTTTGAAACCTTTCCACCTTTATTCATGCATGCATGTGTGCTTTTAAAGCTGAATGGATCTATTTTATAATGCTTACCATTTGTCAAGTAAAGCAAAAATCCAGTCCTCTTGACTAAAATAAGCAGGTTTGTACACTTGCCTCGGTCATTTTTTAATTTGTAGAGAAACGTCAACTTGTCTTGTGGCGACGACTGCCAAATTTTAGGCGTGAAAATTAGTCGCGTTTTGCGCGGTTTTGCGCGCATTCAGTGGCGGGCTGGCCGGCAGCTTGCAACTTGGGCGCGAAAATTTCCCTCGCTTTCAGCGTTTGGTTGCAGCAGGACCCTGGTTGCAGCTTCAACTTGGCCGCGAAAGTAATTTTCTCAGCCTTTCGTATTGTTGTTGATGCTGACCTGTTCTGACATTCAACAAGTAAAAGGCAAGAACAGGCCCGCTGGACCAACTAGTATTTACCATTTTTGAACTTTCTGAACTTGATAATTGCCTAGAGCGTCTATAGCAACAACAAAGAAAGAAAGCTTTCACATAACCCCCCGTGTGCACACTTCCCGAAACTAAACAAGCAATTTTGGCCGATATAAAGAGGAAAATGAAATGTCTAAATTCGGTCAAAATAGACAAGAATAAAACGATGATCTATTGAAAAAAAACACAATTTCATGTTTGTTGGCTAAATTTCACGGCAATTTGTATACGAGTTATATAATTTGCTGAAATTTCTTTGTAAAAGGGAAACTCATTCAAATTTAAAGCTGGTTAATTTTAGTTCAGTGGGCGAGAAAAGCCAAAAATAGAGACCCAGCCCCTTTGGCGTGTGGTCCACATACAATTTGCGGTAACCCGCTGTTAAAATACTGAAATACGGTAACATAACAATCCCTAACGATGCCGGTCACGCGCCTCGTTTCAGTTTCATTCCACCTTTTCGCTTCCGTGCCACAGGGGTTTTGGCGAATTTCCACTTATTTTGACGCTTTTTTTAATTTAATTTAAATCGAGCAACAAAAATTTACAAGGAGGATATTTCTGAGCATCATAAATTAATGTTTTTAACGTCCTCTCTGTCGGGCCGACAGAAATAAAAATATGCTTTTTGAAGTCGATCCGCTTCAAACGTTTTATATTGATCATTGGCACTTCTGTTGTACTTTTTCATAGTTCTCTTCAATAACATTTTTTTTTCCTTTCAGACCAATGAAATTGATCTAAAAATGTACCCTTTAAACTTAGCTTTAAAATTGACAACACATTTTAACTAGTTGTGAGTCGGTGGAGAGCCTGATTTGTTTCACAAATGTTAAGCTAGGCGCCGAGATGGCCAGCTTTCCAGAATAGATAGCACTTTAATAGCCACGTGGCATTTTCGGTAACCTGTCCACAGCTTAAAATATTTGACCTTTGCGTAAAATGCTGTGTACAAACAGTCTCGACCGTTGTCAGCAACCGATTTCCTGAAATGTAAAACTGTGAAAAACGATTTCCTTTCCATATTACATGATATTAAAACCGTTGCAAAAGTCACAAACCGGAAATTCATATTTCTCGAAAGCAAACCGGAAGTTAGTTAAACTACACTAAGATCTGTGACTGTGGAACCTTCTCGCTTCTTAATTCTTTCACAAAACATCCGCTCAGAGATGCAGTTACTGTATCACTTGAAGAGATAACTTTAAATTTTTTGGGTGATAAAATATTTAAACAACCACGATTAGTTCCTCGATTAGCTCCAGTAAATCATGTGATATCGAAGTTCCCGTCTCAAAGTTCACTGAAAGGGCGGATTGGGTTGGGCGAAGCAGACGTTTCATGATATGTCTCGAGAAGGGCCCGTAAACAGATTATTGATGCAAAAGCTGATTAACTTCATAAGATGTCAACTGTTTGTGCTATTTTAGTAGCTCATAACGATATAGTAACGGGCGGTTTTTGGCATGCCCATGCAACGGTACAAAACCGCGCGTGGTGGGCGCCGACAGCGATATAAGCCCGCATATCTGGCGATGTTCCTCGCGCGATGATCACGCGAGAACGACAAGGAATTGCGCGCGAGAGGAATGTCTCCGCATTGAACATTTAGCTCCCGCTGCTCTGACTAAAGATGATATATCTTCATTTTCCTGGAATAATACTTAAAGATGGAACAAATTTGATTCATTCTCTGAAATGTTGTGGACTTGGAAAGAGTTAAGAGTAACTGAGGCTAAACGCAAGTGCCGGTGTGTGTTTGTGTTTGTGTGAACGATTCAAAGTCCTCGAGTCATGAATCATGAGGAGTGCCGGATCCGGCTTTTGTAGACCTGGACTCAGCAAATCAGTATTTCAGAAACATTTTTATAGACTACAGACTGATCCCAACGGAAATGAGATAAAAGGAAACGAAATAATAACAATGGAAAGTTAAATATTGAAACTATGAGCCTGGGGATTGCTTCCTTTACTCGGATTAATTAGCCTATAATTGAATTATATTGACCTCTCTTTTCAGCTCCTCGCTGTTTTTATAGCGTCAAAGGGCCACCAAAGGAAGGTTGTTCTCAATATACTTATATTTATTAAGGTTTCATCATCAATGTTCCGGCAGACGCGAAAGTTAGTAAAACCTTTATACAGCATAATAAACAGATCGAGCCACAGTAAAGAACTGCTTAGTAGCTTTCATTTAAATGAGCACATATCATCCTGAGATTTCCTCTGTACATGCATGTACCAAGTGAAATTTTTGTAAATATTTTAATTCAGATGGATGGAGAGGGGGACTCGCATACAAAAGCGACGTCAGTGATCGTCGTACCTTTTTAGGGTTAAAATTCGCAGTTTTATACCATGCCGGTGTTTGACTAATTTAAAATTTACCACCGCATCTCAGAGTACAACTCAGTTCTAGAAAGATTTGGTACCTGTTAGGGTAAAAATTAATGTGAGCCACACAAAACGGGTTTCTGGTACCTTTTAATTAATTATATAATAGGGGTTCGACCCGCCGTTCAAAATTTCCAACGTTCATCCCCGTCAATTTCATATGGGAGCCCCCCCCCCCCCCCCCCCCCCCCCACCCCATTGGACGTCTGCGTATGAAGTCCTAACGTACTGTGACCATTCAGCATTAGTTCCCTACAGCACTTCGTGTTTTACTATGCTGACAAGATGGTTGATTCTAACTTTTGAGTCGGTGAATGAATCCAAAAGTGCGACGATTCAAATTCACGAAAGCTGTTAGCAGTACTTTTCTAGTGCTGTTTAGTATGCTGTATAAGGATGAAATCCTGAAGTGTGACGAGTACTTTCCTGTGGTGCTGTTTCGTATGTTGTGCAATGCGGTTCTGTCTAGCTAAGTCGACTTTGTGGATGAATTCAGTATTCAAATAAAAGCTATTTATACACTGCCGTACTTTCATGTGTTTTTTTTTTTGTTATGCTGTACAAGTTATTACATCTTTCTCATTTAAACAACAATTAACAATAAAAACAACAATTTTATATCACACCCTCCAATTACAACAGTAGATACAATTTCGGTTAATTAATTAAAGTAAGAAATAGAGATACTTGCCCACCGCTAATAGCAAAAGGGGCCAATCGAGGCGGGGGATTTCATCAGTTGCCGAGCTTAATTTCCCAGTTTTCTTTATTTATAATATAGGGGGCAAAATTACTGAATGCTGATTGGCTAACGAAGAGGGCATTTTTTCTTAATTGAGGACAAAATTATTCGTTGCTGATTGGTCGAGCATCAAAATTTCTCACTCGTGATTGGTTGAGCGCGTCGTTCTCGTTGCATTCAGTTGGCTTGGCGGGATTTTGAAGAAAATTTACAAACGGAGCGCTCGCATGTTTTGCCGGAGATTTTGTTATAAAAAAGGAATGAAATCGGAAGATACTTTAGAAAGAAATTCTACAGGTGAATTACAGCATTTTACGCCAAACAGGAAGCGATTATTTGTGTCAAATCTTGGATTAACTAGGCGCCTTCAGGCCAGTTAACGTTTGCGACGTGCCGACGTTGAAGACCTCGAAGGAATTCACTCATGGCGACAAAAGGTTTTAAAGTTCCATCACTTCAATGAAAAAATGCGGATTTCTGCGGACCTAAAGAAAAGAACTTTGACAGATTTAACAGGAGAATGAATAAGCCTAAAAAAAGTGAAAGAAAGCAATTAAATCGTCAAACGTGCAAGGAAGTTTGAACTCTCGCTCTTTGTTGTTATCAAAGCGGCAAAAACTTCAAAACACAGGTACGCTTAAATAAAACTTGCTTTGTTTTTGTCGTAAAGTGTCTTTTATCGATAAAAATCAGGCTATGTTCTTTAGATGTACATAACAGCCAAATGTATCTTTGCCCGAATAGAAATCAGGGGCGGATCCAGGGGGGGGGGGGGGGGGGGTGAAATGGGTGAATTTTCACCCCCCTTTTCTGAGACCCTTTCTTTCTTTTTTCTTAAGTATTTCTCATCATCATCATCATCATAGCTTTATTTAAAAACACGGTATCCCATCATTAGTTACAAAATGCTCTTCCAGAGAGCCGTGTATACTAAATATTCTCTATAAAGGCCTAAACATGTTAAAAATTTCTAATTAAAATTACAATTCTAATGGATTTTTCTATGTTTACCTAAGATTAAAACTACTATAAGGCGGCTTTAAAGGATGCGATAGATGGCTCAGCTTTGATTTCATTTGATAGGCCATTCCAAAGAACAGTGCCCCGATAGTTAAAGCTACACTTTCCCGCTTCCTTTCGGGGTCTATGAACAAACAAATTGTTCAAGTTGTTTCTCAGTTTATAAGAGTGAACATATATTTTACCACAGTGAGTTGAAAAGTTTTTCTTGTCAGTTTGCGAGAGAGTATTTTCACTTCGGGTGGTTTCAAGTCTGAGTGACTCTTAAAAAGTCTGAAAGGTTTCCCTATAATTTTGCCCTCTATATTATAAACAAGTAATCGCATGTTCCCTCGTAAAATTAAGGATTAATATCACTTGTATTTTCAGAAGCTGTAGAAATTTCTACGAGTCTCTCGTAGCACAATGGTTGAACGGCATTCGACCGGTATACGACAGGTGATACCAAGAATCCATTCCTGTCAGTGACTCAGAATTTTTTCTTTGTACCACGCTCGTGACAGGATTAACAAATTCTTTCTTCCTTCTTAGTCTGCGGGTGAAAGTTTTAAGTACTCTCATTCAAACGAGGAGCACTTTGTCGAAGTGGCTTGTGGTTGTAAAAGTTCAACATGTTCAGGAATGCCACTTCCTGTTGGAAACTTCCTGGCAAAAATTTTCCGCGATTATGTGATTTAGGAAGATAGAAAACATGCTACGAATACCGAAAACCTGAGGTTCTAACCACAATATTTGCTCTGCGTAAAAGTATAAGTGGTTCTCAAATGAATGAATTTATGAATGAATGAATGTTGTGATGAAATCACTTTTAAAAATATCAATAAACGTAAAGACGAAATTCGAAGCAAAACACACAAGCCGGCGAGAAAACGAACCAAGGTTTTGATTCTGCGGAAGTAATTTAAACAAAAAATTGTTCAGATAACATAAAACTAATCAATGACAAAGCGTAATTTCTCACGTGAGAAGCCTTAAGCCCGGTTTCCATATGATCGCTACGATCGCTGCGATATCGCTGCGATCGCTGAAAAAAATAGTTCAGCGATCGTAGCGATTGATGGTTTCCATATGATCGCTGCGATCGCTACGATCGCTGAGAAAGTGAATGAAGATCGAGGGGACCTGGGTCTGACAATATCGTTTCTTTCCATTCTTGAAATTCAACATGGCGGCTGTGAATTGTTTTTAAAATTTGTTATAAAGACAGTCGTATCTTTGCACTTCTTCCATAAAAAGGGCCAAATCGCACCCTTTGAGTGGGCGTACGCAGTGCATCCTGGTATTTTTGCTGTCGCTGCGATCGCTGGAGAGTGGTTTCCATATGATCGCTACGATCGCCACGATCGCTGAGATAGAATCACAGCGATCGCAGCGATCGTTGTCGCTGCGATCGCTGTGATCGCTACGATCGCCGGAGAGTGGTTTCCATATGATCGCTACGATCGCTGAACTTTTTTTCCAGCGATCGTAGCGATCATATGGAAACCGGGCTTTAGCTGATGGTTATAAACGATCGTAGGAGAATTTAGGATTTTCAGTCTAAACTCCCAAGGAAGATAAATTAGCATATAGATTGGGTCTGTCTTCGTAATGGAGCATTAGCTCTGTGAAGCTTCCCTGCATTTTTTGGCGAAGTTTGAAAATAAAATTAAAGGAACCTGAAGTGTCATCATGACGTCATGTCAACGTCACAGTTCGACAACCTCGTTACCAAGCCTTGGGAACGAGGTTGCATTCGTAGAATAATTTTTGATTGGTCAGTGATAACAATCGGAAAATGCTCGATATGAATTCGCAAGGAACAAATCATGAACAACGGATTTAGGCTACCAGAAAATGAACACGACTACATTTCGCTGGAAATAACCTCAAAAGCGCCATTTTATCGTGTCACGTGACAAGTGACAAGATACTTCATGATTAATGGAGTATTTTGGCAGCGTTGTCCAGGAGACAACAATTTCTACTTCCTGGGGACGAGGTTTCTACATAACAACACGTCTCCAATCATTCCTATCTCTATCGATATCTTAATCTTAAATCAGCGGTAAAGGGGCTCGGAGTCGCGATGTCTTGCTATTCATGGTCACTAAATTAAACAATATCCGCTTGAAAAAGGAAGTGTATCTTGAGAAAATCAGATATGAGTGAAATTCCACCAATCTAAAAGCCAATATTTGATTAAAAAGCAAAATTTAATTGCCTTTGTTTATTTCGTTTTCATTGAACCTCGAGTCGAGCAAAGTGGTTTTTACCGTAAATAATTTTGAGGATATAAACATAAATTTTACTGTACTTGTGATTAATGAAAGGTAATAAGCTGAAATGACTCTCTCGTCGTGTCGTCAGTTTTTTTTCTTTTTTTTGCAATTGTCTAATGTGATTGGATTGTCTAGGATTTGAATTCATAACAACGGCTTTCAAGTTCAACTGCATGCAGTAAGGAACGAAGATTAACCTCTTGCGTTCAGGTTCTTCAAAAAAAACCTATATTTGATCATTTGACGTTGTTGTTTTGCAGGGAGAGGCGTGAAAAAATGCACCAAACTGCACTGAAAACGCATGTACAAAACTCGATAAATTATCAGGGAAAGAATTTTGGTAATTTAATTGTTTCAAATTTTAATCATCAGGGCCCAGTAGTTGTTCGGAAGCCAAAATACGCTAATCCTGTGATAAACGTTAATCAAGTCAGTTTTGTTTGTCGTGTTTGGTAGCGTTTCAACTTTAAATTTTAATTAGATATTTGAGAGCAGTCAAAGTCACATTGTACGGCAAAAATAATTTACAGGAATTTGCTTTGTAAACGAGTAAATTTGAATTCAAAGTTGACGCTATTCCTGGGTTAACTTAATCCTGCATTGAACATCACCGCCCAGCCGATCAGAGTATAGCTGTTGATCAATGAGGAGTATACAGTGCAGTGACGGATGCAGCTTCGTCGTAATGGGGGGGGGGGGGGGGGGGGGGGGGGAGGGCGAATAAAGGTGGGGAGGAATGTTAGCCACTGAAAAACGCTTAAATATTTTCATATTCGCTAAAAGTTACTTTATATGCTAAAGCGGTTGTTGTTGTTGTTGCAATCTACACTAGCTTATCGTGATCTCTGCCAAAGAAAAGATTTGAAATTTGGTCAAAGTGAAAAGATAGACCATCCTTGTACCGATGCCAATATCCAATTGACCCATTGACTCCCAAGGTTGGAGTGACCGAAATAAAAGTTCAAAGAAAATTCCAAATTTATTTTGTAAAAAAAACGGAAAACAAACAATACAATAAGGAAGTACTGCTAAGGGGCTTTCGCAGTTTGAATAGTCACACTCAACGATTTCATCCACAGATCCGCTGACTTAAAAGTACGTACTTTCCTGGGCAGTAGTTTCATGTAGTGCTGCTTTATGTTATAAAAGCCGTAGTTTAAACTTTTGAGTCTGTGGATGAAGTCCAATAAAGTGACCATTCAAATGAGCAGTACATTTCCGTGTTGTTTATTGCATACACCCCTCCATTCATATATTTAGCTATATTTTATCTTATTGCACTTCGTAATTCTTTTGTAGTTTTTTTTCGGCGCTTGCGATGACCATCCTGGCAAGGATTTCGCAAGTTATATAGATGTAGATTTAGATCACGCTCTTTAAAGTGAAGTGCGTTTCCTGTAAGAAAAAGCTAATAAAAAGCTAATAAGCTATCCTGTGGTTATTAAGCAGTTACTTTCCTTTTAAAAATAAAATTTTGGATTTTCTTTAATTTTCCTGTGGGAAATCTTCTCCAATCATCAATGTATAGTTTGTTAGTCTTTACAAGACAAGGCGGAATATAGCCGAAAACTGCTTAAGTTTTACTTGTAGACTAATTTAAAAACATACGATATTCGGTACAAATGAACGTGATTGCTCGAGTTAATAACATGGAAACGAAACCGGATTTTTCAAATTTCTGGGTCATAATTTTCTCACGTACGCATCAGACAGATTACCGAGACAAATTCCAGTTAAGGTATCACTTTTTACATAATATGAAGTAAACATAAAAAAGAAAAGAAACTTTTTAGTCTGATGAGAAATCAAAATCAAAATGGTTACGATATGATGGTAATTATATTGAGCACATTTCACACATTCGTTTAAAAACGAAAACTTTATTCTTTCGTTTTTCACTAAATTCTTTACATACTTAACAGTAAAAATTCATTTCGTAAACTACCCGCTTACTACCATTTATTGCGTCGACGAAGGAGACGCTTCCTAATCTTGTCGGCTAAGCGGAACGAATCGAGAAATGTGTCGGTACCAAATCTGCGCCATTTTGAAACGTCACAATAGTATCCAGCATCGCGTGGAAATCAAGCATCATCCTGGGGAGCTGGGGTTCCGAAATGTCACATGTGAATAATCTATTTGTCTTGATTTAGTTTCGGATATTTTCCCGATTTTGGAATCGTACGGCTCAATATTTCAATGCCTAGTAAAAGTACGTAGTGGAAAAATTGGACGAAGGTTCTTCTTCGGACCAAGTAAGTTGTTGGGTCTCTTTGGAATCAAGCAAGAAGTTACAGATTTTCCTCGCTGCCGTTCTGGTATGTTTTGAATGTTCTATCTTGATTTTGCTGTGGTTCTCTGCCTGATTTGGGAAGCTTTCACCTAAATACCGACGTCGTTCTTCGCGATGTTCTACGGTACGGTGCAATTTGCTTATGTCTTGTAGCAATAATTCACTGACCGGCCGCGCCAGGCGAACGCAGATAATTTAACTTTACAGTGCTCGAAATTGCGCCTGTATCGGGCGCATTTGCGACTAAAGATTTCGCAGTTTTGTGACTAAAATTTGTCTAGCTAATGAAGGAATTATATTCAACAGTCTTGTGTCTTACTTGCAATTGGTAGTTGTAATTTTATCCGAAAAATCTTGCGAAATTTCACGTTGAATGTTGCGTGACTTAAACGTCGAAATTTCTCATTTCCGGTTCCGGTATATGTACTGAGGAGTATGATTTCAGAATCGGAGAAATAACCGAAATGAAATCAAGACAAATATACTATTTATATGTCGGAAAAATCTGAGACCTTTCGGAGTACACAGCACGGCAGGATTTTGCCCGATTCCACGGCGATAGCGTGAATTTGTTTGATGACGGCCCGACGTTTTTGCCTGCGTGACATATCTCGCGACATAGCCCTTTTCAACAGTGGCTGAATTAATTCATGAAACTGAGGTACTAGGCTAAGACGAGGTGCCACGGGATAAGGAGACGCACTATAATCTATGATTACTACTAGTCTGAAAATTAAAGTTGTAGACCTAAAAATGTAGTTTTCTGTCGCCTGCATAAAAGGATAACACAACAACAACAACAACAATTTATTGAGGTATTTCCATTTCTATACATGGCATTACCTTATATAAATTATATAATTATATAATTATGTAAATTTCTAATACAGTTTCACTTGTTATATAACTTTTTATATCTAGAGTTCATGATTTCATAGACAAAAGCAGCAACTGATCTACAAATAAATGGGTCGATGCTATTAAAGAGGAACAAAATTTTTGAACTAATATCTAATTGTTCAAAAAATTGGTATTTTGCAGTGATTTCATCAAAAAATTTGATTCGAAAGCTATCATAAAAAGTGCAAGAGAATAGAACGTGAGATTCGTTTTCAACATCATTAACCTGGCACAAATTGCAAATTCTTAAATTTTCAGGAGTTTTTGGAACAGTATGTCTTCCAGTTTCAATGCGGAGTTGATGATTTCCTAAGCGAAATTTATTTATAGCGGTTCTATGGAGGGGATTTATAATAGCATCTAGAAAAACAGTTTGTTTAGTGTCTGTTTTAAAAGAGTTGTAAAAGCACAGTTTTCTGTTTGAGTTAAGAAGTGAGAGTTGATGGTTAATTAATGCTTTGCGTATATTTTGATTGACGTGGTTAATAAACGCTTTACAGTTGTTGTCATTTAAAACCATGGAACTAGAAATATACTTTTTGCATAGCATTTTAATTTTCTGTGACAATCCTGGCTGGTTTTTGTCAGCCATTTCTTTAGAGATCTGCAAACATTGTTTTGCAATGTTATTTTCTGGTAAAGTTTGTAAATGTATCCAGAATTTGAGAATGGAAGTGTCGATATTCAATTTCAAGGATAATCTTCCGAGTTCATTTCTAGCTGCAACGTTTGGGCATTGTTTATTTACTCCTAAGGATTGCTTACAGAGGAAAATATGCGTTTTTTCTATTTCATCTTTTTCCCAAGTACTAATGTCATCTTTATCATAGATTCCCCATACCTCAGACCCGTAGAGAAGAATTGGCAAAAAGAGTGAATTAAAAAGTTTATTAGTCATATTAAGTGGAACTTTGGAGAAATCTAAATAACGACGGGTAGCAAAGAAGGATCTTCTTACCTTATCTTTTGAATTTAATTTACTGAATTTAAAGTTTCCATTATTAAAAAATTTGATTCCTAGATAAGTGTAATTGTTGACAATATCAATGTTTTGGTTGTTAATCTGAAAGAAATACTTATCAAGAATCGATTTCCTAAATTTCTTCTGGAAGATCATTACTTTAGTTTTCTTTGGATTCACAGACAAAAGCCAGTTATCACAATATTTCGAAAGAACGGAGAGAGCCTTTTCTAGCCCTCTGGCCGAGTGAGAAATTAAAACTAGATCATCTGCATAGAGAAGGCAGTTTAAACGGGATCCATTTGGTAAAACTATGGGATCTGTGTCTTCTCGGTCAAGTAGAAAAGGAATTTCATTTAGATATAGATTAAACAACATAGGAGAGAGGATACAACCTTGTCTGACCCCTCTGCAGTAATCAAAGAATTCCGTTCTTTGATTAGAAATTTTTATGGAACATTTGGTTTTAGAGTAAATATTTTTAATAAGATCATAAAATTTTCCCCCAATGTTGTATTGGAGAAGTTTGTAAAAAAGACCGACATGCCATACTGAATCAAAGGCTTAACACAAAATATGTTTCAAAATTTTTAATTTGCGGTTGTGCCCCCTACGGAAAGGAATATTGCCGAAATGGAAAGATGGTCTAGCTTTGTACCGAGTCTAAACCAAATTAAAAATGTGATTATAAGTTTTTGATTGTCGATCAACAACATCAAAGTCTCAATGCCTAGACCCGAATTTTTGATCTTGAAAAATGATTAAAATAACGTTGACATCGCATACGTGACATCAAGACTTCCCCTAGAATACTCGCTGAAAAGCAAACAAATGTTTGGAATTGCTGGCAAGGAATTTCCTCACGTACAGACAGATTAAAATGACGCCAAATTCAATATCGGGCTTACGATGAGTAAACTTCAACAAACAAAACGTGATTTTGCCCTAATGTGACTGATATTGGCTTGATAGGTTTCGCATTGGGCACTTCAATATGACATAATTACGTTTTATTGCGCTTAACAGCAAACAGTTATGAGAACGAGATCGGCCATTAACCAGAATGAATGTGAATAAATTTTGGGTTTTTGAGCCACACAGTACAAGCGAGACAAACAGGAAATCAAAGAAATAACTGTGGTAAATGCTAGTAAAATTCCTAATGAGCGTTGGTCCAAGTAAGGAAATGGGTACAACACGAGGTCCCCTCCCCACGATCTGTTCCGGTGCGACTTCGTAGTTCAAACGGTAAAGGAACGGAAGATACAATCCGGAGGTCGTGGGTTCGTGTCCAATCGAGGTCTGTACATTTTTTCTTTGTCTCATGTGGTCCCTATTCCCTTACTTGGGCTAACGCTTAGTAGGAATTTTGTGATGTTCTCAGCACTAAATATAAAATTTACCACAGATTAAATTGTCTGATTTCCTTTATCGTTTTTTTTAGGCTGTTTAGGAAACTGATGTTTTTCTACCAAGATTCACACAGTTCTCAGTTTGCAAAAATAACAAACAAGCTGAAATACTTCTATTCAAGAGCCGTAATCAGGGACAGAGAATGCAACAGACTTCTATTTTCCATATAAGGTAGTATGTGCACGCCCTGTCATTGTGTCAAGGGTGGTGTAATTTGTGATAAAAATAGCCCAACACGTCCCTCACATGGGTTTGCGTGGGCCCCACGCTTGCAGTCTCCATCCCTGATTATGGCTCCTGTTCTATTTTAATGCTTTACTAGCCTCCCCTACAGGAAACTCTTTGGGCGCTTAGAATGAGGACGAGTAAAGGGCTAGGCGAAAGACTGGTACAGAGAACAAACCTCTGACTGACAAGGGGGGGTGGCGGGAGGAGAGAAAACAAGTGACTTGTTTTTGTTCTTTTCCCCTGACCCCGTAGTTGTCTGTGGAGGTGACATATGTTTTACGAAATTTTCATGTGCAACCAATCCCAGCTGAAAACTAATAAAAAATAAAATACTAACATACTAAGAGGCCATTAATTGCGAACTTTATCCCCTGGGCAAGGGGGGGGGGGGGGAGACAGGGGCTTCCTTAAAAGAAGTGATTGGTTTTGCTCATGTTACCTTTCAGTGGCAGATCCAGGAGAGGAACCCAGGGTGCCTCAGTCCAGAGCCCCTTGGAGCACTCCAGGGGACGGGAGGAAGAGATAACCTGGTGACGCAGTTGTTCACCCTTGCACAAAATTTGCACAATTCTGAACTGTTTCATTCTCATTTTCACAACCTTGGGTTCTTTTTAATACTCAACATTTTCAAGTACTGGGAACATTAATGGAACTGTTGCCATTCTATTAACATGTTTACATTGTGCTAATAGGCACTGAAGGTAACCTACATTTTCTTCCATAGACTGGACTCTGACAAGTCCAGAAAAGTATTTTATGTTTGCACTCATTGCCCAGCAGCCTTCCTTTCTCTTATAATCAATGCACCAATTTCAATCCCAAAGAAGGTAAGTGAATCAGTCTAACAGATGGTCAAGAAGTAGTTTATATTAGATTCCATGAAATGCCTTCATTCAATTCACTTTCTTCTATGAAGTGACTGAAGCATTGGTGCCACAACATAGTCATTTACCAGACACCACAACTTATTTCCTTGTTATGCGATATTATAATGATGCAATGTCCACCACTTGCACACCAAACACCGTTCCAACAGTAATTCACTTAAATATATGCTGTAGTTCAATTTTATCCTTGGTTCAATTTTGATTTTCCATTGTTCTTTTCTATGCTAATATATGATAATGAAAATCAAACAAAGGAAAATCAAAATTTAACCAAGGATAAAATTGAACTACAACATATATATATTTATTTGGAGTATTTCATTGTCAAAACATTGTTCCATTGCACCACGACTTATTTTCTTTCCATGTGATATCATCCGATATTGACTGTTACAGCATCAACCAAGAAATGGCACATCGTCCTGCGGTCTGGGAAAGTCTCGTTTCTTAACAATAGCATAATCACTAAAATACTTCAAGACAGCACTTAGCGTCTCCTTATCAAGCTTATAATGTTCCGCAAGTTTCTCGTCTGTCCAAGTATCAGGGTCTTGTAATCTCCTTGCAAACAGTTCTGATAATCTGACAGGCGTTATTTTCCCCTTGGGCGGTTCCCCAATTTCCCTGGGGTATCGTGCCTCACGTGACTCTGGTAATTTTCTTTTGGATTTTTCACTTGCTGTGATTGGCTGAAAAAAGGCATCAAGTGGTTTGATTGGTTAAATGGAAAAGTACATAAACTTTTCGTTAGACTTAACCATTTGTTAAATGGCCATACATGGATAGGAACTCTAAATTTCAAAAGAAAGTTATTATGGCCTTAGTAACTGGATTGGACCCTGGGGGTCAGACAGAAGTTTTGAAGAACTGGACCCCTAAAAAGTACTTAAATGACATGTATTATAAGCATGGCAACAAGAGCCTTCTCTTCATTCAAGCTGGTGACACAGAAATGGTTTATTTGCATCCGCATTTTGTACAGAGAAGGCTCTGGTGAGGCTGTTTGAGTCCCTTAGAAATCGATATAGACATGGTCAATTTATTTAACATGGTCCATTCACTTAGCTATGATATTCAGTGTATCCTGCAGACTTGACCTGCAATGTCTGCAGTAACACACCAGCTAATTTGCAGGAATATGCCACAAAAAGAAGATAAAAAAGTAAATTAAGAATAAGAGCATATTAGCAGAACTACAAAATACTCAAATGTATAATAATAATAAAAAATATATTAAAATATGTATGAATGTAAGATTTACAATAACAAATCAGTGTTTAAAACTGATAAAATAAAGAGGGGCCAAGAGATAAAGTCAGCAGCATAAAAAATGTTCTATTTGACAATGACATTTTCAAAGCAATGACATAAATCTCAAAAGTACCCTGGTGGTTAAAACTGTGGATATTTTGAAACTGAACACCCCAAAAGGCATCAAAAGTAGATTTTAATAATAATATGATACATTAATATAGCGCACATTTTAATCCCTAAAACGAACATCAAGTATCTCTGTCACTGTTATCTGCGGTCCCCCTCCCCCCAGGGTTCCACCTAGTCACCCAAGGTTTTTGTTATTGTTTATTGTTGTTACCTTTGATCCTTGTGCCTCTAATGAATCGATTTTGAAATCTCTCAGCCTGCCTAAGAAGTCATCATCTTTTTTTTCTCTTTCTTTAAACAGTTCTTCATTACCTGGAATTCAAAACACAATGGGAGATATTAGCTTTCTGGCACCCTACAATTCGTGTGGAAATAAAGTTCATGTATATATATGTATGTATGTAATAGTTTTAGCCTGCAATATCAAAAGACAATTTCTCCTTTCTTGTCCTCGCATTTATTATAGCACTGAGTAGTGGAAAGAAGTCATTGAAATATCAAGAGAATTCATTCTATTGATAAAATTTACAAAAAAGCACACATAAACAGTTCTCCGAGCAGAGAAAAATATTTCAGGGTTAGCAGAAGATGTTAACAAAAGTGTAAGCCCAGCTGCAAAAGTACCAGTAAGAATGCATTGAGAGATTTACGAGCTTTAACTTATGCAGGGATTCTGACAGGGTGCGCGGGTGCGGGACCGCACAATTCGGTCAAACCCGCACAATTCCGCACAATTCCTAAAAATCCGCACAATCCCGCACAATACTGAAATATTTGCTTAAAATTTTAATTAAATCAGGTATTTCTATTGATTACCAAGCTTTCGAGAAACGTTTTAGGCTATTTTCAGCCCATTTTCCTTCCAAACAATCGAGAAATCCCTCGCTTTCCTCGAACAGCTCGAGTGGATCGATATAAAAACAACAAGGCGTTCTCTTCGCCGTCCTGGGAACTAGTCTCAGTTTTACTTCTTTCCGACTTCCTACCGAATTTTTTGCGTAGCTTTTTAGTTGTCGTTTTCCAGACATTATGTCATTTTTCTTGGCAGCCTGTTGATATTTTTTCGAGCGCTTTCGCTTCCTATTTCAGTTTAATATGTCGGGGACCGAAGAAACACCAAAGAAATGTACCTGGTCGCGCCAAAAGGAATGTCACTCTGTCTGAATTATTTTCGGAAAGAACTGATCAAGTTTGCGAATCGACAAACAAACTATTAAAGCGCTGGAACTTCGGATTGATAGGAGAAAATTATTAAGTTCTGATCAGAATACTTGATTTGATTTTTTCAGTCAAGTGAAAGACGTTTTCATTCAGGAAAATGCAAAACAAACATG
Source organism: Dendrophyllia cribrosa (assembly GCA_024195265.1). NCBI lineage: Eukaryota > Metazoa > Cnidaria > Anthozoa > Scleractinia > Dendrophylliidae > Dendrophyllia > Dendrophyllia cribrosa. The sequence goes on from JAJLRJ010000004.1 coordinate 42,046,232, forward strand.
CTATCGAATTACATTAAGCACTCAATTTGCATACATCTCGAGGTTGTGTTTTTGCATCAAACTTTCAAAGAAATTGTGTGAACCTTTAATGGAAATTATTCACACTACATAAAATGTACGAATATTTCATAAAGGAACTCGCTCAGATCGGAAACATTTTATTTAGAGGTGGTATTTCGGTTTTACCCGATCGAGTTCATCGTGTCACGCAATGTGATTTTGTTGAGACAAATAAACTTTGGTGAAGAAAAACAGCTCAAATTGGCGATTGCTGGGTACATTTTAAAACATCTATTTGTATTTTTCATTCATGCAGAATTTCCTCCCTGTCATATTTTTCTGGCCTGGCTAGAACACTAGTGATTGACCATTTGGTTGGTCACAGGATTGCGCAATCCCGCACAATTTTCCGCACAATCGAAGTTATTTCCCGCACAATTTGCCCCCAAAACTCCCGCACAATTTTAGTTTTTTTCCCGCACCCTGTCAGAATCCCTGCTTATGGCTTAAGTAGGAGAAAAATCACCCTCCCTCACACTGCTTCCTGCCATCAACGCCGACATGCATCAAAGCTGACATGTTCTGGCCAAAGTGTTATGAAAACATTGCTTATTCAGCCATTGTGTATGCATTCCAGCAAAGATATGGGACAGATTTCCGTATAACCCCATACATTAGTAATGCATACGATTCTCACCAGGTAAAACTGAAACAAGAGCCACAACAATAAAACGCCTAAAGAAAAACAATAGCACATACACGTATAATTAATGTATTGGGTTATACGGAAATCTCACCAAGATATGTAACTGACCGTTTTGCACCTATTCTTTACGGGGGGGATGGGGAGGGGGGCCAGAGAATTACATTTTACTCCAACAAAACTGATATTATATATTGTTATATATACGTTTTTGTCAAAAGATGACTGGATCTTTAATTTTTTTCAGAAGACATTTACATTTCATTAATTTTTAACTAGCACAATTTAAGCTTAAGCTTATCGTTCAGACCCGGTTTGGTTTTCTTACATAACCCGTCAATCGGTCATGCCGTCGTGTTGTTAGCGCAGCAAAACCAGGTAAATTTAATTTAGATTACTTACGTTTTTGTTCCTCAGCTAACGCTGCCTGGGAGCTAGGGTAACGTGGAGCTGGCTTTGGTTTATTTTCTAGTATTTTTGACACTCTCCACTGTGATTCGAGCGGTCTTTTCACGAAACGAGTCACTCTGGAAACTTTGGCGCCCATCTTGGATTTCAACTTTTTTGGCAAACACCGCTGGTAAGTGAGTGAGGCTTACATTAGGCCCAGTCTACCACGGCCATTTCACTAAGAGATGTGCTCACATTTATTCATCAATTAATGTTGTTTTTATTGTTGTTTTTGGCAAGATGAAGCATGTAGAAACTATGCTAGCAGAGCACCCTTCGATTTTCCTAGTAAAATCCTCTTCTGATTTTTTTTCTCTGCTAGCAGGGTAGCTATGAGGAGGATTTACCAGGAATTTAGCGGGAGGGTATTAATTCAGTAAAATACACTTCTATGACCACTTCTTTTAGTTTATAATGAATTTAAAAGCAATAGATTATATTTTATCTTGAGTACAAGCATTAGTCGAAGTTGTACTCTCTGCACTGAGGATAAACACATCGGCAAAACCAGCCAGCCACGACAGTCTTGCTTAGGATTTTTCTCATCTATTAGACTATAAGTAGTCCTTATTTGTCGAGCGGACAATCACGCGACCAAGCGCAAAAATCACGTGCGCGAAGACACGCGATAAGGAGGCACTGGATTGGAGTGTGCATGGCATAACCCACAGTGCAAAATCACGAATCGGAAAAATTAACATAAGAGACCTCAGTTGTAAAACGTGTTGCACAAATTTGCAGAAGTGACATGAACATTTCTCATTCTAAGGCAAACTTGCATCAGCATTGCTGAAACTCCAATCGCCATGTTATAAGCGACTGAAATGTCTCGCAAGAGGAAATGGCTGTGCAAATGACAATCTATACATGGAATAACAAACCATGAGAGAAGGTCTTTGTCCGTTTGTAGATTTAGACTGGGGGACCAATTCCGGGGAATTCGAGGGCGAGGAGGAGGTGTCCAAATCGGCGTTATACAACAGCATCAAAACTCGTAAGAGATTTCCGATTTACAAATAAAAACAGCAATTTGGCACTAATGGCTCCGTCAATTCCAATAATAGTACTAAGCAATAATACAGACGACATGCTTCAATCTATAATATTGTGTTTGTCTAGGGCAAAACTGCGAAGATCATGAACTCTACAGAGAAAAAAATATTACTTCATAAGAGACCTCATCAAAATGTAATTATATGTCGTTGAAACTATATTTTATTCCGAAGGCAGCGATCTATATCATGATTGTATAGACCATAAAAATAACACAGCAAAATGTCTCGACTGCCGTCTATGATCGAGTCTATGGTATAACCGTGAGCGCAAGAAAAAACCCTTATGTTCCGCATGATTTTATTCCTTTGATTGGTATTGGCCCACATTTTGATTAATCGGAAATAAAAAACAGTCTAATGTGAAATGCAAATTAAGTTGGTACTATTAGTGCAAAGGTATATAAATCGGAAATCTATAATAAATCTAAATCTAAATTGATAACCGTATCAATCTCCCATGCGGGATATATATGATACAGGAGTGTGATCAGCGGTCTTAGTCATAATAATGGCTAGTGTTAATAATCCTTGAAATGTTTAAATTAGATAGACCATCTTTAAATGACTGGGTTGAGGTTGCACAGCGCAAAGTTAGTGGTAATGAGTTCCATTCAGGGATTGTGCGTGGAAAAAAGGAAGATCTGTAACAGTTGGTATTTGATTGAAGTCGAAGATATGACAGTTGAGAAGTATGACGTGATTGGCGACCACTTGACAGGAGGGGTGTATCAACAACACCGTGGACAATTTTGTACATAAGCGTCAGGCGGGCTAACGCCCTACGCTCCTCAAGGGTTAGGTTTGTCTATTTAATAAAGAAGAGCTGACGCCACCGGAAAAAGTCTAAAACTTTATTACCAGACAAAATACTCTTCTTTGATAAATTATAACTCTTGTTTAAACCAACCAACACTTTTTTCTTCTTTTTTTTTTTCTTTTATCATTTATAAACTTTCTCACACACTTAAGTGCTCCCTTAATACACTCACAAGGAACTCAATTTAACAAACTTCACTCACAAACTTGGTATTTTCAGTTGTTGTCTTTCTGACTGGTATTCTTTCCGGCTAAGATGGCAACGGAGCAAAAGAGGCCACACTGGTGCACATGCGCCTAAAAGTACTGGATCGCCGAGAAAGAATTCTGGGTGGACGAGCAGTTGTAAACTGAAGTCCACTGCGCGTTCTAGAAGGACAGCTAAACACCCTCGATGGAACCCGATCATGCGGTGATACCCTTGATTTCTTTTTCCTAACTTTTGGACGCGCGGTATTTCGAGAAGATAACGGTCTATTGATTTTCTGTATGAGTCCATTTGTGATAGCCATTTCGTTCAGCGTTTTCTTATAAGTTACTATGTCTCTTAGAAAGTGAGGTAACTTGACGCAGTCTTGTCGAGCAATGCGCTTGATTCTTTGCAGTTCATCGCAGCATACTTTTCCCGCGTACAAAAGCTTGAAGTTGATTTCGTTCACTTGACGCAGAATCATGACAGCACCTACAGAGAGGAAGATATTTAATGGAGTAAAATAAAGAGTTTTCGTTAAAAACAACATTTGGGTTGAATGACCCAACTTGAATGCAAAGGCGAGTAATAATCAATGTTCACACGTATGAAAATGATAGCAACGCTCTGTCAAACGGCAAGAAGCGTCGGAAAAGACTAGACGAGAGTTAAGACACTCATTTTCGTTTACCAGCCAACTTTCACGATTTTATCGTTCTATAAGGCGTTATTTTTAACTTTGAGCTCACGGACACGTCAACTGAACGTTAGCTTGCGTACCTGGCGGTTCCAGTGTTGGCGTGCGCAATGCTGAATTCTCCTCGCGGCTTCGGTGCTCGCGAATTCAGCATCGCGTGCGCCAACAAAACCGCCAGCTACGCAGGCTTGCTCTCGTTTTTGCTTATTCGCGAGTTGAAAAGAAGTTGAAACATCAGACGCAGTCTGAACAAGAAAAAATGTCATGTACAACAGTGTTTGAAGTACTTTTCATCTTTCGCTTGATCACGCTTACCGTTTGCGCAGGTTCTATGTTAGCCTGTTCCAGGCGTTCAGATAGTGAGGTGCGACGCGAAAGAAAAATTTTCACGTCTACTCCCCTAGCCACATTAGCACTCGCAATATTTTTCCTTCGCGCGTCGCCTATCCTGTATGCGCGCCCCACTATCTGAACACCTGGAACAGGCTAGCTCTATATTAACGTTGAGAAAATGGCTGACCAATGAGAACAGACTTGTTATTCTATCAGCCAATCAATCAGCAGCAAATCCAAAACCATTCATAACCTACGCGCATTTTCCCGCGCTGGACTCCGGTTGCATCACTTTGCTGCTTCGAGTTGCGATTGGCTTAGCTTATTGCGTCACATTTGTTTGTTATGTTAAGGGGAACAGGATGTAATTACCATCCTCGGAGACCCAGGGGCAGTTAGTCAGGGCGGGACAAAAGTTGGCCGGGTTCTTTCTTCGTCCCACCCCGTCTAACTGCCTCTGGGTCTCGGCGCGCGAGGATGTGTGCTTTAATACTGTAGTTTTGTTTTTATAACATGCCATTAACCCACTGTTAACAAAAGACTAATCTGGTTTGCTAAAAAATTCCCATAGTAAATGAGATTTCAAACGCGGTCCAAAATTCCCGAGCTGAATTTCCTATAGGAAAATCTGCGAACAATTTGCTTCTCGGTTAAAACAAAAAATAGTTTCAGTTTCTTGTTTTCGTGGAAAAAGTGGTATGGTTGGTTGTTGTCAGTTACCTACCTTCAAAATAGCACTGATCATAACCGCAGCCTCCCACCTCACTGCAGTCTGACAGACAGCGCTTGGCTCGCACCACCTGCTTCCATCGCTGCTCTGGATCATAAATGTACATAGCCAGATGCTGGAACAGTTCCTTGAATGACATTTCAGTCGACATACATGCAGTGTCTACAAGATAAACAGTGTCGTTTGACATGACCAATAACTAAACCACTCAGTGGACTTCAGCAGCCGTCTAGGGACTAGTGTTGATAGTTGATAGCCTTAACGTTTTTTTTTTAGTAGTCCCTCTTCACTCTCAGGAATAGTCGAGCGGGAAATCACGAGTTCGCACGCGAAAATTGCGCACCCTCGTGATTGCTTGCTCGACTCAGTTACTGAGAGAAAAGGAGGATTAACTGTATTCTTCACTGAGAGGCGAGTTCAGAACAACCTGGCCTTTTCAGTCCCCTCTTTTAAGATGTTTTCAACAGACTTTTGTAACTTATTTCCGCCTTGTTCGCACTTGCTACTCTGAGATCTACGAATATTTCAACAAATTTGTTAAATTATGCAACATAAAAGGAAATGTAAATCGCTTTACCTAAACAAAACAGAACAAAACCTACAGTAGTCGTGGACTTACATGTAGCTCGAGAGCAGGCTCTACAATTTTGGTTTCGCGTGAGAGGGCCTTCAAGCGTGCTATAGTATACTTACGAGTGCGTACGTTTTATCATGATCTTAGCGTTTGGCTTAAAAGTGTCTTTTGTGATTGTTCAGATGTATTAAATGCATATACTTAATCACAGTTAGTAGACTTAATCAAAGAAAAAACTTACAATAAAGCAAAGCGGGTAGAAAGAGCATCTTCACTTGTGCCTGATAAATAGTATTTATAGCCGCCAGTCCTTCTTCGTTAACCATACCAGTGTAAGATTTGGGAGAGCGCAGGCCGAACTTTTTCCTGTTTGAATACCACGGCTGCAAACCATCATTCGTGGTGCGAAGCTAACATGGAGAATCGCAATTAAGGAAGAAGACGAAACTGTGAGTGCAAAGTGAAAATGCAACATATGACTTTTTCAATCGACGGAAACGTAGATAGCGTTTTATATAGGGGAGCGGTTTTAAAGTCATGAGACGCTATCCCGTTCGTTTTTATTCGACTGAAAAGGTCGCACGTTATTTCCTTTTATATATAGGTTAGGCTACCGCCAATTTCAGTCTTTGTCAACTAATTAAGTAATAGGTTAGTATAGACCAGTTTTCAATTGAGTGTCGAAAGTAATTACACAATTGCTTTGGTTTTGCATTGCTACGCTTTGTGATTGGCTAAAAAATCTCGCGCCACTTTTTCGACCAATCAGAAGTAAAACCAAAACCAATCGTGACTTGCTCGCACGCGTTTTCCCGCGCTTGGCGCCCGCGACATGTAATTGCTTCGAGCTCTGATTGGTTCATTGGATTGTTTACGACTGCTGTGATTGGTCAGAGTAATTACTTTGGTTTTGGTTTTACGACACTCAATTGAAAACTGCTCTAAACACTTTAGAGTGTCAAAAGTAATTTCGCAATTGTTTTGGTTTTGCATTGCTACGGTTTGTGATTGGCTAGAAAATCCCGCGCCACTTTCTCGACCAATCAGAAGTAAAACCAAAATCAATCGTGACTGGCTCGCACGCGTTTTCCCGCGCTTGGCGCCGCCGACATGTAATTGCTTCGAGCTCTGATTGGTTCATTGGATTGTTTACGACTGCTGTGATTGGTCCAGACTCGTACCCAGTCGCTATTAATTGGTTTTTGGGGCGAGAGAAGATTGGATACTAGGGTGAAATGAGGCGCGCGGGTTGTCATGGGAAGGGTCGAGGGAAAAATAGCGACTGGACGAACTCGATCCAAAATGGCGACTGTTGTTCACTATTATTGTAAACAAAGCTGAGAAAGAGTGTAAAATGGCCCACGTGGATAAATATTACAGCTGAATAGCAATATTCTTTAAATATGACGGGATTTTGTGTCATTACAAGATATCTTATGGTTCAGATATTCAGCCATGGAGCCGATCGATCGAGTTAGGAATTTTGCTGATTATTGCTGACAAAATTTAAGGTTTCCTCTATGCATGGCAAGTGTATTTGGTCAAAATTTACTGTAATAAGCTTAAGTTAATCAGGATATGTGTGAAAATAGATTCCTTCGTTATGTTAGAAGGAAATGCTGCGTCATTGCAATTGCCCACTATCGATCATTACAACTGTATCTTCAAGGTTTCGAAACGTTTATTTTGATTTTGATATTTTTCATCCATTTCGCTTTTAAAGTATATAATTTTCATTACCATGTACTTATGATTAGCACTTATAATGCCTGGTTTTATCACAGAACTATGCACAGTGTTAACTGTTATTTTCAAGCATGGAATCTTCTGGAATGAAACACTTTTCAAGATGATGTCTATCTCTGCAGAGCTTGTCATAGTTAAAAAAAACAAAAGATGCGCATGGTTTAATTTATTATAGGAAATTAACCCTCTCTTTTGCATTAATTTTCCCTTTAAATTGCATTAATTTATGCCATGTTCATTTTGAATGTTGATTTCCTATCATAATAAAGTAGGAATATAAGTTATTGATAAAGAAAAAAGCTGATAATTTCTAAAATTATTTTGATTACATGAACAATGACTCCACAACTGAGCTAATCAGATGCTAGGGGATGTTGTCGAATACAATAGTGACCAAGTTCATTTGCAATGCATGCTAGTTTTCTTGACACTATGTAAGATTCCTTGTCACTGCTGGAGAACCCCAGTTCCAAGTGGTGTCCAATGACACAGACAATGGAGATCTGTGTCCTGATGTAAGAAGGAACTACATTTTGTTCATTTTTTTCTTGTTTTGGCAGTATATTCACAACACAGGGTTGGAAACCTTAATTTTGACAGCACTGGTAGTTTGGGTGAATGACTTTCAGAACTATTTCAAAAAATGTACAATTTGTACTCGCCCAAGAGACTTGACACTCGCTTGGACGAGTGGGCGAGTGATAATTTCCATCCCTACCACAACATATCATATACATGAATGAGTTCTGGCTTTTCTTAAAGACCCAGTATTGTCCATTATGCTTCACGCACCTCTGAACAATAGAAGCCTCACTCCTGTGCAACCCAAAACAATAACAGAGGCATGTGAAGCATAATGGACAATACTGGGTCTTTAATGAACATAATGGACACATACAGCCATTACATTGCTTTCATTTCCTTTGAATTTTATTTTTGAAGCATTAATCGCCAACTATCAAAGAATAAAGAAAACATCTGACCCCCACTCTCCACCCCCACCCCCACCCCCCACCCCCGTCTTCAAATTTAATTCTTGGAAACACGATCATTTCTCTTCTTTAATTAAAATATAAAAGAAATACAGTGGAGCTCAACTTCTTAGACTCTACTCTCAGTACTATTACATCCACGTACAGTGTATACAACACGAACCATTATGCAATATTTCTGGGAGAGTTCATCGACTGTGATTTGGCCAGTGCTTCTTTACAGTAGACTATTCAACTGGCATAATTTATAGATCCTTCTGGGCACATAGAAATATGATGATTGCATCCAAGCCTTCTTGGACTCCAACCATTCCATTCAAAATACAGGAAAATGTAAAGTGCTAATATAAAAGTAATCTGCCCCAAATGTGATAGGGTACTCTTAATTTTGTTGGAGGTGGTATGACCCAGTCCCCTTAAATACAAAATCTGCATATAAGAACCTGTGTATTAAAATGCAAGCTGAAATTTGGCAAATGAACCTCCCGGAATATATAACAACCACTTAAGCCTGACAAATGAACCAGGTTCTCATTTGCAAAAAAAAAAAAAAAATAGTAAAACTTAGAAACTGACAAAGACCAAAATGTGCTTTGGGATCCCATGATCACAATATCTAGATCTGATTGCCTCTGATACCTATATATAACTACCCCTTGGGAAGGGGGTGTACAAGCAAGTATTGGGATAATACAAAGAAAAAAATTTAAATATTTTTGTTTGGGTTTCTAGCTGAAAGGTCTCTTTTTTATCCTTTCGAATACTTTATCATACTGGCTTAATACTACTTGAAATACAAAAGCATCTTATCAATAAACATAGAAGTACTTTATCCTTCAGTTGACATATGATTATATATAAAGCTTGCAATGCAGGGCACGACACTTCGTGTTCTCAAACTTCAGTGAGCTTGTTTCGCAGCCAAACCATCTTGAATCGTGTACCTTTCAACAGATAAAAACCAAAATAAAAAGAATGGCCACTTTTAATAACTAGCATCGAAGAGGCTTAGTCGCTGAAACAAGCTAGAATCATCGAAAAACTGAGAGCCATTTCGCCCTCAACTAATGGCACCAAGCTAAAAACAGTAAGATAGACAAAAAGCCATGACAATTTATGTAAAAAGGCCATATTTATATTAATTTTACCTGATATCTTTCGACAGCCAGCTTCTACCAATGATTTAGCTTGATTTCCACTTCTACCCGAGAAACGTCCCGTTTCCCGAATGCTCGAATGAAGAGTAAAAAATTCAAAAAAATCCATACAACGCCACTTTGAGCCGTGACATTAACGGACAACCTTTGTTGAATAATTGGTAACAGACTCATGTAAAAAATTGGCCAAAACAACAAGCCGAAAGCTTAAAAAAGCTTCTGCACCCTTCAGTGAGTGATTTGCACCCTTCTATGAGACGAGTTCGTCCAGTCGCTATTTTCCCTCGACCCTTCCCATGACACCCCGCGCGCCTCATTTCACCCTAGTATCCAATCTTCTCTCGCCCCAAAAACCAATTAATAGCGACTGGGTACGAGTCTGTGATTGGTCAGAGTAATTACTTTGGTTTTGGTTTTACGACACTCAATTGAAAACTGCTATAAAACAAGGAGTGTGGTTTATGTTTTTTTTTAACGATGGCGAGGACCTTTTCCCCAGGGCTCTCACCGCTTTCAAAATGGCGGAGCGGGCGTTGACAAGGCTACCAAAATACTCCAAGAATCGTGGAATATTTTGACGCTTAAAAACAGAAAAACACGATAAAATATCTTCTTTTCGTTGGAAACAACGGTTTTAGATTATCACTAAGCAAACACGGCTGCCAATTGCTGGAAATAACCTCCGAAAACGCCATTCAATGGTGTGTCACTTGACAAAATACTCCACGATTCTCAGGATTCTTGGAGTATTTTGGTTGCCTTATATCCAGGGATTTCTACGTTACGTTGAAAGCGGTGGTCTAACCTGCGATCAGGTTCTATTTTCGTTGCTTGGAAAACCATTGAGCGATGCTGATCGCACGTTCCCGGCAGTCGAAAGTACACGCGATCCGTTTGCCGAGGCCTCACTATTTCGCCGCAGTCATGCGTTTCGGGTCACGTGGTGCGAGCGAAACGCCTCTCGATACGAAAAGGACCGCAAACGATAATGCTGCTGACGGTAGGATCTGCGAGAGACCTAACCAACCAAAACATGAACAAACATACATTGAACTGCAGGGCTGATCTGACTACGTAAAAAAGTAAACTTTGCGAGACACCATCACGACAGAAACCGATGAAGTAGGATCGCACCCGTGGACAGCTGTTTCGTTGTTATTGTAACTCTTCATTGCTCAGTGTAGCGATTAACTAAATGAATGCCGGCGCAAATAGATTACACAATGACCCGTTCACCATATCAGGTTCAGTACTATGTACTCACTTGTCACCCAAATCACCGCGTCTTAAATCTGAAGAAGGCTGGCCGGGTCTGGCCAACTGAAATATTGTTTCAAATATATTTAGTTAAATACTCGTTGTATCAGCTTTGCAGTAGTCCTTGGCGGGACTTCTCGTTTATAGCTCTTTATATTGATTCAGTTTAGCTGATAAGGTCTCCTCCTGTGAGATCCAAAGAAAAACCAGCAGGATCTTCATCCACGGTTTTTGCAGTTCAACAAGTTCATTGTGTAATCTATTTGCGCTGGCATTCTTTATACTGGCGTCATTTAGTTCATCGCTACACCGTGCTGAAGAGTTGCAATAACGAAACAGCTGTCCACGGTTGCGATCCTACTTTATCGGTTTCTGTCGTGATGGTGTCTCGCAAAGTTTACTTTTTTACGTGGTCAGATCAGCCCTGCAGTTCGTCATTGGATGTTGCTCGATACGTCACCGAAATGCGGAACTGGGCAGCGCAAGCAATCCGTGACAAGCTAACCGGCAAGAAAGGTTATAAACAGGAACAAACAGAAAAATGTCAACATAGAAAAATTGAAATATGTTCACCGCATCTGGTCACACTACACTGGAAGATTCATTAGATTTCTTGAATAAAACGGTCAGATTTTCATGGTATTAGACACAGAGGTTCGAGGTTCGAACGTTTCGATTCACTGATTTTCAGGAAGTTTAATAAAAAAATGATCCTGAGAAAGCTGTATATATACACACTGATTACTCAACTCAAACACTCTGATATTAACTACAAAATCGCAAAATAATACCACTGCAATTTTACCTTGAGCAATACGTCGGCTAATAGCCTAAAAATGGTCACTTACTCAATTAAAACCTAGACAATATTATCAGATTTAGACGACAAAGAAATACCGACTCCCGCTGTGAAGTATAAAACGAAGTTTGAGTTGATTACACAAATCTCACGAAGGTGTCAGCATTTGTAAGGTAAACCGCCGGTTTAAAGAGACAAAACCAATTTTTATCATATTTACTTCAAATCAGCTAGATTAAGACTTAGTAAAAAAGGATACAAAATGCGTGCCAATCTCGTGGTCCATCAGACTTTTTATTCCATGTTCTCGAAGATAGACGTTTTCACTGCTTTGTTTGAGCCACAAAGTGAACTTTCGTGCTTCGGGTCGATTGTAGCGAACGCTAGGTCCCTGCCATTGCATTTTCCCGCTGCCGTTGAGATCATTTGTCCAAAAAACGCTAAGAGAGCCATCTAAGCCGTGCGATTTTAAATACTGCAGGACGGTCTGAGAAGCCTGACCTAGTGTAATCCTTTGCCCAAACGCCGCGTCAAAAAACACGTCCCCGCTGCCGAAAACATCTCGCACGCGCTCAAGAATGTACCTTGCTTCCGGCAAAAAATCAAATCGAATCTCCGTCTTCTTTTTGTTGATTCCCAGCCAGTCCACAGAACCAGCGAATTTGAACCTGGGCAGCTTGCCAAATTTGAGAAAATTTTCCTTCTCTTCTTGCAGGTTATTTATGTGGTCGCTCGACTGGTACTTTACCGGCGTTTCGCGTAAAATTTTCACGGAGGTCTTCATCGTGGGATCGAAAGCACTGTGCATTTCGTCTTCGTCGAAGGGGTACATTCCTAAACGGGATAACTAAATTTCAATTCTGTAAAATTGCTCCGGTGGCCTCATTTTCTAGCATGGGATATCACAGCGTCTATCATATCGATGAATTAAAGCCTCCGGCTCATTTATATGCGAATAAAGAAATTACAGTAATTAGCGTCGTTATGGAAACTGAATCTTGCTTGGTGACCGCGCTAACAAGCCCCTGGCCAGGTTACTTATTTCAAAGAATGGCAGATGACGAGGATCAGGTACATATTGGACAATTTTATTGCTATTTAAGTTTTATCTCACTGACTTACTGTAGTGTTTTGACAGAAATGAACTAAACAAACGTAACATATTGTCGTGGTGGACAGTACATCCCAGAGATTCGTCCGGTTTTCTGAAAAATTTACCTTGCAAGGGTATAAATTAAGTACTTAAAATTGGAAGCACGTACACGAGGCAAAGAAGTTCGCCTTATTTTTTACCTCGTTCATCTCGGTGGTGTTTTAAAAACAAATTATAAGTTGCTCTTCAGTTTTTAGTGAGTATTCTGCAGTTAAGAGTATACGAAAGAAACGGAACTGACCCCATAAATTAATAATTATACATGTACAGTATGTTGCCCCTAGTCCGGCCGTGTCCGTGCTCCGGCCTCTGCCGTTTTTTTATGTAATTTTCCGGCTTAAAAACGAATTTTTCCGAGATTGTTGATCTTTTTTCCTTTTTTAATCTTCTACATTTATTGTAATATGTATTTTGCGGTAGTTTTTATTAATTACTTTATTTTTATCTTTTGTGTTAAGCTTATCTTTGAAAAGCCGCTTTGGGAAAGATAATAAACAATGTATGTATGTATGTATGTATGTATGTATGTATGTTTTCTGCCGGAAAATTACATAAAAAACGGCAGTGGCCGGACCACGGACACGGCCAGACCAGGGGCCACATACTGTATTGTTTCTAATTTTTAGAACCGTATGCATGACTAATGCATGGGGTTATAGGGAAATCTTTCCTAAAATGCTTGTACAAGTAGGGCTTTGTAAACCCATCAGGTCAGGGAACCCAGGTGCATTTCATGTGAAGCCCATGCTGTCAATATGCCAAGATACTAAAGGATAATACTGAACAAGGCACAGAATGGACTACAGCACGGCAGGGGGTGGAGGAATCCCATATAAATGTGGCAGCAGTGATCATTACAAATTGAGTGTGGGTGCGATAAGTGCTAAATTGGAGAGTTGCATATGATTAATGCTAAATCATAGAATAGTTTATACCGATTCAGGAGTAATATTCCTATTCCTTAACCCTAACCCTGAATAGGAACAGAAATATAACCCCTAAATCGGTGTATATTATTCTCCGATTTAGCGCAAACCATTTGCGATTCTCCGATTTAGCAATCATCGCACTCTTCTGTAGAAATTACGAAAGGTACCCCTCAAACTGAATAAAAAGCACTGTAAAATTTCTCATTTGTGGAAAATTAATATTAATTCCTGTTATCTTTATTTATATATTTTGGAGGGGAGGGGTAGATGGTAGAACAATCATCCCCATCACTATTATCGACAATTTCTTTTCCCTTGGGGGAGAGGAATGGTAGGGATTGGGAAGGAGACGTCCTCAGATACTGTATCAAAGTGAGGTCGAGGTGAAGGAGCCTGGAGGTGCGAATGAAGTGGTAATTCCCAGAGAACTTGTTACCTTGCTGTTGTGTGCCATCTTTATGCTTCTCAGTGCACCAACATGTTTATCAGAGATGAACAAATATTGTGTATCAGGGAACACCCTGTGTTATTAAGTTTTATTTGCATGATTTTTTTTTCAATTTTTAAAAAATCAGGTACTAGATAATAACAGTGATAGTGACGATGATTTGCCTCAATTATCAGCACATGCCCTGGCAGCTTTGCAAGAATTTTATAATGAAGAGAAACAAAAACAAGAAAAGGAGGCATCAGAAGAAAATACAGACATAGACGAAAATTGGGTAGGTTGCTTTGTAACAGTAAATGCACATTATATGAATGCTGCCTTGTTAGAAGCTTTTAAAAGTCATAAAAAAAGAGAGTTACGGGAGAGAGAAATAGAGGAGGGTCGATGAGGTACATATATGCAGGTTGAAAAGAAAATGAAAAAGTTTCCAGATTTTAGCTCTCCAAAGATCGGCATCTCTTGTTAACTGCGCCCTTCGATAACATGCACACTCTACCTGAAGTTCAAACTCAACCAACAGTTTTGTTTTTCATTGCCGCAATTATCATAGCTTGCGCACTCTTAGGAAACAAGGATGCTTAACTCGACAGGTCAAAAGATCATGTTTGTGAATTGTTTTCCAGGGTCCAATGTTTGTCGCCATGATTGACTGATGGCAGTGTAAAACATAAACATTATCATGGGGTAGTCCAAAGGGTACATGTATGTTTAGGAATGGACCACAATTTAATTGTTGAGTATGTGAGAGGTACTCATACATTGTAGGTTCAGCTATTCATTAATATTGTAAGCCAATAATGTTTTTTTTTTTCCTTTTCGACAGCAACTCAGCCAGTTTTGGTATGATGACAACACAGCATTAGTGCTAGCAGAGGAAGCTCTGAAAGCTGCTTCTAATGGCAGGTATACAACATCCATTCAACCCAAAAACATGTCGTAAATAATTTATACCACATAACTAAAACTCTGCTGGTATTTTGAGTGACCACTTAAAAAAAAAACATCCTTACTCAGTATTACTACTCTGCTAGTTGTCTCTTTTTAGTTGCCCACTCAACTATCCAAGTTCTCCCTTGCCTAGCAGTCTTAAGTATTACTCTGACCTGGTTGATCACACCAGACCGACTTGATTGAGATGATCAAACTGGCTGTTAACCTACAACTCCCTCGAAGAGTGCCAAAAATCAAAATTCAAGAAAAAACCCAAATTTCATTTTGTTAAAAATATTGAAAAACAAAGTTAATGTTATGATGCAAAAGTATGCAGAACATGCTTCATTTAAAATGGTCACACCATAGGATTTTGTCGACAGGCTCAGAAGTTAGAACTAAAAATCATGTCTCCATAATTGACTCTGGGAGTGTAAGGGTTTTAATTAAATTCTAGATCAGAAGTTAGATTGGTACTAAAATGAGCACACAATTAAGGCGAAGATACAGATCATTTGATAAACTTTTCTGACCTTTTTATAAATGTTTTTTCACCATAGTTTTCTGTTTCTTTCCAAACCTAGGATAGCCTGTCTTTGTGCACCAACCTTATACAAAAAACTTCTAGAGATCAAGCCGGCTGGATGCGAGACAAAAATATTTGAATTTGACAGAAGATTTGCTGTGTTTGGAGAGGATTTTATCTTCTATGATTACAAGAAGCCACTGGACTTGCCAGATTCTGTTACAGAACACTCCTTTGATTTGGTGTTTGTTGATCCACCATTCCTTGCAGAGGAGTGCCTTACAAAAACTGCGGAAACAGTCAAATATCTTGCCAAGGAAAAAATTATTTTGTGCACAGGTCAGTGTAAACTATATACCGGTACTTTTAATTTGGTTTCTAAATTTTATCTCGTAAACATGCGAAGCATTGTTCCAACAAGATATAGTATACGGGGACAGATGTGCAAATTTTCACTTGTTCCATCATCTGTAAACTTTTTTACAGCCATGCTCCGTCACGCGTGACCAGTAATCCACAAGACTGAAATGAACATTTGAATATTTCTTTGTAACGTCCGGGATTTGAATGAAACCTTGAAGATCTCTCTGGAAAACACTTTGAAAGTCACGAGTTAACGGAAAAAATAACTTCGCTACACATATAAAAAACCTAACATTGTTTGGATATGTAACATTTCAAATAAAATGATACTTTATTGCTGTTTGTTTCCGAAAATGCGGTAAAATTCTCATGGGAATTACGAATCTCGGAATGAATTTACAAAACCGATGTGTAAACTTGAAAACTCTATTCAAATTTTCAAAAATACTGGTCACACATGATGGAGCATGGCTGTAATTCCCTAGTGTATTATGTGTTAAAAGATGATTGCTGTAGTAAACTTTTTTTAATTCCCCAGTGTAATCATGTCATTCAGTTGTCTAGACAGTCTCATTTCACACAATGTATATTTATGTAATGGTAAGATGTTTTGGTTGTTTTAAATCTGTTTTACTCTTCAAATCTTTGACTTCAAACTATAAGTATGAAAAATTAAAACTCATCTGTGGACTTAACCTTACGTTGTTTTGTATTCACGAGATGGCTCTTAGAGCCCTGTTGTGATTTAATCTACTGTGATCATTTTTGTAATGGTGGTCAATAAACTCACACTGAAAAGCATGCAAAGTGGTAAGTTCAAGACTCAGTAAGATGCCAAGGTAAAGTGCAGTCGCACACAAGCCACAGGTGAACCACACGGCCAGAACTTAACCCGGTTTCTGTAGCATGAAGCAACTAGGAGTATTCCTACTCTAACCCCCTTGGATGGGATGCTAGTCCATCGCAAGGTTACCCCCAGCATTAGGGACAGAGACAATGTGGAGTAAAGTTTCTTGTCCAAAGAAACAATACGATGGGCGAGACCAGGCTTGAACTACCAACCTGCAGGTTTAAAGTCTGACGTGCTAATTACTACAACACTGCATCTCTAGTACTGAGATACCAAGACCTTTTCTTTAATGTGACCAAAGAATAAACTTTTCTATAAAATCCACACCCTATTTGAAAAGCTTTGAGCATAGAAGTCAAAGTATAGAAAATGTTTCTCTCAGTCTGACTGCTCTGGAACAATGTTAAATTTTCAAAGAAAACGTTAAATTTATTATGAAAATCCAGGTTAAGATTTTAATGTGGTGTACAATGGTGAAACACCATAGACCTATATGAACTGATCACCAGAAGTCCGAACTATTTCTCAAGGATAACTGTATGAATGAGAAGCATAAATAACACAAAGTCAAGTAACCATGCAGAAACTTGTATGCATTGCATGTGTGCACCAGTGTGCAACCATCTCTAAAAGGAAGCATCTGCTCAGTCTGGTCTGTACACATGTACCTGCCGACAGAAGAGTTATATGACTTGTAGAATATTCATTAGAAGATTATGCAAAAAAAAGGAGAGGGAAATCTTTCCTCTTGTTCACGTTCTCTCTCTTGCTACACAGCAGCATAGCTTAGTCTTGCAATTGACCAAGACTGAATTAATATTTACTTAGTACAGCATGTACTTGTTTTTTTTTTTTGTTCCAGGTCAGGTCATGGAGGATCTTGCTTACAAGCTTCTTAGATTGACACCATGCAGGTTTCAACCAACACATTCTAAAAACCTGAGCAATCCATTTTCTTGTTTTGTAAATTATGACAGTGGGCTAAATAAATGACAGAGCTGTAATGAATGCACCAATAAAAAAAAAATAATAATTATAATAACAATATTTTGATAATTTGTGATTAAATGCTCCTTGTTTTATAGTTTAAGAGTCACTGAGTCAGCACACATACTTGCCTGGATATTTTGTGAAAAAACCCCACTGCGATTATTATAATTCCATTCCTTGGTGTCTTGTCCTATCCCATCCACTTAACATCAACTTTGATATGAATAACTGGATCACGTTTTTCCCTTTTGGAACTGTTTTTGCAAAATAATACATGTAAACTGTAGAACTAAGAACAAACTGAAAAAAAAATTGTTCAACATAGTATCACTCTGCCAAAAGAAATAGTCAAGATTAATTTTAAAGTAAACTGTTATATGGAATTGAAGTTAGCAATTTGGGGACTTTTTTAAATTAGAACTTTTCTGGTGGATATTTTCATGTAGAAAAATTTTGGCATGGACTTTTTTTAGGGTCAATAAAAGGCAGTTATCACGGGTTTGTCACTGTGGTTTTGCCTTTATAAGAGTTCTGAATATCTTGCTGTTTTTGCAAATAGTAAAGGGACTTTTTTGGGTTATGTTCTGGGCCACTGGACTTTCTTTGGGTCAGAACTGTAGCTAATAACATTAATTGGTCACAAACAAATATCAGAGTTTAAAAACTATAATTTATTGTACATTTATTATAAGAGCAAAAAATGTCAGAATTTATTTGATAATGGAACAGGGCAATATTAAAGGGTATAGAGAATGTACTAACCAAGGATAATGCAGATGGCTCAAGCATGCATACTGGTATATGACACTTTCTTGAGATCAATGACCTGATAAAAAATGGCCATTTCTATAATAGTGACATATGTCTGAAACTAACTTGAATAAAAAAACTTAAATACAAAGTGAACACTCTCTAAACAGGATACATTTTCTGCCTTGTACCTGTCTTTATACTACATGACCCTTCATAAAATTGACAGACGAACTAATTTTACAAAAATTGCCCATTCTTCCCAGATGGATTGTGTCTCTGGTAAAAAAAAAGGCTGATGTGGATGACAATTATTTTAACCCTTTCCCAAGGGTGCCAAAAATCAAAATTCAAGAAAAATCTCAAATTTCATTTTATAAAATAGTGAAAAACAAATGGTACCATGCAAAAGAACTGTCGAAGAGGTTTCATTTGAATGGTCTCGCCATAGGACTTTGTTGACAGACTCAAAAGTTAGAACTGTATAACATGTCTACGACATACTGTTTCACAGTCTTACGAAAATCACTCTACAGTGGTTTACCAGGCAACCTACTATCTTAAGGCTTTTGAATAGTGGACAACAGTACTGATTGACTACATGCTTATTTTTGTTTTTCAATTTGATAACAAATGAGATGTTTTAAAACAATCCATTTTCTGTTTATTTCTTCAATAGCTGCCTTATTCACGATAGCTCCATGTTGGCTTTTTAGGCCTATTTACATCCAATACACCAATATCATGCTAGCATGGCATGAAAATATATTTAATTTAAATATGGGGAAAAGAGTCCAGTGTCAAAATCAGCACATCAATATCAGTAAAACTGTAAAGTTTCGTAAAGATTGCTCGTATACTGATGGAGATATGAGCTTTTGAAACTTAGTACTCTGGCCTAATTATTACAAAGAAATGCATGGGAAAACGAGGCTGGACGGGCAATCTATGCCCGTCCACCATACATTTCTTTGTAAAAATGCTCAGTTTCAAAATTTCATATCTTCGTCAGTTTTCTAGCAATCTTTACAAAACTTTGTAGTTTTACTAATATCGATATGCTGAATTTGATGCTGGGCCCTTTTTCCCAATAAACTAAATATATTTTTGTGCCATGCTAGCATAATATTGGTCTATTGGGTAAAGAATGGGTAGAAACCTAAACCATAAACAATATTGTCTCATTTGCCTTGTTTAAGCCAAATGAGGCCCAAAAAAATATATTGTTTAATAACTAATATTCTGTTTATTGGTATCAAAATTTTTATAATCTGAAGAGGCTGCACATGACTTATATATATTTTTTATATAACAATGTACACTCTATCTGAGAACGCATGGAGTTTTCCCTACCTGAAAACCACTTTAAAGTCATATCATTCATGGTTTTTACCTTTTTACCTAAGGTTTTTTTTTTCAAATAATTATTGGGGTATACAAATAGAGAAAATAGACAACCTTTTGCTGAAATGGCAGAAAATAGCATTCTAGCCTTTTTTAAATTGATTTTCAAAAGTTTTCTTCAACTGACATTTTCATGAATAAACTTAATCTGACAAAAAAGGAATGCTCGAATCTAGCTTCGAGAGATCTATCTAACATGTTTATAAAAATACACAATGTTTCTCACATTACAGACTTGTAGAGACCACACTTTTTTAAAACCTACTTGTTTGTGTATATATGGTATATGTACACTGTAGTTTATGAATAGATGCCAAACAGTGTATTTAAAGGGTGTTCATGCAAGGGGTGCTTTTCATCTTGACAACAGCAAGGCATTTATTTTAATGGTGTTTGAATTTGGCTTTTGATGTAGTAGACAATGAATGACTTTAATATAAAAAGAATAGTATTTGATCAAGTCTGAAAATAATTTACTGGTATGTGTCAAGTACAGTTATTTTAGTTTGATATATGATCTTAGTTGTACAACAATGCTCCAGATTATTAAATGTCCCTTCCCTTATAAATACTTGGAGCATTTACTTCTTTTCAGGGATGTTCATGGGGATGTTTATTCTAAAGGGTCATTATAAAAATGAGGGAAGAGGAGGTGTACATGTATATCAGAGCAAATAGAGTAATTGCTGATGGTGTCTGAAAAGGCTGCATGACAATTATTACTTTCAACTGTCTTCCTGGATATATGCTGCAATCATTATGGAATTTTTACTGTACAGTCTCGCATCTACATTGTAAAAGTTATAAACATTAATATTAATAGAAATAACAAAGACAATCATCTAATGACGAGATCTTTGATAATAAAAATAGCTTCGCAATCGCTCCCACTCAATAAGTGTTTTGATTGAATATCTAGAGAGTTGATTGACAGTCTGTTATAAGGAAGTAGAGAAAATGTTTCCATCTTATGTTTTGTCGCATCCACTGAAAGCCAAGGACTTATGTTGTCGTATCCTCCACCAACACCAGCTCCATTGCCGATACTGCTGGGAAGGAAACTTTTATTTGTGCCTGGGATTCCTGTGACACTTTGGACTGCCACAGATGTACCATCCCAGTGCCAGAGAGAGCCGTCCTCAGAACATGTGAATAGGTTGTCTGGATTGAGGGGATGAAACTTCACTTCCCAAACTAGCATAAAGAAATATCAATTAAAATAAAATGTTTTAGTAATAGCCATTTTAAAAGGTCAAGTACATCTTCAATCCAAACACTTAGCTCTAGTTTTCACAGGTTACACCCAAGTATTCTGATGAGTTTCTCCAAAAGTGGTAGCAAAAAGGGGAAGGGAACCGGTAGAAAATGGCAAGAAGTAGGAGAAATGGGAAAATTATGCAATATTAAATATTATTATATAGCAGAAGCTCAACTAGGCATTCCAAGAAACAATATGGCACCATCCATCTTCCTATTTTATTATCAACATCTTCTAGTTGCATGTTTTGCTCAACATTGAGCGACAAACCTATGCGGTAAATCTGTTTCAAATGCACTGAGACACCAATACTATATACAGCTATTTCAATTAACGTTGTCGGATCAAAGCTTCAAGCTAACGCGACAACACCCCAAGGTGATATGGGTTTTCTATTTTGTTCAACAACGAAGAGCACAGATTTGCACATGCCGATCTGAGCAGTCTCATTAGTATTCAGTTTTCTTTGACATGGAACATTTATTTACTCCGGTACTAAACCAGAGAACAATAATTGAACTTTTTAGCCGTGACTGCGGCCACCGAGTAGTAAACACTCGTTCGTTTAGGACCTCAAAGTAGTTTACATTGGTGCAGAAAAAATTGCCTGCTACAAATTAAAAACCCCGTACAAAAAAACAAATGTACATTTACATATACCCATACCATCTTGCGGTCTTGTCATGTTAACTTGAAGTTTTGATCCGACAATGTTGATTGAAATAGCTATACGAGTGTTTGAAACACACTTCATACACTGCATTTAGACATGATTGTGAAAAAATTATATTAGCTTTTAATAATGGCCCCCCTTTCTCCCTGTGTAGCTTGTGTGGCTTCTTCCAAAGAATTATACAAATCTGTTTTAACCCCTTAATTAAATGAAGGCACAAGTTAACACAAGTTTTGAAAATGCAAACTTTTGTGTTAATCTTCAAAGTAATATAACAATCAAAACAAACAATAATGTGAGTACCTTACATTCACTTGCATTTGGATAGCCAAACAGTGTTGAAAAAATGTTGCCTACTTGGGGACAAATTTGGGATTAATCAAAGTAATTGCAAGTCATTATAAGTACACACAAGCCCTTGCAAAATGCAGTTGCACGTTTCCACCATGCAACAACTTGTAACTCAATTTGACCAGGGCCTGAGTATGAATACATATCTTACTTTCTGCAGCATGTGCCTCTAGTAAGGTAACAGGATAAAGTTCCTGCCTCATGTCCCAGATACTCAATACTCCATCTTGTCCTCCTGCTGCCAGTAGGTGTGGCTGAGTGGGATGTTTGTCAACACACAGTAAGGACACTCTGTCGCCAGAACTATACACAAAAATAATGTGAAATTCATACATCATAAAATTATTGCAAATGGTTTAAACCCAGGATTTTGTATTCACTAATTTATAGAGTGTTTGCACATGACGTCATAAAAATTCAAAAACCCTGCAAAGCTGTTTCTAACATGGTATGTGGATACCAGTGTTATAACTTGATGCAAAATTTTCTGACTTTTTCCAGACCTTGAGGTGGAAAAAAAAAGTCCTCTTGATTTTTCCCTGGCCATTAAATCAACCCTGCATAGACTATCTCAATTGCCACAAATAATAACAAACATATTCAACCACTAGCCCTCCTATCACTCAACACATACAGTAACATTGTTCTTCCAGGTTTATCACTTGGTTGTCTCAGATCCCAGACTTTCATTTGACCACCAAATGTTACCGCAGCTACTTCATGTGATTTTGTGAATGTGATACTGTTAATGGTTGTGCTGTCAGCAGATTCTAAAAAATAAGCAAAAAGGTGAAGTAAATAAACTTTGTCTTTCTGTTAGTATACCCCAGAGCGGGGGACTCCCATACAAAAATGACAGGGGAGCTCATCGTACCTTTCAGGGTCAAAATTTGCAGATTGGTACGGCTTAGGGTACTTAAATCTAAAATGACTACAGACAAACAAGATTCTGGTAACTTTTTGGGTGGTTTTTAAAAATTTTCCATGAGCACCCCGGTAAGAGTTAAGTGTTTTTACAAGCTTAAATTAGTGTCCCACAAACATTAGATGACAGAATCATTATGATAATTGATAAAAAAGTCAAGTATAACATTGAACTGGAATAAACCACCCTTGGCTGGTCTTCTTTCTTACCTATTGTTCTAACTGGGTGCCTCTGATCAAGTTTAAGGATGTTGATTTGTCCGTCTTCACCTGCACTTACAGCCTCTGATGAGCTGGAGTTTGTGGCAATACATGTGCATGAACATCCACGGCCTCTGACATGATGAAGTGTGTTCCACTCCTGTTGTGGTCTAATTGTCTAAGAGTGAGAGAATTATAATCATTAAAGAGTTGCACTGAATGGCTACAGTTGGACTACAAGGCCAAAGCTTAACCAAGTTTCTATAGAATGAAACAACCTACTCCTAAGAGTATTATTAAACTACTCTTACCAGATGGGATATGGAGGTGAGATGTGAGATGGTGGCAAAAAGGAGAAATACATGTACATGTAAAGAAATTTTCTACAATATCAGTGTTCCAAAAATGAGAAGGGTCTCAGGTCAAAATCCAGTTATACTTTTATAAGATTTTGTTGTTGTTGTTGTTGTTGTTTGTTTTTGTTTTTTTTTTGGGGGGGGGCACATCTGTTGACCCCTAAAATTCCTCACTGACTCCTCACCTTAATACTTTATGTGAAATACTGAATATTGATAATAAATATGCAATTTAGCAAAAGCACAGGGAAGCCATACATGTACATGTATATGCCACAAAAAGGGGAATAGATAGCTAGTAAAAGCATTAAATGAAAGAAATAAATAAAATTCAAATACTAACTTGGTGTTTTGAACTGTACTGAAACAAAGACACACTTCCTGTTGATGACGAGACCAGGATTCTGCTTGAATCAATACACTAAAAATAACATTTTAAAACAGATATCATTTCGGGGTCGTCATGATGCCATTATCAAGAGTAAAGAAAATTTTACAGAGCGAATATCTAAGTAGGCTAGAGCTAAAATTTACATCAGTACTAAATAGAGCAAGCACATGAAATTGTTCAAAAAGAATGCTGTGGTATTGGACCATTGTGTTCTTTCTGGTGGTGTTTGTAAATGGAGGACAACTTTCTTTTGTGCCCGTCCATGCGCTTGTGCAGGTGCCCATGTGTATAGCCCACATATCCTGAATCACACAGGTAACATAAACTATAAACTACGCATTGGTTGTTGACAATAGAGGGCTTAGCTTCTTTCACCTTGAGATCTTCATTGAGCTTCCGACTCTTTCTCAAGACGTCCAAGCATTTGGGTAACGAGAGCATGAAGGGAAGTTTGCGATGTAAGCAGAATGAGAAATATAGCAGAGGAGACTGGGGAGACTGGGCAAGACTGCCCCCCCCCCCCCCCCCCCCCCTCCCCCCACATTTTCCCTGCTCATTCACACGCAGGTTTTTAGCTGCTCAATGCCCCACAATCTTAATGCCTGGAACAGACTACTTGATAAGAATAAAGATGTAAATATGTTGTGGGGTATTCTGCAAATCATGTAGCCAATTAGATCACTGTTTGGTGGTCCTTTTTGCCCTTCAGTCTCTTAGGTCCAGTTCAGATGCTGTACTTCACATGAGTCAAACTTAATTCAATGAGTTAAGTTCATGTGAATTACGCCTTATGGCATCTGAACCAATTTGGAATGGCTGATCTAATTTGGATTGGCATTTTTCCCAGCTGGCTCAGCCAGGAATAATGGCTATGGGCCAGCCTTCATTCGTATTCCAAACTTCCCATAAGCCGAATGAATCAAAATATTTATGCATAACTTATTAAAATGATTAAAATTTAGTCCCGCTGACCCCTTTCCACAGTTTTGTCTATATTCATTGAATCAATTTCAGCAGAACTCGGTTCAGCGCCTGAATCAATTCTGCTTGGATTAATTAATTTGGCTCAGTCTTAATTCAAATTAAGTTTGGCTCATGTAAAGTATGGGGTGCTTACCATTTGTAGGTAAAAAAACGGTTTAGGGTGACCGTTACATAATAGTAAGCGATTTTCAAAATTTACCAACCAACCGACGAGATTGCACTTACCATTTAAATATTCCGTTTCCCCGTCCTGGTACCCAGACCGTTAACTCAATTTAGCGATTTGAATTTTTCTAAATTCAAATGGTAAGGAAATTTCCAACATTCCATTCTGAAATGGAAAAATAGGACTACCTCTGTAGGTATTCCACAATTTCCAAACAGATTTTCCGGAAATTGTCTAATCCATTTGACTTTCAACCGACATTTACGGATTTTTTGGCTAAATGGTAAGCACCCATGGTGTCTGAACAGGGCCTTAGGAACTTATAACTCACACAAATAAAGAAAAAATATAAACTTTAATCTATCAATAAAATAATAACTTCATTTAAGCTTTCATAATGGTTTTTAAATAAGATTTACCAGTATTAAAGCTTACGTGAGTTGGTTATAAAGTTTATACATATTAAACACAAAGTGATGCTTTTATATCTGTACAAACCTCTATGTCTGTTACATCGCCTGTACAATTTGTGTCACACACAAGCTTAGGTTCATTTGTAACGTTGTAGGCGACAGCCGAATCTCCAATTGGCTCTTCAACATTCCAAACGCTCAACTTGTTAATCTACAAGAATCAAAGAAGAAATCTGTGTAACCATCAACTGTCAAATCGTTGAAGTATGGTGGCACTTTACAAGCGGTTAACTTGCCTGGTCGTCCCAACCACCCGTCACAAACGTTTCCGAAGGATTCAACTGCCCTTGTACTTGAGGAATCCATCGAACTTTTGATATCTTGTGGCCTACATATTTCGCTACGGTTTCTCCAACACTCGCCATTGCAAAAGATCTACTTTGCACATGGCGCGCAAAACCACCGAGCGAGTAGTTCCAGTCCCCTATACAAATCAAGATGATTTACATGAAGTAAATATGCGTTAAAAGGAAAATTAGGACCGTTAGACATCGCAGGCTCGCATAGAGTGGAAGAAAATTTCAAGATGGCGTCCTTTGAGAAAGCTAAGAAATCTTATCAGAGATTTCACAAAGAAAGGGGGCAGGTAAGAAAAGGTTTTGCGACAAATACACATTTCTATGCCAGAGAATAGAGAACTGTTTTGATATCGGGCAAAATAGTCGATAATTAGACGAGAAGGCACTCAAGGCAGTGTACGTAGTAAAATGTTTGGAAAATTAATGCATGCTTTAGCAACATTTGATTTCTCCACTTTATATAAGCTTAAGCGTATTTTTTGTTTGACATGGTGCATCTTAAAGGGGGTATATCACCAATTTTCTTTATTACTTTGAAGGCCAAAAGACATATTTTTATCAAAGAAAACGTAAAAATGATGGTCCAGTTTTGTTGACTATATTTGTCAGACTAGTGGTTCCTAATTCGCTCAGTTCATTTTTCTGCGACCACAATGGGTCGTTTGACACACTGGCCACCAAGCACATTTGCTCAGTTCAGTTTGTTTGTCACAGATCAGAGCAAATCGGCTCAACTCTTGATTTGGTTTGTAGGTCATTTACATGTAATGTTGCTCCTTTCACATGATTTGCAATCAACAATGCTTTGAAAGAAAAGACCGAACAACTCTTTAAGTGACACAGTAACAATTGCAAAGCAGTACAAATTATACTCACCAAATACAGAAAGTTAAAAACTCATCCTACACGAACATGTCAGGCCTACCTATGGAAGAGCTCGCAAAGGGAAAGCATGTGTTTGAGCCAGTGTTACAATGGTCAGCTGTGCTGTTGAATCGCATGAAAATGAGGTAAAATGTTCCACTAACACATGTTGAGAATCAAACCGGTATTTGAGTCAAATAGGACTGCTGCTTGCTACAATCGCAGCAATTACAGCAAAGAAAGGTTTCTTTGGAGAAACCACTTTATCTTTCATTCAATGTTAAAAGATAATTTTCTACTTCATTAAAGTTACACATCAATAATTTTAGTACAGGTTTGAATAAAAAGAACACAGGTGTATCCTTGTGACAAAGCCCCTTGAAATGGTGTTTGTTAATTAATTAGAGTCTTAAGTTCCTAACATTAAACCATTCAGTAACTTCTGCTAAAAATAATACAATAAAGTATTAAAATGCTAACCATTCTTTTTGTGCCCCATGTAGTTGAAAAATAGGAAGCAGTATGGTCTCCTTGAGAAGCACAAAGATTATGTTTTGAGAGCAAGGTAATAGTGACACCATGAAATAAGTGTAAACAAATAGTATTAAAAGACAAGTAACGTGTCCTCATAATGAGAAAACGTACACTACGCTTCATTGTTTAACAGAAAGATCCGTTTAGCATCCTTTAACATCCATTTAAACAGATCATAATAACTGTTTAAACGCTTATCTCATCTGTTTTCAAAAAGTGAGCATCCGTTTAAAAAAATACATCTGTTCGCATTTCAACAAAGCGTTTAAATGGTAGTTTATCTGTTTAAACATCAACAAAACGTTGACTAAATTCATTTACATTCAACTCCTGCTATAACAGACACAACAATCATAGTTTGTTGACTGTAATAGGAAGAGTCCATAATAGCGGGACTCTTATGGGTTATTCTCAGCTCTAAAATCAGTTACCACAGAGTTAATTCTCTGATTTCCTGCTTGTATCACTATGTGTTAGATAAATGGATGGATGGATGGAGAGAGGGAGGGAGGGAGAGAGGGATGGTTGGTTTGTTTAAAGGCTCAGTATTGTCCATTATGCTTCAGGCGCCTCTGAACAATAGAAGCCTCGCTCCCGTGCAAACGAAAACAATAACAGAGGCACGTGAAGCATAATGGACAATACTGGGTCTTTAAAATCACATTGCAGCCCGTGGGCTGAATTACGTAATTATTTACATGCAAATAATTTTATACATAACAATAAAAATTCAAGGTAATAATGTATATGATAATAATATAATTACATATAATTAAATAAAAATGCTATAAATGCTATAATAATTAATAAAAAAAAACAATGATAATATTTCTAATTTTCATTTAAAAATACAAAGTTAAAGTGTACAGTATAAACAGTCTAGATCCTTCAGTTAAGACATGGCATTTGCTTTGTGGGCCATTGCAAGCATAAACAAGTTCTTTGCCCTGTTCGTATGTACATGTGGCATTATATATAGGCAATTATTTCTAAGGTTAAAACTTGTGCTGTGTGGCCCAACATTTGTAGTACTAAAGGGCTTTAACCAATGGACCATTCTCAAATCCAATGTATGTGTTGCCACCAGATCATTTATTATCTTATTTTTTACCTGATATGATCTCTTGTTCAATACATGTATATCTATTCCTTTGCTGCAGAGATTACCACAAGAAACAAAAAAGACTTAAACTTCTGAAAGAAAAGGTAGGTAGTGACCCATTTCTTTGTAAAGTTTATGGCTACAGACAAAAAAGACAAAATTCTGTTGTTGGGATGGACCTGAACTTTAAATTAAGGCAATTTTAGTTGTTTTGAGTTACATGTGAACTTTTTTTATCGATTTGAACATTGAACTTCGGTCTTTCAGCAAAACACCTGATTTACGCATCAATTTTCAGCCAATCAGAGCATTAAGATTGTGTAAGCTTTATAGGCGCTCACAAAGTCTTGGGAGACGGTGGTTGTGTTGTTTTGAAGTCACGGCTTTTCTGAAATTTCTCCGTTTTTATACCAAATTTAGTATTCTTTGCGAGTTTCTGAGCCGTTGTAAAGTTGCCTAGGACGTTAACTGTACATTAAATGTGTTTTTTTACCGCTACCCAACATCTGTTTTTTATTATGATTTTTAGTTACAGGTCATCATTATGCTGTGCCATGAAACTGTCAGTTTATTTGTAAATATATTGCATTGATGCTTTGATAAATACTTGTTTGTATTACTTATCAATGATTATTTAAAGCCATATACAAGGTTTTCAATTGAATTATGACAGCACTCACCATTTGATCGAGTGACTTTCAGAACTGCACCAAATAATGGACAATTTGTACTCACCCAAGAAAAGTTGACACTTGCCTGGGCAATTGGATGAATGTTTTTTAATCCCTAAAGATGTAGTTCCATGTTTTTGTAGTAATCAGTTTTTGACGTATCTTAATTGTTAGGTTTTTTAAACTTTTTTAGGCATTAAACAGAAATCCAGATGAATTCTATTTCAAGATGATCAGCAATAAAACAAAGGTAAGTAAAACGATAGTCTTGAAAAAAGTCTCTTTCATGCCTGTTGTACTGAAGAAAGGGTGTGCTGGTCCCTGTGTGATCAACAGTACTGGTAATATATTACTGTAAAATCTTAAAGAATTGAATACCAATAAAAATAAAAGCCATGGAAGAACTAGTCAGTGGTCCAGCAATCGAAAATGTTTCAACTTCTTGAAGCTGTTTACTGTAATCTTATGTGTTACATGATGTTAACAATAATAACAGTACTGATGGAGGGGTGGTGGTTGCTTAGCGCATTGAACTTACGATCTGAAGATCTGGTTCAGGGCCTGGTCTCAGCCGTTGTGTTGTTTCCTTAGACAAGAAACGTTACTCCATATTAGGTGCGGTTACAAACACCATGTTAAATGGTATTTCCGGTGGTTTATCATCCCACGGTGCATCACACTTGGGTTTAGTACACTGTGTTAACCAATGGTTACACATGATAAAGTGATTTGCCAAGGTAAAAAAATATCACGCAATTCAGTGAATCACTTTTCCTTTGCGGTTACGTGTTGAGGTCAAACGGAGCATCGTGATTGGCTCTTGTACCTTGGGCATTAAAACACCATTGCAACTTACCTTGTTAAATGTCATGGGATCTTTTTTATGTATCCGTGGATATTAACCACAGGAAATTTACCTTGGGAAATCTCGGTCACACTCACTAAATGCAGTTTCCCGTGGTGAAAGGGTCATTTACCACGGTAAAAGTGCCACATGTAACCGCACCTATTGTCTCTCTCTACCCAGGTATATAAATGGGTACCTACCACAAAAAGCTGGGGGTGACTGTGTGATAGACTAGCATCCCATCTAAGGAGAAGTAGCAATACGCCAAGCTGCTTCATGTTAAGGAAACTAAGTGGGCTCCCTGTGGCTCTTGTTTGACTGTACCTTTACCCAATGGAAGTTCGGAGTGTTTTAAGACCGATACATTTAAGTGTAAAAACATGATTACATGTATAATTCAGGATGTTGTTTTTTTTTTTCCTAAGGATGGAGTTCATTCCGTTAAGAGAACAAAGAAGCACACAGCTGATGCTCTGAAACTGATGAAAACTCAAGATCTTAATTATATCAACTCCAAAAGATCTATGGAGGCAAAGGTTATACATTAAAATATAAATTTATTAGCAAATGTACAGAAACTGCAAGTAACTGTGCCATGCTTGTATGTAAATGGAAAACACTTTTGCATGTTTGTAACACTGGCATCACCCATTATCTTCTTATGTCTTGTATGAATGATATACATGTGACTATAATATCTTAAAACAGAAAATAGAGAAGCTTCAATCAAGTCTACATTTGTTGGGAGATGAAGATGATTCCCATCCTACAAATCAACACATAGTTTTTGTGGATACCAAAAAAGAAGGTAAGTACTAAATGTCTAAACCACTGCTGTCAATTGTATATATATTATATAAAAGTCTGCCCAAAGTTTTATACTAATGAGCAATGATTTATCCAAAAGTGAAAACCATACTCGCCAAACTGAGCAAGTGATTTACAATTTACACTGACCCAAAAAGATATTTACTTGCATTGATGTGTAGGAGTGTGTTAATTTCCAACCCTGCAGTCAATCACTAATACAAAACATCTCATAATAACCACTTCTCCTTTTGGGTTCATGCCTTACAGTATGAGAGGTTCATTCATACAAGACCACAGCTTATCACAGCTGGCCCAGTGCCACACCTCCCACAGGCTTTTTTAGACAGGGGCAGTATAGCCATGTGACACCCCAACAATCTCCCAACAGTGAAGAGTAGCTACAGCTACCTAGCACCCCACCCCTACCCAATCCTAGACTCGCCATTTTTCATAAACTCTATCTTCATACCACTGATCAGTTTGAGTTTCCCAGTGAAATTAATCCTTTAACTCCCAAGAGTGCCAAACATCAAAATTAAAGAAAAATCCCAAATTTCATTTTGTAAAATATTGGGAAACAAATGGTACCATGCAAAAGTACTGCTGAAGAGGTTTCATTTTAATGGTCACACCATAGGATTTCATCAACAGACTCAAAAGTTAGAACCACACTACATGTCTCCATAATTGACTCTGGGAGTGAGAGGGTTATTAATCATGCCCTATTCTAGACCGAAACTCTCTGATTTCTATACCCAGAGTAGCCCAGACTAAACTGCTTGAAAACTGTACCGTTCACAGTGGCACATACCCATTTAGCTTATATACTAGCAGTAATTACAGATTATGGAGACGCGTTCGAAGGAATTTCCGGCGGAAATGAGCCCCTGAAAAAAAAAAACAATAGGGGCGGCCATTTGGAAGACCGTCTACCAAAAAATCTTACTGCACATAAACCACATGACAACCAACACGAAATTAGGATTGCGTTCTTCGAACGCGATAAGAGTGCCCCCCATGTCTAGCATTGTTTGTGCATGACCTCCAACATAAATGCATTACAATATAGTCCTAGTAGATTCTGCTTTTTATTCACAGTCATTTGTTCTTCTTTTTTCAGCGCAGTCATTTGATGCCACAGCATACTTTGACACTGTACCACAACTAGTTTCAAGAACTTACAACAGACCCAAAAAAGAAACACTCAAAAATCATTTAATTCAAAAGCCAGATGATCAAATTGTTCAGGTAAGCATACATGTAGGCTTGTACATTGTTCTGCACCGTCTCTGTGGTTGTCATTTTTTCTTTGTTGATGTTGTTTTAGCTTAAGCCACGAGGTAGAAAGTGGTAGCAAATCTTTATCACATTCCGCTTCACAACTGGAGAAGAACCCAGTAATTTCTGCTGTTCAAAACCTTTCAGCGCACTACATGTAAACCAGACCTTTATTCTCATATCACCTTTGCTCAGACTTGTTTTGTTTCATGCACCCTGCTGGATAAAAACACATTACTTCCCGTTCCTCTGAGATGAGGGTACAATGAAAGAAAACAGTTTGATTATCCAAATCCAAACCCAGGTGTGGCAGGCGTAAAAGGGGAGATGGAGAGGACGTGAAAAAGGAGAGGGGGAGAAAGGAAGGAACGACTGCTGTAAGAACTGTTCTATAATTTGCATTACGCCCACCAATTTCCTGGTACTCGAATTATGTCAACATGTTCACCAATCAAACTGGTGTGTGCTTTTACACATGGCTGACTTCATGCAGGAATTTACTATGTTAAAGACCCCATGCGAATCAGCCAATTCGAATTTTGTGGCCACCAGTGTTCCCAGAAATGGAGAAAAGCGGGTCTTTATTTCAGGCATCCTTTCCCTCTCTCCCCAGTTCCCCTCTCCTCGACGCCTGCTACGCAGGCCACTGCCTACAGCATATACATCATTTATGATAATTTGTTGTTGACAGAGACTTGAAAAGCAGAGGCACCGTTGTTATGAAGAATTACGGGAAAGAATTGAACGAGAAAAGAAAATGAAAAAGGTTTCAGAAGAGCTGGAGCTTCAAAAACATCTCATGGTAAGTGCTACATTTACTCGGAAAGTAAAATTGTTTTTTTTTTCTGCTGTCTCTTCGTTATTAATCCTTCGTTATAATAATTAATTTTCTATACCTTAAAAAACCCTTTAACACCCAAAGATCAAAATTCACGAAAAATCCCAAATTTCATTTTGTAAAATGAAAAAAGCATGTAATGGTCTGACTGCCGAAGAGGTTTCATTTGAATGGTCACACCACAGGATTTCGTTGACAGACTCAAAAGTTAGAACTACACTACATGTCTTTGGGTGAAAGGGTTAATAATTTATTTGCTTCGTAATTGGGTTGTGATCACTGTGAATGTTGTTGTTCTCTAGGGCAAAGGAAGACGGGTCAAGATACAGAAAGACGACAAATCTGTTCCAGTGTACAGATGGAAAAAAGAAAGAAAGAGATGACAGAACTTAACAACTGTAATGTTTTTCAAGTCATTGAAAATAAATAAAAGTCAATAAAGTTACTGATCTAGTTATTCATTTGTGGAACGTTTTCTTTTTTTTGACCTAAACAAGTAGCAATGAACCGATAAACTAACCAGAATTCGAAGCCGAAAAATGCAACCTGAGCCAAGTTCGGGAGAACGTATGCCAAGTCACGATTGGTTCAACAATTAACCCTTTAATTTCTAAGAGTGTCAAAACTCAAATTTTAAGAAAAAACTCTAAATTTTATTTTGTAAAATACCGATAAACAATTGGCACCATGCAAAAATACTGCTGAAGAGGTTTCATTTGAAAGCACTCACGGAGACGAACAGTGCTTAAATATCTAGCTGGCAGTTTTTTGTAATGCAAAGTAACCCTTAACCAGCGCTTCTCATCGCTCCCGGCCGCTAGGGGCGTTCGAGGCGGCTGTATTCGTAGGCTCAGTAACCCAACGCGTTTTGTTAACATTCAGCTAATTTTAAAATCCACGAATATTCGACCTTTATTCATAAACATTCCGCACAAAAAAAAAAAAAACTTCGGGAATTTCGAGAAAGTGCGGCTTGTGTGCATTGAGTGGTCGTGAAGAAAAGCAAACCATACAACAAACAATAAATGACTTTATTTTTAAATCTGAGACTTGTAAGACTAGACATACCACACAACATTAAACGTTTATGCATGCTGACTATCAAAGCTGTTTATATTCGCCATTCTAGCTCCAAACTTGTGTAGGCCATGGCTGAGCCCTGCGATAACCATGTTCTCTTTTTCCGCTATGAAGACGTTTATTCTGTTCGTGAAATGTCTTTCTCTCTGTTCTTCTAGCATTCGAGTCAACACCGCTGGTACATCGCCACCTTGGCTTGCTTGTTTGAAAAGTTTTGGTGTGTTCGACTTTGACGAAGAATTGATCCATTCTCTGCCTGGTCTCTTTGTCTATGTCTTCCTGGAGGAACAGCAAACAGACAGTTACGTAAATCGAACTCAGTCTTCAGGCGCAATAACACGAACAAAAATTGGGTCTGGACCCGTTAAAATATCGGTATGGACCCCAAAATTTTAGTGCGTGCCATGTTTTTACCGAACGGTTCCGAACCCATCTTGTCGGTTCAAGAACACTGTGGTCGGTAGAGCTCTTTAAAGCCCGGCGTATCACATTGAACGTTCGATTGAGTTCGATGGAGTTCGGCCATCGAACGGAATCGAACTCACAAAAAAATTTCGAATCGAACAATTTTCGAACTCAATCGAGCGAAAGAGTTCCCTGGACAAAGCTGCCAAAATAATCCTAATATCCTGGAGCATTTTGTCGCGCAAAACAATAGAAATGTCTTCGTTTCGAACAGTGGTTTTAGATTGTCAGAAAACAAACACGGCTACCAATCGATAGAAGCTGCTAGAAGACGTTATTTCATCGTGCCACGTGACAATGCACTCCACGATTCTTGGAGTATTTTTGCAGCCTTGTCCAGGGTTGTACCTAAATCATACCGCCCAGAAGGACGTCGGACACCTTATTGAGACTTATATAACGTAATGTCGACACTTTCAATAAATTTTTAAGTGTAATAAAGAAAATCTAAAATCCCCACTCAGGCTTAGGCTTACATAGCCTACCGTATCACTGTACCACCTAGCTTCTCGGGTTGTTTAGGCCTAAATTTGACTATATAAACTGCTAACCCCAACCTCAATTGAAAGCTAACCAGTTACTCCGTTATATAAGTCTCAATAAGGCGTCCGAGGTGGTCCAGGCCGTTGTTATCTAAGGTCTTCCATTTTTGCAGCCTTGTCCAAGGGTTTCAACGCCCACCCCGAAATTTTGATAGCGGAGAAGGCCCTAGGAGCGAGGTTGAGTCGGGATTGGATAAAAGTTCGTGCATGCGCGTTTCTACCCGCGCTGGTTGCATGTTTGAGCTTCGACTTCTGATTGGTTCATCGTATTGTTTTCGTTCGTTGTGATTAACCAACGTCCATGTCGACTTTAATCTTTAATCATTTGCTCCTAAAACAGTAAAAGCTATTCTAGGAGATATAAATAAGTAAAAATATAAAACTGGCAGCGGTCTACTTGGAAATAATTAAAAAGTAATTGAAAAGCAAAACTATACAAAAGATCTAATAGCGGGCAATGCAGTAGCTTTCAATGCATCACTGCTTGAGGGTAATACAACGAAAGGGAGATTATTCCATGTTATAATGGATCTAGGATAGAAAGAAAACGAAGGCTGGTGATTTGGGAGCCGAGATTTTCTGATGTGAGAAATTTAAAAAAAGTCGACAGTCAGGAGGTTAACTTCATTTCGCATGTCTTACCTGCGATTTTCTTTGCTGAGAAGATTGCAAACCATCGACTTGAAACAATTTCACGCCTGAACTCTTTGTCCTGTTCAACTTTTCCTTGCATTTGCTTCTATCAACACAGTTCCCTTTTTTACCTTTTCTTTTCGTTTGTTTACGTTTTTCCTTAAAATGTACAAATCTGCTATTCTCCGATCCTTGTGCTTCCACGGGACTTTCAGCCAAACAATAGTGATCAGAGAGAATCGTTTTCTCGTTCTTCCTGGCCGCAGTATCTAAGGAGACTGAACGCCCAGTTAACATTTCTAATGGTTTTCTTTGTGATTCCTTTGAACAATTTCTTTCGTGAGATTGGCTATCTGTTAACTGTACACTTGTTCTTTTTTTTCGCAAGTCACAGTTGTTACTGGAATCTTTAGAAGTCCAATTACTGAGATTCTGCGGAGATTTGTCTCGCAACGCTATGATTTCTTGGGAACTCATACACAATTCACAGATCGACGATTCATGTGGTGAATTAGAATAAAGTCCTTCAATACTAACTGATTTCAATTTACTCATATCGCTGTTTGAATTCTCCAGGGTTTCGCCGTGTCCCGATTGAATGACCTCAAAGCTACTCTTACTTGTGTGCGATTGTCCATTGGTATCCTTGTGTTTGGTTAATTTTAAACTGTCGTTATTTGTAAGAAGTGGTTCTTTGTCAGTTCTATGCGCTTTCTTGAATGAACTTTCATCATCTAAATTAGATAAACTATTTTTGAGACCAGACACGCTTTGATCACCACCCTCAGTCCGCTTCGCTAACAAAGCGCCTTTCTCAAAATCAGCGCATAATATTTCCAGCAGAGTTAATTCGGGTGCTTTGGTTTTCTCCCTAAAATCTTTGTTCTTTATTCCTCTGTTTCTTTTTCGCTGCTGGTAGCATCTTTGAACAATTTGGTTTACTCCACTGCAGTTCGGTGATAATGCTGATGATATTTGACTGTGATGATTGGAGTGATGAGGCAGGTTACTGATGTTGTTGTCTTGGTTAGCTGTGCCTGTGCATGTGCTGTTCACACCATCTGCAGGATCATAAGGTATAGAGTGATTTTCAATTAAGTATTTAAAGTAATTTAGCGATTGCTATGGTTTTGATTTGCTACGCTTTGTGATTGCCTAGAACATCTCGTGCCACTTTATCAACCAATCAGAAGTAAAACCAAAACCAATCGCGACTTGCCTTGCACGCGTTTTCCCGCGCTTGGCGCCGGCTACTTAACAAATTTACACCGGTTTTCCGTGGCGTAGACTCTTATTTACCACGATTTACGTCATCACATGGTCAAAATGTTGTGGACTCACGAGGCGCAGCCGAGTGAGTCAGCAACAAATTTTGACCATATGATGACGTAAATCGTGGTAAATAAGAGTCCACACCACGGAAAACCGGTGTAAGTTTGATTTTTGCTGCGGAACGAGCGTAGCGAGTGAGCAGCAACATAATCAGGATTTAAGAGAAATATATGAGAAAAAAATATAAGCTACGAAAAATCTCGATTTGATCGCTTTTTACCAGAATTCACTGCGCCACGCACACATTTTGGGCCAGAATTCACTGCGCCACGCACACATTTTGGGCCAGAATTCACTGCGCCACGAACAATAGCCTCGCTTGCTGCTTCAAGCTGTTGGCTGCGAGATTTGTAATATTTTGGTCCAACACGTGCCAGTCGTAATCGGAACTGAAGTGTCGAAGACTACCGCGAGTTGAGCGAGGACTGTGAGGCAAGGTGATAGGACCGTTGGATAGCAAAGATTTTCGAAGATTGTACGGAATAAAAGACAAATTTATTTTGAAATGACTTCGACAGAGGTCGATGAGACTGAGCTGAGCGTGTGGGGACGCGAAACCTGAGCTGAGCGCTTGGAGACGCGAATACGATACGGCTAGCTAGTAACGCAACATATTCATTATCAATAATTAAGTTAAACCTAAATTTTCACACCTTCCTCGTGTTGAACGCGTCCTTTGCTCAACAATATTCTACAGACATTGCAAGAACTTGATGCGTGAATTACAAAACAAAATTAGTCTTATCAGCTGGAGTTTTCGTCGATTCATTCCGGTTACATTTGCTTTGCTTTCCCTCAAAAAACGAAAGAGAAAATTCTGTAATACCAGCGAGGCGATAAAACGGCATTATTACAACAAATTTACCGCAGCAATTACTATCTTTTGGATACACTAATTACAACAATATTTAGAAAAAAATACATGGAAAAATCGAAGTCTTGTTACAAAACGTGACAGCAAAGAAAGAGCAAGCGTTGTCTATAACTTTCTCGCAATCTGATTGGTTTTTTTTTCAAGCGCGCGTGATGTTAGCGTCAGCACCGTTGTCTGGACTCTCATTTACCACTCACGTCGACCAATCAGATTGCGAGTTTAGCGGCAATTGTGGTAAAAATGTATTTGCCATGAGTTCTGATTGGTTCACTGGATTGTCTGCGTCTGTTGTGATTGGCCAGCGTGATTACTTGGGTCAGGGTTTTAATTTTACAACACTCACTGAATACCTAGTGGTGAAGGGTTTCTCAAAAATCAGTATTCCAACCGAGAGAATCGAAATAGATGTCGTTTACCATTTACAATTCGTTTTCCAGTTTTTGTTTTCCCCTTGTTATAAGACTGGAAGAAGTGCGAAAGAAGTGGTCAAATATAAAGGAAATTGGACGAGAGGAGCCCACCACGTACTCCACTGAATCTCCAACCGACATTTTCGACTAGTGAACTTCTACGTGTTCCATTTGCTTTCGAACTGAAATAACCAGGATATTTGGTTTTAAACAATGGTAAGCCTCTCAGATCAGGTAACCGAACAGCTCCCTTATATATCCTCACGACCCGGTTGTCATTTAATCACTAGAGCGCGGGAAACGGGGGAAATACCCAGTATTTTGGCTTGGGCTTCTGTACAACTGCAAAAACTCAGCCAAAATTTTAGGTGTCAGCAGAGAAATCCCGTGTTTTAAAGTTTATAGCCAATACCTGTCAAAACTGACTGATAGAAGAGAAATGGCTAAACATTTATACCTGAAAGCTGACATGAAACTGCCGCCCGAAAATGTCAGTGCTCAGACCCTAACCAATACGATAAAAACCCACCTTCCTTATTGTGGTCCATATTAATCTGCGTTATCGATCCCGATTCTCTCTTATCTCCATTTGCGTGGAATATCTCCCCATATTGACTCCAACAGTCTTCCCAGCATTTCACTGGGGGTCGCATGGACATTTTAAACACGTGCGTTTCTTCTCTCAACCGATTGAGACATTGTTTCTTCTCCTTTTCTAACCTGTTCACAAGAACTTGAAGCCTGTGATCTTCGAGTGAGAACCCTTTGAAAAACCTCTCTGTAGAATTTTCCATATCGTACAGGCTTCACTTTCAAAGAGCGAAACTCATGAAAGAGATGTTCGTTTTATGACGCCATTGTTAGCAATTGTGACGTAGAAATGGCAATATGCGCGCACGCGAG
This sequence comes from Dendrophyllia cribrosa, assembly GCA_024195265.1. Lineage (NCBI taxonomy): Eukaryota > Metazoa > Cnidaria > Anthozoa > Scleractinia > Dendrophylliidae > Dendrophyllia > Dendrophyllia cribrosa. The sequence goes on from JAJLRJ010000004.1 coordinate 42,085,333, forward strand.
CGACTTGCATAGTTGCACGCGCATAATAACCTCGCGCTCGAGCGAGATTTTCGCGAGCTTTCGTGGGCCAGTTAGCCACAGCTAGGAAAGCGGGAGAGAAGTGGACGAGAATTATCCCATAAACTTGCCAAGTTTTAACGGAAAATTCACACTTGGAGGAACAAACGAACTTGAGAATTTTTTTTTTTTTTTTTTATTTTTTTTATTTTTTATTTTTTTTATTTTTTTTTATTTATACAAAACATTTACGTAACAAGCAGATTTAAAAGGTTACAATACAAAGGAATACATGACAAGATGTTACAACAATACACTACACTAGACATTCCGAGACTGGGTTGGCATTGGCGATTTCAATTTTTGTTTATAGTCTGAAGCTGCACTAATCATTTAGTAACTCTATATAGTAGTTAACAATATATTTTAAATTATATAATACTTATGTTTTATTTTACAGAGGGGATTTTTCTAGATGAAATCTACAGTTTAATTTAACTACAAATTCCTCTAAAGATAGGTTTTTCTGTGCTAGTTTTTGGGTATAGAGGTAATATTTAGCAAAGAGGAGAGTACAGTTTAAGTTATTGGTAATCAGGTCAGTCTTGGAGGTGGAGCTCGTGCCGAAGAGAATTTCCGTTGGGGATAAGGAGAAAGAGGTGCCATTTTCTTTGTTAAACCACTTAATAACTTCCAAGAAAAACTCTTTAGACCAGTGACAATTTGAAAAAGTGTGAATAATGGAATCATTTTCGCGACAGTAAATGCAAAGCATATCATTTTTTATACCAAATAAATGCAGTTCTCTTTTTGTAACAACTATTCTGTGCAAAAGTTTGAAGTAAAATTCTCTCAGCTTGTTTTCTCTAGAAATATATTTTACACGACTAAAAAAAGAGTCAATCCGCACCATGTCTGGCTGTAAATCTCTCTCCCACTTTACGCTTGCCTTCAATACTTGCTTGTCCTTATTTATCAAAAGCCAGTAGTAATCCCTGTTTTTTAATTTAAGTAAATTTATGGTAGTATCCCGAGACAGCTGAAACTCATATTCTGAAAGAAGAATAGTTTTATCTAGGCATTTTATCCTTGCCTTAATAATGAGGGTCTGAGGTATTGCAGATACAACTTGCATGTATGTTAGGAAATTACAACTGAGTTTGTATTTTCGGATGAACTCAGCGTAAGGGAGAATTTTTCCATCCGCCTTCAACAGATCGTGGATAAAAATAATATTACTACTGAACCAGCTCCGATAAAAGATAGTTTGACTGTTAATTCGAATTTCTTTGTTATTATATAGAATCAATTCCTGATCGGATTCTGGATTATAAGATGCTTTAAGTTCAGAGAAAAATAGTAAGATCTGCTTGTAGAAGTTCGGGAATTTTGCCTGCTCGAGGAACTTTTCATCATAGTTACAGTGCAACAGGAATTTTAAGCCACCATATTTATCAAAATAATAGTTTGGTATAATCTTCCAGGATTCACTGCCCATTTGGTCGTTTATTAAAAATCTCGAGATCCATGCCAATTTGAGTGATTTGGACATAGTTTCTATGCTAGGCGCACGTAGACCTCCATTGTCGTAGTCTTGAAACATGACTTTACGATTGATTTTGTCTTTCTTGTTTTTCCATATAAATTTAAATATCATAGAATTAACATCTTGAATGCATTTTTTAGGGATATCAAGAATCGAAGTAGAATGAACCAGCTGCGAAATGCCAAGGCTTTTAGTTATAAGACATCTTCCAAATAGTGTAAGGTTTCGGGACTGCCAGATGCCATGAATAGTATCTATTTTTTGAATTTTTTCTTTAAAATTGTATTGGTCATTTTTTTTTTCATCATAGGATATAAATATCCCTAAGGCTCTTATCGGCTCTTTTGGCCATTTGAATCCGAAAGGTGTTTCTTTGCAATACCTCCAGGGTCCCAACCACATTGCTTTTGTTTTTGATGGATTTAGTCGCAAACCTGATAGGTCACCGAAGTCATTCAATCGTACAATAGCTCTTTGCACGGTGTTCGTGTCCTTGCAAAAGAGAGTGGTATCATCAGCGAATTGGCCTATTTTAAATTCTTTCCGAAAGATAGTTATACCATGTATTTCCTTGTCTTGTCTAATCTTACAAGCTAGTAACTCAACTGCAAGAATGAATAAATAGGGGGACAAAGGGCAGCCTTGCCTCACTCCTCTTGATAGCTTAAAGTAGTTGGTACAAAAGCCGTTGTTTAAAACTGCACTTTCTGAATTTTTGTAAAGAGTGGTTATCCATCGTTTGATATTATCACCAAAATTAAATACCGTAATTGTCTTCTGGATGAAATCCCATTCAATAGTGTCAAACGCTTTACGAAAATCAAGTTGCAGAAGTAACCCCGGAATGTTTTGAAGTTTTGTTTGCTCAAGAATATCATTTATCTGCCTGACATTTTGACCTATATACCTCCCTTTTATAAAACCTGTTTGATCTGGATTAATTAAGAGCGTCAAAACTTTTTCTATTCTCCTGGCTACAATTTTGGACGCAATTTTGTAGTCCATATTAAGTAAAGTTATCGGTCGCCAGTTTGCGAGATCAGCTAGGTCTGAATCTTCCTTTGGTACTAGAGTAACTACACCTCGCTTTTGAGAGATTGACATTTCGCCTTCTTTAAATGCTGCGTTGAAACAATCGACTAAGTCTTGTCCCAACAAGTCAAAGAAACAGTTATAGAACTCCCAGGTAAATCCGTCATCTCCGGGAGATTTTCCACTTGCGAACGTCCGCAAAACATCACTACATTCCTTAAGAGTGATTTCTCCCAGTTCGTCTTGTTCCGTATTTTGGAGTTTCGGTATTTCAAGATTTCTGACAAAATTTTCAAATAATCTGCTTTTATCCTCTACATGGTTTGACGTATATAAATCTCTATAAAAATTTTCAATTTCCAATAATATGTCTTCTTCTTTGGAAATGTTATCTCCATCTGGCCGTTTCAGTTCTTTAATTACTTTTCGGTTATAGTTTCGCTTTTCTAGATTAAAGAAATATTTTGTTGGTTTTTCACCTTGCTCAGTCCATCTAGCTTTAGAACGAAGAATTGAACCTTTTCCCTTGTTTTCATATAAGAACTTGAGAATGCATCCTGGCTTTACATCTATTATGCATTAGTGGTTTACAAGTCGGCCATGTTGGGGGTCCCGGCCAGAACAGTGAAATTGTCATCCTTTGGGAATACATCATCGAACGAAATCGAACGAAATTTTCATCGAACTAAATCGTTCGATTTTGTTCGGATATCAAACGTTGAGTTGAAAGTACAAAATAAAGACTAGAGTGTCTGGTCCAGTGAACGTGTGTAACTACTAGATACGCTCAATTATTAAGCATTACACATGACCGAGAAGATGTCCGCCTTGACAAACCATAACTTTATTACCCGGGGGGGGGGGGGGGGGGGGGGGGGGGAGGTACTCCCTTATATACGCTATATAGGTATGTGCCGCCCGATAGGGTAGGGTTTTTTAGGTGCTCAGTCCTTAAAAAGGGTATCCTTTTTGGTATTTTTGGTATTGTGATCCTAAGATATTCCTTAGATAGGGTCACTAAATTGCAGTATCCACCCCAACGCTCAAACGAAAAAGATATGGTCTGTTAAAACCGTTATCAAATCTCGATTTTCTACCCTTAAATAGGGTCAGGATTTGAGAACCTTGGCGGCACACACCTATCCTAAATTGTCGGGAGTACCCCCCCCCCCCCCCCTCCGGGCTTTATTGGTGTTCAATCGCTGAGCTGAGTCATTTCCTGGGAGTTATTTCTCTATTTTCTAGCTCAGTTACCGCCCTTAGTTAGCCCGTAGCGTCTTTCAATCCACAGGTATACGTAATTGCGTCAAGGCTGCCAACTGTATCAAGGTTGGAAGTATGTATTTCCCTTGGGGCACGCATAACGGTATGCGTGTCATATGCACAGGAGTGGTATTTATACCACTCCTTGATTCACATTCGTTATTGAAGCCTACCAGTATTCTTACGACGAGGTTGTTCCTCGGGGCTACTTTTCATATTTGCATATATATTTTTCTGGCCCAGGTTATTATCATTATACGCACCAGTTATGTGCAAATTGTGTTTACGATATACTGCAATCGCAGCATGCATTTCATCTTAGTTAGAATACATCATATTTATATTGTATCTTTGGTATATGTACACATTCTGTAGCAATAAAGATTACTGGCGGGCCCTCCTCCAACTCGTGCGAGTGTTACATTGGAAATGATTTCTGTGCGGCTAAGCGTACCGCAAGAGAACAGAAAGATTACTCACTGACACCCAAACAGCGGCGTACAAAATTCCAATAATTAGGTGAAAAAGTATAAATATAATCAATTGTGGGGAAGCGACAAGCCAGAGAAATCCGAGGGACGGCATCAGAGGGATTTCATGCTACGATCCAAGACGTTTAGCGCAATTGTCTCATGATCAAGAGGATAAAATGGACCGACAAAATTAATTTCACCATGATCAGCTATTATGTCCGTATGATTCGACTTGCAGACTTTCCGTGAACAAGAAAACTCTTTCTCTGGGCTTGAACAATCAACGAACTCCCGGCGCACTGTAAAATGTAATTTTGAATATGAAAATAAAGGAAACGGATGGCTTTAACTTACTGTCTCAACTCTGAATTATTTAACGTATCTGGAATTATGGAAAGCCTAACATTCGATGTTGGTCGATAATTTTTGCTCTGCGTTCGATTTTGTTCGACGCGCAAATTCATTTGCGAGTTCAGTTTCGTTCGATGACCGAACAAAATCGAACGTTCGATGTGATACCCCGGGGAATACATAAAGTGTCAGGCGGAGAACCAATCCCCCCCCAACCCCCCGGAAAAAGCAGTCAAAATACTCCATAAGTTTTGGAGTATTTTGTCAAAATGGCTGCCCGTCTCTGGAATAACCTCCGAAAACGTCATTTCATCGCGTGTCACGTGACAAAATACTGCGTAGAAACTCCTGGCAGGAGACGTCCCTGGGAACAAGATTGTATGCAAACCAAAAAGAGTAATCTGAATTAATGCTGAATTCGAGGTGTAAAACATTTCTCAAAGGATTTTTGTTACACAATGAACAACAATAAGACAAAACACAAGTCAAACAAACAAAAAAAAAAAAGACAAAACACAAGTCAGGCAAATGCTGTAATTCTGAAGTTTTATTACTGGTCCTTCTGTATCATTTACATGGAGCTCATTTTGGCCTTCTCTTGCAGCCTTCTGTCTCGCTCCTCAGCAATAGTCAGCCTGATTCCTTTACCCTTGGGGAGGGATACATGAGGCTTGTTTGTCTTGCCAATGATGAAGATGTTGCTGATTCGTGTGGCAAATGAATGGCCTGTGTTATCCTTCACGTGAACAATGTCAAATGAACCTTCAAATATAAAAAGACAAGTTTTACTAACACAATATTTTATAAATGGATATTTAAAGGATGCTTAGAAGTTAAACCCTTTCACTCACAGAGTCAATTATGAAGACATGTTATGTAGTTCTAACTTTTGGGTCTGTTGATGAAATCCTATCGTGCGACCATTCAAACGAATCCTCTTCAGCAGTACTTTTGCATGGCAGCATTTTTTTGTTTGTTGATATTTTGCAACATGAAATTTCGGATTTTTCTTGAATTTTGATCTTTGGTGCTCTTGAGAGTGAAAAGGTTAAAGGACAATAATGACTAGGCAGCCCTTGCCCTTATGTTGTCACAAGCAGCAACTGAGTTTTTTTGATGGACATCTATTAGGTGCAGTTACACTGGGCACTTTTACTGTTGTAAATGACCCTTGCACAACTGGAAACTGCATTTAGTGAGTGTGACCCACATTTCCCGAGGTAAATTTCCCGTAGTAAATATTCATGGATACATAAAAAAGATCACAAAAAGCACCCATAATATTTAATGTGGTAAGTTGCAATGGTATTTTAATGCCCAAGGTACAAGAGCCAATCACGATGCTCCATTGACATCAACAGGTAATCACAAAGGAAAAGTGATTCACTGAATTGTGTGACTTTTTTTTCCCTTGGCAAATCACAAATTGCGTGTAACTGCTGGTTACCACGGTATACTAAACCCAAGTGTGATGCCTTGCAGGATGATACCATGGGATATGCTATTTACCATGGTGTGCGTTACTGCACCTATTGTCTATGTACATCAAACAACTTGAGTTCAACATGTGAAGGAATAAGGGGTGCGTACATTCATTTATAGTACTTTCTTGTATCTCAAGAAAGGAGGGATTGAAAGTAAAACCCTGTCAACAAAAAGTTCACTGGCATCAAACCATAACTTATGCAAAACTAAACAAAGTGTGAAAGCTTCTACTTCTAGAATGCTTGTTTAAACATAGCTGGACAAACAACAGTCACACCTCACATAAGCAACTACCAAAAATGCAAGGATAAGTGCCTAGGAAAGTTGGATGCTTGGAGCTATCTCAAATATAGTGTTCAGACAAATATGGTATCACAGACAAATGGTCACTTAAGATAAGATACTGTATCTTAAAAGAACCACAAAACAGTTTTCTTACCAGCATGTCTCTCACGATGAGTGACGACACCAACACGACCCATGTTACGGCCACCAACAACCATGGCAAGATTTCCAGTATCAAACTTGATGGAATCAATGATCTTGCCAGTCTTGATTTCCAACACAACAGTGTCATGTGCACCAATTGCTGGGTCAGGATAGCGGATGGTGCGACCGTCATGAGTGACAAGGTATGGGATACCCTTAGCTCCTGTGGCCACACGTCGCACTTGACCAAGCTTGTACTATAACAGAGAAGAGAGTACATTAACAAGAGGTTCCAAGGTTAATTGCAAAGGCATATTTTTTTCTTGCACAAAAACTATAGATTACATTTTTAGGAAAAGAAAATTGTCATTCTCACCCACATGAACATCAGACAGTTAACAGCAATGACATCTCTTTAGTGGCAAATAATAAAATGTCATTCCCTTTATATAAGCAAGCAATTGAACGTGTAATTTTTAAGTTGTAACATTAATTTTTTTTCCTTCTTGTAATTTTTTTCCAATGTTTAATCTTCCTCTACGTTCATTTTATTTTATGACGTTTTTTTCTTTTTTTGTGTGTAACGATTTTAGTGTAAATGTGGTGTACGTTAATCAATAAAGATTTTCCAAAAAAAAGGGTCATTCCCTAGCTGCTATCCACAAAAATACAATACTTTTAAAAATGGTTAACCCAGCCTGTTTTAATTTACAAGCGCAAACTGCTTTGCAATAATAGAGCATCAGCAGTTATATAAGATGGAATCATGGATGATTCATATTTCAAATTTCTGCAATTATTTTTAACATCATTTGCTCCATAACAATGAACATGTCAAATGAATTACAGATTAAAAACCCTTTCTCTTTCAAATTTTATTTGCCCATTTCAAATCATGTGTCATTTATTTGAGAGTTGTATTTATCTTGATAGAAGTAATGCATTTGCATACATCTCAATATGACTAAATTTGAAAGATGGCCTGAAGTTGGCAATATACAACAATGCTAAATGGCATGAAGTTAAGAAACACTGACACGCCCATTTAAAATCTAACCTTAGGGTTACCTAAATTAATCCTTACAACTAACTGCAAAGTTAGCTTTTTAGAAGGTGTTCCAGGCTATTCCACCATTCCTGGTTAAGGCGGGTTTTCACTAGCAACGGAGTCTGAATTGTAAGACCGCTTATGACCTAGTGAAAATCAACCAACAGAGTGGTTAACAGATAAAATTTTTCCGATTGTGCTTTTGGCTTCAAAAACTAGATCATCAACACAATCAGAAGCGGAAGAATAAACCCATCACAATGCCCATTCCCAGGTCCTCCGATCACGGATTTCTGCTAAGGACTCCGACAATCTAGTTTTCATTAGATCGTATGCGACAGAATCATAAGCAAAACTCTGCTGACGACACTGTTATTTGATATTCAATAGAAAAGCTTTTGATTATCACTCTGACCCTGACTCTATTGCTAGTGAAAACTGTGTTAGTTGTTGTATGCTCAGCTTCAAATGAAACAAAATAAGTGATGCTAACCTTAGCTTCTTCATTGGTGATGCGGTGCACCGTGAAGCGGCCTTTCACATCATAGAGCAGACGGAAATTCTCACCAGTTTTTTCAATGGAGACGACATCTACAATAAATGACAGGAGTAACTATCAGTAACAAAATTCCAGAAAAGTCTGACTAATTCAGAACCAAAAATAAGCCAACATTACTGATGAAAAAATGTGAATCAATAAACATCTGGGGCACTTAGTAATTATTATTGTTTTTAGAAGGGCTTTTATCAGATACGATGCTTAAATTAAAGACAGCATTCATTGAAATTTAACTTGAGTTAAACAAATACAACCTGTCTCTCAATATCAACATCAACTGTTATGTTCAGTTCACTGACCTTGCCAAGACATTACAATAAAACTAGTGAAGAAATCTTCATAATTATTACTTGATGGAATTATTTTGTCCTTTTTTATGGAAGTGAAATTTATTAAATACATGTATGGGTCATTTATTAGGGAGGAGTGATTATCACAAAAAAATCTGTATTTCGAGGGAGCCATGTTAATTAGATGCAGGGCATTTAGAGAGGTTTTCAGTTAAGTATCGTAAAACCAAAATCAAAGAAATCACTCTGGCCAATCACAGCAGACGCAGTCAATCCAATCAACCAATCAGAACTTGAAGCAAATACATGTAGCCTGCACCAAGCATGGGAAAACGCGGATGAGCAAGTCACGATTGGTTTTGTTCACTAAGTGCAGTTTTCAATTGAGTGTCGTAAAACCAAAACCAAAGTAATTACTCTGACCAATCACAGCAGTCCTAAACAATCCAATGAACCAATCACAGCTCAAAGCAATCAGCGGCACCAAGCGAGGGAAAACGTGGGCAAGCAAGTCACGATTGGTTTTGGTTTTACTTCTGATTGGTAGAGAAAGTGGTGCGAGATTTTTTAGCCAATCACAAAGCGTAGCAATGCAAAACCAAAGCAATTGTGTAATTACTTTCGATACTCAATTAAAAACTGCTATATGATTAGCTGAGAAAGAGGCACAAGATTTTTTAGCCAATCACAAAGCGTAGCAATGTAAAACCGAAGCAATTGTGAAATTATTTTCGACACTCAATTGAAACTGCTCTTATACAGAGTGAAGTACAGTAGCAAAGTCAAAAGATGTCAAAAGTTGATTAAAAATTCTGCCTTGTGTGGTTATGTAATTATCAAGGAACACTTACCCATAAAGCCAGCAGGAAAAGTAATATCAGTCCTGACTTTTCCATCAACCTTGATTAATCTTTGTTTCAGAATCTTTTTAACCTCATCATAGGTCAGGGCATATTTGAGGCGATTCCTGAGGAAAACAATGAGTGGCAAACACTCGCGCAACTTGTGGGGACCAGTGGATGGACGTGGTGCCTAGAACAAAAAGCATATTGCTGTTTATTGTACTGTAGTAAACATGTGATTTCTCATTGAAATATCTATACATATTACATCATTGCATACAGATCATTAGAAATAAGTAATAGTAATTGGACTGAGTAGAGTTCAAGTCAGGGATAATCAGCCCAGCGTGTAGCGCAAGGACAATTTGAAATTGTGAGCATGATTATCCCTGAATGGTCCAATTAACAATTAAGACAATATTGTATCAATAACAAAATTAGAGATTAAAAAATCTATGTGGACTTTTTTCTACTCAGAAAGGACAGGGATATTTTCTATCGGTTTTAGAAACCAAAACGGAAACAAAACCCATTTAAGTGTGTCTGATTGATGTGTGTGCAATGTAGGCATCCAATTACAGTTATCCGATTACAAAAGGTTGCAATTCAACAGTTGTAATAGAGTGTTTGCATGTGACGTCAAGGCGGCCATACTGGTGTCCCAAAACAATGAAATGGCAGCCATATCGGTGTCCTAAACGAATCCTATGACTTTGGCTCTATTCTTATTCAAATATTTCCTATTGTTTTAGCACTCCAATACGGCCACCGGTCACGCGATTGAAATCACTATCGGACACCCACATGAACGCTCATCAATGGCCGTTATCGTAGACGAGTACGCCACACCAACATATCAGCGGTTTCTTGTTTCTTGACCCTATAGTCTCCTTTTGATGTTTACGCTCATCGTCGTCAGAGGTTTTCGTAAACATCAAAACGAGACTATAGGGTCAAGAAAGCAAGAAACCACTGATATGTTGGCGTGGCGTACTCATCCATTACATAAGAATAAGGTGCACAGAAGACCAATCACAATTGAGAATTTTGTTATTGATACGAGTACGGAAATTATCACCAATTAACAGATTGCCTTAACTTTAATACAACTTCGGAGCAATTTCAGAATACCCGCCACTTATTTGCATATCGTTGAATAAGAACGGATCCTTTTGTTTTCATATGCCTCGTTCTATAAAACGTTCTGGGATATGTAAATAAGTGGCAGGGTATTCTGAAATCTAGACACAACTTCTCCCAACAGACCAGTTGGGAGAATTTGTATGTGGATATCCATTTAATGAGTTACATCTTCTATACACCTGTCTACATGTATCCTACTCGCCTTTCAATAAAACAGCAATACTTTGTGAACAAGGGTGGTAAAAACAATAAAATTATCAGCTAAGAATATTGGTGTTACATAAAAGTAAGCCATTCTGGGACCGAAAGGGTTAACTTGCCTGTACGCTGTGTACGACACTAAATTATATCGTGGACAAACACACATGGACAATAAACAAAGTCATAATTCTCAGCCGCCAATGAGGTCGAGCACCCTAGATTATAAACCAACTGGTTTGATAAACGAGTGGTAGAAACAACAAATAATCAGAAGGTATTCAATATCTATACTTACAAAAGTACCAGACAACTTATCAAGCATCCAATGATGCGGAGCATTTAAGCGCTTTAAATGCTTCTTCGGACCACGAGCCTAAAAATAACACAACAGCACATCAGTTTGATGATCAAACTTTAACATGGTATCATTTTATTCAGAGAAAATTTGCGTGATTGTCATAGATGGGATGGATAAAACACTACACTTCGAATTTTCGATACTAACCATGATGGCGATGAGAAGGAAAGAGATCGCTTCCCAAGGCTCCTTGCGACTTGAACCGTCCCACAATGCACTGTTGTCAGCGGCAAAAGTAAAATGGCGGACGGAGTGAACATTTGGGGAAAGCTTTCACTTGTGTAAGTCTTACGTCTCTTTGTAGTTTATTTCTGTTTTAGATATTGAATATAAAGCAAAAGTGTAAGAAATACGGAGATATGAGCTATTACAGTGGCGCTATTGCTTAGGTCCATGATAACCGTCACGTCACCAAATGAAGAAACCATAACGAGGGAAAATGTTTCTTAGACCTAACGAGGGAAAACCTGTTTTAAAAAAGCTTTTCCCTCATTAGGTGTTTCCTCGTTAGGTCTAAGAAACATTTTCCGTCGTTATGGTTTCTTCATTTGGTGACGTGACGGTTATCATGGACCTATTACCGCATAAACTCAGCTTATGTCCCGGCAGTTTCGTTTCAGAAATCTGCGCTAAAAAGGTTGCAGCGTTTTGTATGTCCCCTTTGGACCCAACCCAATGTATATACTATTTATAGGTTATATTTGTACAGTGTTCTGAATATTGAGCGGGAAATCTCAAGGTAATTTCGTACCTGACATCGAACTTTTGATGATTGGCTCGTCCAAAAAATTGGGAAGCGAATTCCCGCCTCCCTGAGCCAAAATTGCGTTCAAATGCCCTTTTGACGGTCAAGTGCCCCTCCCCCAAGGACAAATGATTAAATAGTCTGTATAAAAAAAAAATACATTTTTTTATAAATATTCTGAGTAATTCCTTGTGCGATCAACAAATGTTATAAAATATTTAGCAAAGTCACCAATAAATTAGCTTTTGGAGGTTCGAATTGATCGGGGCATAATAATAAAATTATATTTCTCAAGTCAGTTTAATAATATTGACTGGAACATTGTTGGCAAAAATTTTTTTGTAATAATATTGTACTTTACTTCTGGATAAATCCTTTCAAGGAAAATACTTATTTAATGAATCATCATATTTTGGACAAATGTGGTGGGAATATAGACCTTTTTCATAATGGCAGCCAATTTATTTATTCTGTTATATGTATGTTAATTAGCCCTATTGGCCTCATTTTAGAGTAAAAATTCTTTTGAATTTTGCACACGCTAACGAGGCCACTAGGGCTAATTAACATAGATATAAAAGAATTAATAACTCGCACGCCATTATGAAAAAGGTCTATGACCCGGGTTCAAATACTGCCAGGGATGACCAATTAATTTTTTGTTTTTCCTTTCTTTTTTCCTTTTTTTTCCAAACTGGACATTGTGAAAGTGATGCACTGTTTTGTCTTGCGTTTGAAGTCTTTCAATTTTCAAAAAGTATTGAACCAGGTTTATAAAAACATAAGCTTACCGCAATATTGCATTATGCTCACACTACCAGGTTCAAATATAAACATGCTGGTATTTATCATATAAAAACATAAGCTTACCGCAGTATTGCGTTACGCAGTAGGTCACGCTACAAGGTTCAAATGACATGCTGGCATTTATCATGTTATTTGCAAATTTTATACACTTGCGGATTCCAGCATTTAGATAAGCCTGGAAATTTGCTTTTAATCTTTGTTTTCCACAAACTTAATTTGTAATATTGTTCCATTTTTAGCAACAATTATGGCTCCAGCAAAGTAAGGATTCTTTTCCCATCATGGACTCAAGACTTGACTCGATGAAATATTCAACTTGCATTTGCGATCAGGTAACAAAAATCCTTTAAATAAATACTCTTTTACAGAACTTTTTTTCTATTCACAAAATAAATACCTAAGAACTGCACTCAGTTTGTACTCATAACTATGGGGCGCCATGTGTTTCAAAATTCATACTTTTTCTCACAAAGTTGTTGAAATGAACACATTTTATGTGAAATGAATACAAAGCGTATTGAAATGCCAATATTTGTAATGAAACGTACGTGTCCATGATGAATCACGTAAACAAAGTCTGAAAGTTGAACTACATACACTGAAATCTTCGGGCATCAGCTCGAAATATACTCTGTTACAACTACAACTTTGCACAAGGAGTCTGAATTTTCTCCATATTCTCAATGCAAATCTTGTAAACTTTTCACTGTGCTTTTCGCACCGAATCTCACGCTATGTTGCACATTTTCTCAGTATGTGCAGTGAACACGTTTTCAGTGTACTTTGCGAACAAATCTCACCATGATAATACTTCATGTAAACCTTTCCAATGCGTCCCCAAAATTCTTCGAGTCAAAAGTACAGCTCTCAGCAGGTCAAGACATGATGTCAAACAAAGATGGCGTGTAATAGTGGAAATGCTTCAGATATCGTGGAATCTATCCTTTCCAACCCTCAGGGCATTACTAACCTCGCCAGGGCCTTTTGTGGCACTCTTGATCAACAGACGCCTCGAATTCATCATTCTGTTGTGAAGAAGAAACGGCATCCATTTTTAGACGTCCGAGCACTACGCGAAACATCCTTCCAAACTCCACTTTAGTTTCTGCAGCTGAATTTACAAAGAGGAGGAACTATAATAGCAACTATCCATTTCCTAAAAGGTACGAAAAGAATACAAACTTCGATTTCGAACTATTTGTTGTTGTGAAAGTAGTTCCCTCCGCGTTTGATTACCGCCTGAGTTAATCAAGTTAAGGACGCTTATTTTCTTCCTTTCTTTAGACGCAAGGGGTCGACCAAAGTAAATAGAAAACAAACGCAGAGTGCTTACACCAAGGAAGTGATATTATTACCATCTTTAAAAGAACAAGCAGTGGTAAATTCAGCTGAAGAAAATGAAGTGGAGTTTGGAAGGATGTTTCGCGTAGTGCTCGGGCGTCTAAAACTGGATGCCATTTCTTCTTCACAATAGAATGATGAATTTGAGGCGTCTGTTGATCACGAGTGCCACAAAAGGCCCTGGCGAGGTTAGTCATAACCTGAGGGTTGGAAAGGATAGCTTCCACGATATCTGAAGCATTCCCACTATTACACGCCATCTTTGTTTGACATCATGTCTTGACGGGCTGAGTGCTGTACATTTCGGGGACGCACTGGGAAGGTTTACATGAAGTATTATCATGGTGAGATTTGTTCGCAAAGTACACTGAAAACGTCTTCACTACACATACTGAGAAAATGTGCAACATAGCGTGAGATTCAGTGCGAAAAGCACAGTGAAAAGTTTACAAGATTTGCATTGAGAATATGGAGAAAATTCAGACTCCTTGTGCAAAGTTGTAGTTGTAACAGAGTATATTTTGAGCTTATGCCCGAAGATTTCAGTGAATGTAGTACAACTTTCAGACTTTGTGTACGTGATTCATCATGGACATGTACGTTTCAGTACAAATATTGGCATTTCAATACGCTTTGTATTCATTTCACATAAAATGTGTTCATTTCAACAACTTTGTGAGAAAAAGTATGAATTTTGAAACACATGGCGCCCCATACATAACCTCTGCAAATTTGGTGAAGAATCTTCTATTTAGAACATCTGGAATTCATGAGTTGGCTCATAGGAGCCTTTGATTATATCATATACTTGCTCATGCATCTGTAGGAGGTATTAATTTAGCACAGTGTAGGCACATTTAACTGGAAGCTTAGGCACAGTTTGGGCACAGTTTAGGCACATTTTGCACACAACTCAGAGGCATGTTTTTGGGACAAGTTTGGGCTCATTTGCCACAAATTTATAATCTGCTTAGTTGATCAATGCAGATTAGACATGCCAATTTGGAAGATAACTTTTTGCTGTAAATTTTTACAGTTTTCCATATTACCCTGGTGTAGGTAAAGGCCACAAAATACTGGTCACATATTGTTTAGAATGGTTGGGGAGATTAAAGTATTTAGTTAAACTGGACCATTTAGTTGCGTCTTTGTCAATTTTCAATGTTTCATAGATGTTCACGGAATCGGTCACCTTGTCTCCTCCCTGTTTCACCACTACATGTTATGCAGTACTGGATAACATTTGCAGAAGTGCATGCAAAGCAATCATGCCTGCAGTGATTTTAATTTATTGTTTGGGTCCTGATATTTTGTCTGTGTTGTAAATGAAAGGACAATAATGTATGCATTTGGTACCAGGTTGATCTTCAGATTTCAGTACACTTCTAACTAGAAAGTTGCCTTTGTTTTTGTTACGATTGAATGAAATCAATAGGGGTTATGTTTTGGAGTAATTTTTGAGGTTCTTTAAAATCATGATGCTTCTGTGGCTGACTGGCATTTGTAGTGCTGTTGATTAATCTGTGGTGCACATTGTTTGTTGACTGCCACATTCCTTGTGTTTTGTTGGAAAATCAGAGTCATCACTACATCAGATCATTGAAGTCTAAGAAATTGCATGTGCGTATGGTATGGAGTTTTAAATGTGCGATGGATGTGGAGGTGTATATATAAAAAATAACTGTGGGAATCTGTAGGTTTGTAGTGCACACTTGTAGATATGCTGTTGTCATTGATAATGAAGCTTTAATATCAAGAAAAGCAACTAAAGTTTCAGAAATTTCCCAGATATATTTTAAAACTGAATTAAAAAGACTGACAGAAGTTATAAATTGATTAAATGTTTCTTTATTAGATGAAGTGGCACCAATACTGTTGTCGATGTAGTGGCCATAGAGATCAGGTTTGTTTCTATCATATTGGTTTAAAAAATTGATTTTTGATGTAGCCCACAAAAAGATTAGCGTACATGTAGCCAGGCATGTAGCACGGTCTCATTTTAGTACCATGGCAATGCCATTCACTTGTTTGTAGTAGTTCTGAAAAAATGAAAAACAGTTACTTTTAAGTGTCAAAACTAGTTTGGCTAAGCGGAGTAATGTTTCCAAGCTAGTTTCTTGAACCGACGTACGCTGATTGAAAAAGTACTTGAATGCTTGAAGTCCTTCGTCATTAGAAATGATGGTATATAAAAAGGTACTGTCTATGACCATGAAAATAAATTTATTTTCACTGGAGAAATTAAAATCACAGAAGGTTGGTGTCCTTAATGTACAACTGTAGCAAAAACTATACTTATAAACTGGTTAGGTTTTGTTCTCCTGTTAAGAATTCATTTCATATTTTCCTCTTGGAGTTCTTAAAGGGGCTATGTCACCATTTTTAGCGTTACTTTAAAAAGCCAAAATACATCTTTATATCAGTGAAAACCCAAAACTAAGAATCCAGTTTTGTTTAAAATTATTCTACTAGTGCTCTAAAAGTAAAAATAAGTGTCTTGGGCTGCAGATGGCCAGGATGGAAATGGATTGTATCTTGAAAAAATTGGGCCAATTTTTTCAAGTTTATCGCTTGTGTCTTAGAAAATTCGTTAAAACTCCTATTATGGTTTATTTTCTCTGCTAAAATTCACTTAATATCTTCCTGTTAGTGTTCTTTAAGCATTTGGTGTACGACAAAGGTACTTAGTTTTAATTTGGGACGGTTTTGACCCGAAAACCTCAAAATCACCATGACATAGCTCCTTTAAACCCTTTTTTGTACATTATGTTCTTTGACCCCAAGTCGTTAAAGCACCGGTGACATAGCTCCTTTATTCTGTTGAAGTCAGACAGACAATTGATGTAGGCAAGGCTTCTTGGAGTAAAACGGCGTGAAGAATATGTTTGTACTTGAGCTTCCTTCTTTGTATCGTGCTCGTTTTGTGCTATATATCTGCCATGCTGTTGGTTAATAATAAAAGAAGCCCGCAATAGACTAAAAAATAAAACGTTTATTAAACTACAGTCGAACCTTCATATGCAACCATCTCTCGAAAACGACCACTTTTCCAAATACCAAATTTCTTCCACTCAAATCACTATAGTCCAAACCTCTCGTAAACAAACAAACAACCATCTCTCGTAAGCGACCACCTCTCGTAAGCGACCACCTCTCATAAGCGACCACCTCTCATAAGCGACCACCTCTCAAAAGCGACCACTTCTCGTAAGCGACCACCTCTCATAAGCGACCACTTCTCATAAGCGACCACCTCTTGTAAGCGACCACCTCTCATAAGCGACCACTTCTCATAAGCGACCACCTCTCAATAGCGACCACCTCTTGTAAGCGACCACCTCTTGTAAGCGACCACCTCTCATAAGCGACCACTTCTCATAAGCGACCACTTCTCATAAGCGACCACCTCTCAAAAGCGACCACCTCTCAAAAGCGACCACCTCTTGTAAGCGACGACCTCTCAAAAGCGACCACCTCTCATAAGCGACCACCTCTTGTAAGCGACCAACTCTCGTAAGCGACCACCTCTCGTAAGGTATCAACTCTCGTAAGCGACCACCTCTCGTAGGCGACCGTGACCACTTTAAACGCTGGTGATTTGAATTTTTCTAGTTTTAACCTCTGGTAGGAGACCACTCCCTTTATTTTGCTGTCACTACAGACACAAATTGCTGCTAATACACTCCTCTTGCATTTACAGACTATTCTTTAGGCAGCGTTAACTGGATAACAAGCCCTTGTAGACAGCCAGCAGGGAACTACCAGATTAAAAAGAGGTAACTTTTTTCTTCTTTAAAGAGAATGCGATCATTGCAGTTAAACAGAGTTGCAATTGGAGCTTTAAGTTTTGAGTGTATCTCGAAAGGAATTTTGCGATTGCTCAAGTTTTGCATTGCACAAAAAAATCTCCCACTACTTTCTCAACCACTCAGAAGTAAAAACCAAACGTGGCTGACTTACACGCGCGTTTTCCCGCGCTTGGCGCCGTCAACATGTATTTGCTTTGAGTTCTGATTGGTTCATCGGATTGTCAGCGTCTGTTGTGATTGGCCAGAGTGATTACTTTGGTTTTGGTTTTACTGCTGTAATGTGGCGCGAGATTTTTTAGACAATCGCAAAGCGCTGCAATGCAAAACCAAAGTAATCGCGAAATTACTTGCGACAATCAATTAGAGCGGTTCTCAATTGAGTGTCGTAAAACCAAAACCAAAGTAATTACTCTGATCAATCACAGAACTCGCAGACAATCCGATGAACCAATCAGAACTCAAAGCAAATACACGACGTTGACGGCGCCAAGCGCGGGAAAACGCGTGCAAGTCAGCCACGTTTGGTTTTGGTTTTTACTTCTGATTGGTTGCGAAAGTGGTGGCAGATTTTTTGCGCAATGCAAAACTTAAGCAATCGCGAAATTCCTTTCGACATACACTCAAAACTTAAAGCTTGCTTGATCTTCTATGCACGGCATTCTTGTAAAGCAGGTTTATTATTTCTCGAGGGTGGGGATAATTTTTACATATCTTAATTTTTTAGCATTATTTTCTAGGAATTTTGATACTTTTAGATAGATATATATATATAGTTTATAGAATTATTATGCCTGATGAATATACCGTGTCTAAATAAATTTTAAAAAAATGTAGCCGGCGCCAAGCGCGGGAAAACGCGTGCGAGCAAATCACGATTGGTTTTGGTTTTACTTCTGATTGGTTAATAAAGTGGCGCGAGATTTTTTAGCCAATCACAAAGCGTAGCAATGCAAAACCAAGGCAATTGCGAAATTACTTTAGACACTCAGGCCCCGTCCACACTAATAAGTTTTCGTTTGAAAACGCATACTTTTTTATGCGTTTTTACCGATCGTCCACACTAAAACGATCAAAAACGGAGAATGAAATCGATGAAAACGGAGGTTTTCGAAAACGCTTTTCAAAGTGGAGACTTTTGAAAACGCAGGTCTATCGTTTTAGTGTGGACGGCAAAAACGGAGCTTTTCAAAAACGTTTACGTCGCAACCAGTAACGCATAGTATTGCTGTCGCTATTGGAGCATGCGTATTGAACAGAAAAACGTCCGAGCAGAGCCTGGTGATGAAAACGCATCTTTGGATCATCGTTTTTCAGCTCCTAGTGTGGAAGCAAATCTTTATATCCGTTTTCGGGGAACCAAAACGGAGGTTTCAAAAACACATTAGTTTCGACGAGGCCTCAATTGAAAAGCGCTCTAAAACCGCTCGAACTTTTCAAGATTTTCAATGCTAAACGGAACTTAAAACTCTTCCCAATTTGAATGGGACCACGGGGCGAAGCAACTTTATGAAGCAACAAATGAATAAAGGGGTTTGTTCCTAAAGATACTGTGGTGCTGCGTTGGCGAGGGAGTGAAAGATGAGTTGATAAGGTCAGGAATGGGTTCCCGAATATTGACCACCATAAAAATATAAAAAAGCTGACGTTTTGAGCGCTAGCCTTTCGTCGGAGAATCATAGCGAGAGGGCCTTTTTAATTCCCGAGTAAAGCCGCGAGAACTGTTCACAGACTACTCGTGAGGTCTTGCTTATCAGGAATCGCGGCTTCAGTCCTGCCAACGCATTAAGAGGTGAACGTGATAATTTTCGCACCCGGTCCTATCTGAACACTTCGAGTTACTATTTTCATCGATTGTTTGTTTTTTCTTTGTAAAGGATTTTCTTCCCTCGATCCGTCTCGTAATACCTGAGAAAACAGCGCATATGGAAAAACAGTTTTGAATGAAAAACGTTTACTCTAGAAAAACAAACTCCGGTGGCAAAGTCAAGAGAAAATCGAGCTTAATCTATTTGCGTGCACGTACCGGAAGATTATTAAATGGCTTTGTTGCATGGAATTCAACGTTTGATCAGAGAAAATCACGCCCGTGTTATTTTAACCAACTTCCCTTCACACGTCGTCTCCATATTTTAATTGATGTGCGTTAATTTAAACTCCACGTGGATCTATTAGCGGGTTTTAAGTGCGTAGGAAGCTGATAAAATATTCTATTAGTTGGCGAAACAATTCGAGCTAAAGTAAACATACCAAGGTACCCGCAACAAGGAAACCGTCTCACAGACATACCGTAGTATCCGCGATTTAAAAATGTCAAATTTAGGATTTTCTAAAATTAAAATCGACAAAAATAAAAGACGACACCACGCATAGGCGAGCCTTGTTCAGAGCGCTGCATTCATTTAAATGGTTAAACTAAACTAATCGACAGGAACAGTCTCGACTTAAGTAATGTAATGTGGTTCTTAGAATGAAAAAAATTGAGCTTTTCAGAATTTGCATGTTGTGCCATTTGTTTTTCAATTTTTAGAAAGTGGATTATTTTTAAAAAATTTGTCAGATCTGTGAGAAAACATAGGTCAATAAACTTTTCATGGAGTCCTAATTCCGGGCGGTCTTGATCTGTCATCGAGTATTCAAATATTCATCAGGGTTAACTGATGCTAAATCGGCTATAATTGGCGTGAAGGAGATATTTCCGTTTGTTTGTTCAAGTATTATCCGTTGTCATCAGCTTCGTCATGATACCTTTTCACTTGACCTAAAATTCCTGCGCGCGATCACATCGCGTTGGAAATTCAATCCCTTGCAAATGGCAAAATACAAATTTTAACAAGTTTTCACTTTGGAAAAAAAAATATACGAGCACCACCACAGGAAAGTACTCCTCCATCGCTTTTATTGTAATAGTAGCACGTACGTTTTTCATCCACACACTCCGCAAGGTGGACCCACCTTGTACAACATAATAAACAGCACCACAAGAAAGTACTGCTCAATAGCTTTCATTTGAATGGTCATACTTGAGGATTTCATCCACAAACTCAAAAGTTGGAACCACCTTGTGCAGCATAATAAACAGTACCACAGGAAAGTAATGCTCAGTAGCTTTCATTTGAATGGTCACACTTGAGGATTTTATCCACAGCCTCAAAAGCTAGAACCACCTTGTACAGCATAATAAACAGTACAACAGGAAAGTGCTGCACAGTAGCTTTCATTTAAATGTTCACAGTTTAATATTCCATCGAGACACACAAAACTAGAACCACCTTGTACAGCATAATAAACAGTACAACAGGAAAGTGCTGCACAGTAGCTTTCATTTAAATGTTCACAGTTTAATATTCCATCGAGACGCACAAAACTAGAACCACCTTGTGCAGCATAATAAACAGTACAACAGGAAAGTGCTGCACAGTAGCTTTCATTTAAATGTTCACAGTTTAATATTCCATCGAGACGCACAAAACTAGAACCACCTTGTACAGCATAATAAACAGTACAACAGGAAAGTGCTGCACAGTAGCTTTCATTTAAATGTTCACAGTTTAATATTTCATCGAGACGCACAAAACTAGAACCACCTTGTACAGCATAATAAACAGTACAACAGGAAAGTGCTGCACAGTAGCTTTCATTTAAATGTTCACAGTTTAATATTCCATCGAGACGCACAAAACTAGAACCACCTTGTACAGCATAATAAACAGTACAACAGGAAAGTGCTGCACAGTAGCTTTCATTTAAATGTTCACAGTTTAATATTCCATCGAGACGCACAAAACTAGAACCACCTTGTACAGCATAATAAACAGTACAACAGGAAAGTACTGCTCAGTGGCTTTCATTTAAATGTTCACAGTTTAATATTCCATCGAAACGCACAAAACTAGAACCACCTAATGTCCTTGTGTAGCATAATAAACAGTACCACAGGAAAGTACTGCTCTGTAGCTTTCATTTGAATGTTCACAGTTTAATATTCAATCGAAAAGCACAAAACTAGAACCACCTTGTGCAGCATAATAAACAGTACCACAGGAAAGTACTGCTCTGTACATGTCTGTAGCTTTCATTTGAATGGTGACACTTTAGAATTTCATCCAGATCAATTTTTAGTTTGACTATTTTGGGTGACATTAAGAGCTGCTGAGAATTTGTGACCTTGTGTTTGAGCTAAGCTGAGGTGATATCTTTTTCATAGCATTCACTTAAATCCCACGAGGGCTTTGTTTTGCTGCATAGTTTTTATGTTATGTATAAAACCTATGAAATAGTTTTGTTTGGAAAGAAAAGAGACATAACATAATACTTTATTCGGCAGGAAAAAATGCGAGTTAAAAACACCTACTGAAAGGGGAAACATCAGGTTATCTCTATAAATTTTAAAAACAATTACACGTGAAATAAAGATATAACAGATTAAAAAAATATTGTTTTCAGTATGGGACTTAACCTGTAGTCGAGATACGATAGTTATTTTATGAGTAGTGAAGCGCATTATCGGCCAAAAGATATAAACGCCAGTTTGTAAATAGGAATTCTCATGCAAAACCGTTTCGTCTGTGCCTAGATGTCATTCCGCAGCACATGTTGTATATGTACCGGCGCTAATGATCTTGAGATAAACACCTTAATTACTAACGCCATCCTGGCTTCGGTGAATAATCCACTTAAAGACCCGATATATCTGAAAGTAAGTAAGATATAATCTAGAATAATCCAGAGCGTAGACATCGAAAACGCCTTGGCGCTGATTTCAAGTGAGAAGTGAAAGAATCTATTCGCAAAACCGTTTTTTTAACACTAAACCACACCCTTTGCGAGCAATTCAATTGAGATGGGACTGACAATCATTCAGGTTTTTTTTTTAAGTTCCGTTGCCCCTCAAAATAATAAGTTCAAATTTGAAAACATTTCTTAAACAGACAAAATTCTCAAACTTAAACAGACTCAAAAGTTAGAAACGCCTTGTAAAACATATTGGCCGTTGCTTTAGGAAAGTACTGGTCAGTAGCTTTCATTTTAATGGTCATTCTTCAGGATTTCATCCGTAGATTCAGAAGCTAAACACTACCACAAAAACTTTTAGTAATGAAACGTTAGCTGGTCAGTACAACGTGACTAAACAACACTCGAAAGGTTAATAGCAATGGCAACTCCTCAGAAAAAAATCAATTAACGGTCTCTACCAGATGTGTTAAGATAAACATCTAGTCTTTATGAAAGTAAAGGAGAGAGAATTATGGAATCGTGCATGTTTCCTGCTTTTGTTTTCAAACCGTTTGAAAACAAAAGAAGGAAAGTAGATTATCTTCTTTGTAAAACTACAGTTTTTCTCTCAGACATGTACCGGTTTTCTAACCTTTTTTTCTCTCTCTCTCTCTCTCTCTCTCTCTCTTTGATTTTCAGAGTCAAACCATAATCTATACAGTCAGGTATGTGCGGCCCAAATGAGTTTGGTTTTTGAGCCGCCGCTTTGCTCGGAAAATTTAGTGCTTAGCTCAGGGGCTCGTTTCCTTTCGGGCCTGGAAAGCTATTTTATGTGCGTAATGTTTACATTAATGATTAAAATTGTGTTGGTTTTGAAAGCTGAGCAATGAAATCCAAATTTAACGAAATAAGTCGGGCTGGTTTGGGGGCTGTAATGCATTGCCATGCTGTAGAGTTCTGTGAATTGAAACTATAGCTCTAGACCCGAAAAGTTATTGGGGCTTTCGAGAAACAGGCCTCATGCCTTAATTTCTAGCTCGGGGGTCAGGTCTAAAAATGGGTAACCGTAAGGATTTCGATAGGTAGGCCAGACATCCCTACATTTTGAGGAGTTCCCCGCCCCCTCCCCCCCTCCCTCTCCCCCCTCCCCCTCCCCCTCCCCCCTCCCCCTCCCCCTCCCCCTCCCCCTCCCCCTCCCCCTCCCCCTCCCCCCTCCCCCTCCCCCTCCCCCTCCCCCTCCCCCTCCCCCTCCCCCTCCCCCTCCCCCTCCCCCTCCCCCTCCCCCTCCCCCTCCCCCTCCCCCTCCCCCTCCCCCTCCCCCCTCCCCCCTCCCCCCTCCCCCTCCCCTACTCCCCCTGAAGTGTATATGTACAAACTGAGTGTACATCAAATGAAAGCCTTTCAGAAGTTTACATTCCTGTGGTGGCGTTTGGTTGCCAATATTCTCACAAAACTGGGAAACTTTTTTGTTTTCCCTTACTTTATTTTTAATATACCATGCATGCAATGAAAAAGTAGATGAGAAAATATTATTTGTCGGTTGTGTAAAAAGAAAGCTTAGAAGGAAATCCCATGGTTTCAACGCAAATTAAGTCCGTGACCTTTGCGATGCCAATTTTTCGTTTCTTTATTATTGACATTCGGAAGGGCAGGGCAGGGAACTCTAATTGAGGATAAACCAGGAGTAATTTTAAATAAAAATGGTCTTGTTGACGGGCACGTTCGTGTATTGTGGAGTTTGGAAGCTTGTTCTCTATATAATCAATTTATTTTCAGCCATACTGCTGCTTATTAACGTGTAAACAGGCAAATTCTCTTTTAAAGGTCAAACCAGACAGATCTAATAAGGAACGCCAGTTTGTAAAGTCTAAGCTCAAGAGAATTTCATTCAGTTGACATCTTTCCCATGTGCATGATAAACATCTTTATTCTCGTGGTCTTTTTGGGAGACACTAGATGGAGTCAAAACTCTGAGCTATTGAAGTAAAAAAAAGCTACATAGTTGCTACAAAATGGCTTTGTACTTTAATTGTCATAAAATCGTTGTCGTCTGTCTATACTTATCGAATTTGTTGACCCAAGTTTACTCAACTAATTTCTCGCTTACTCGAATGAAGATCAGTTGAGTTTTCTTTGCTTCACTTTATTACAATAATTTCCCCTCAATCACTCGAATTTTCGTTTATTCCAACAGTTTGTTAACCCCGAAATTGCTAGTTATCGGCAGTGGATAGAGGAATTGTAAGTTGCGCTTTTAAAATGAAATGCTCTTTCTTCCAAACGTCACTTTTTGTAGTTGTCGTTAGAAGTTACGAGACTGCTGTAGCTTTTTCCTCTACTGAAGACCAGCTGCATAGACTTCAAACTATTATTTTTACTGAAGGCCAGACAATACCATCAGGTGAATACTGTCAAAATTTTTGCAATGAATTATTCTCTGCTTTCATGTCAAGCCGTGGAATCCTATACTTTAAAAATTTCTTCCTTGTTTGTATAAGATCATTTCTTTTCATTTTGTTCTCACATATTAATTTCGCTTTGGGGTTTTTGTTTACTGAAACGAGTAAGCAAACATTTCAATTTCTTTTCTATTATGGCGTTCAGCTCGCCAGCTCGAACCTACGCGACGCAGAAAAAAACTCTTAGGGTAGATTAATATTTTAAGTCAACATTAAATTAACTGCGGGTCCCGGCCGACATCTTTCAATTTCATTTTGCCGGCCCTAAAAACTGTTTAATGCTTGCATTAATGTAATAAAATATGTACACTAAATGGAACTAGCGTCACGAAACTTTATATGCCTGTCCGACTGATCAATGTTCTTTGCTGAAAGGGCATCAAAAAACGTGCATTTTTCCTCGTAGCGTATTTACCATCGTATTTAGTTCCTGTGTATTCGTTTTATCGTTCAATTTCGTTTTGTTTGCACTAGTGGCCACCTGTACTGCAAATGACAGCTTCATCTTCAACCTTCACTTTTTCGCTTCAACCTGACACCCTAGTGAAATAAATGGATGCATTGCAGGTTTAAAAAACTGCCGCCGTGAAATCAATATAGACGTGTTCTGTATTACTTCCCGTATTTTAAGAGTGCTTTTAGCTCAATCGGGAGGTCGAAACTATATATAAACGGTGATAGTTCCTGATATAATTGGTCACGACTTGGTTATCGAAAATTAACTTTCTAATGTCCATTTTTTAAGCTATTAAGCGCTTACGATCCGAAATGGCACTTACGGTAGTGGTGGACGAACACGTGGTTTTGATATGCTTTTGAAAACAAGGTCACTAACTGACCGTTCTGTTTCCCTTTCGTTTCGTATTTTTTCTTCGCAATTTGATCAAATCAAGAACTGTTACGGTTAATCACCAAACACATGGTGTCTTTCCCATGTCATGCCTTAGCAGGGAAGGAAAAAAAACAGAATTTAGCGTAAAACATCATTGTTTTAGGAGTGCATTCTTGCCGTGCGTGAGAATTAAGTTATTCGCGCGCACTTATAATGTTGAGCGCTGACGTCGTCTTGTCTGAAGCATGGCAGCCGGTGGAGGCGATTTTTTTCGGTGCCAAAGGAAATTCATTAAAGCAGAAATGAGTTTTCTCCATTTTGTGTTTACTATTTTTTCGCTGAATGCAGAATGGGGTCGGCAAGGACACCGCCTTTTGACTTCATGCGTACGTAGTGATCATTTGTTTTTTCGCGCGCTCTTGTTCAAAATACTCATTAAAAATCCCGTCAAAATACCCAAATATCATATTGGACAAAGTTATTTTCCCGTCGTTTTTTGTTTTGTTTTCACCCTTTTTGATAATGATCTTCTTGCGGAAAAATAAACGAAATATTACGAAATAATCTTAAAGTTGCAATGCTAGCTATTTTAACGGTGAATTCGTTATATTTTCTTTGCTATCTACAGTGATCAAAATACATGCAGAATGTGAAACTCAATAATTCTTCAGACTGACTGAAATGAATATTTCCTGAGTCCGCGAAAAAAACAACTGAGAATTAGTAATGAAAATTGCTCTTGGTCCTCGCGAACTAGAAACATTTCAAAATATATTGGTTTTATCGATAGTTTCGATCCTCTTTTTGATCTTTTTTCACAAACGCTATTTAAAGTGAGCTTAAGCGATTATAATTATGATGAGCTAAAACCAGAGAGTGAAGTAACTTTTATTCTTTGACCGCTACTGGTTTAGTGTTTCCTTCAAGCAAACTGTAAGTCACAATGGCGAATATGAGCCGGACCTCGCCACAGTCTTACCTTGCTTGCAAACTGGATAGCTGCAATTACTGGGTTCTGCCGGGAGAAGACCGCAAACTGAGATTCAAAGTTATTACTACAAATTCAAGACTCGCAACAAGAGATTGATTTAAGTGATAAAAGTTTACGTACAAATTAAAGAACTTAATCCTCTTCCTATCTACAAGCCGTGAAACTTTGACTCATGTTCAATCTGGTTTAACTTTCGATACTGTGGATAAAATCCCACAATGTTACCATTCAAACGAAAGCCCTTCAACAGTGGTGCCATTTATTTACCAATTTTACTGAATTTTTATTTTTAGAACATTTTTCAAGTTATTATGCTTAAACTCTTGGAAGGAGAGGTGTAAGCAATAACTGCATCTGCAGCGAATGAAATTTAAACGAAGCTTTTCTTCAGTTTTTTCCCGTTTTGCAGTTGCAGTAACAGTGTAAATTTGTTCTCAATCTCCATTTACGCCTTCAAAAAGTCGAAAGTCATAACCTTCGTTGCAGACACGAGGGCAATGATGCAACACAGCATTATTATTCAGTCATAGATTATCTTGAACAGCTCACTTCGCTTCGTCTGCTTGTGTTCTTCAACACACAACATGTCGTGATCATATCCTTCATTCTGCAAATGTTCTAAGTTCAACTTCTTCTGATGAACCCTAGCTCTGAGTCTCGATCGCCCGCTCACAGATCGACCCGTTCAAATATAAACTTAAACACTACTCAAGTATTTACGTACAACCATGCATGTATATGTATAGATGCTAATTTCTTTCGCGAATGTGAATTGCAAAACATTTCGCTTCCTTCTTGTTATGTATGAATCTGTAGCCCGCTCAATCGACCATTGTTTGTGGTGACGCGAAATCATGCGGGAGTGTTACGGCAGCGAAAGGCAAACCATTTGCGATTTAACTTTTGGATTGTATGGCTTCGAAGCTTAAACTCAACCATCGAAGGAAGACGATTTGAGCGAGATTGCGCCTCCACATCGTAAGTGTACCACGCATTTCTTATCGTTTTTTTTACAGTCGAAAAATCGTTGCTCATTATCTAGTTAATGTTCCCAGAAGCGGGCGAATTCTGTTATTTAGCGCAAGCATGTTGTCTCGGCGAGCTTCGCGAAAGTACTTTCGCTTTTCTTGTTGCTATTTGTGCGGGCTGTGCGAAGGTTTAAGCTATAAACTTAAGCGGTTCTTTGTCAGATTCACAGAATAGTTTATTCTGGCTTTGTTTTCACAAGGGCGTTTTTGTAGTTAACTTCTAATTTGTTCGAAAACATTCGCTACTGTAGCAATTTTTGGTCCAAAGTACTCTCTGATCGACAAC
Source organism: Dendrophyllia cribrosa (assembly GCA_024195265.1). Taxonomy (NCBI): domain Eukaryota; kingdom Metazoa; phylum Cnidaria; class Anthozoa; order Scleractinia; family Dendrophylliidae; genus Dendrophyllia; species Dendrophyllia cribrosa. The sequence continues at coordinate 42,113,361 of JAJLRJ010000004.1, forward strand.
TAATGTCTTTTGCGAGGTTAGACTTTAAAAGTAGAACGAAAAATACTTGTTTCTGCGCGCAAAATTTTCAACGTTGTATCGCTTCGAGGCCTCAGAACCGCCGACAACAGAATTAATTTCCTTGGCGCGTCGTTGACATTGTGAAAGGTTCAAATCAACATGCTTTGTCCGGTGGATATCATTTGTGGCTTTAAACAGCCTTTCCTTTGATGGAAATAGAGACTTTAATTGAAATCACGAACTCTTTTTTTCCGACGGAGTAAACAAATCTGCTGCGAATCGCCAAAATTTCTTGAACAGGAGTCCGCGCGCGACAGGAATTTGTCACGTGCGGAAAAAGCAAATAAGGAGCGACCGCACTCTTGTGGATAATTTTTTTTTTATCACAGGTGGTCTGAAAATATTTCCGATTCTTACGTCGCCAAGCTTTTCTAGCCACATTTTGTACGTCAAAATGAAAGCGCTGATGGAGTCGGTGGCGTGAACCCAATTTCTTTCTGAAGAGATAATTGTGTTTTCCTTGAGCGTAATTGTAATTCTTTGTTATAAAAAGCAGTCTACCGCGCTGGCCGATATTCAAAGAGATTTGGCTGCTGTTGTTTCGACGTTCTAAACTCGTTAGTACTGTGACGTCAAGATTAAATTAAAACACCGTGTTCCCTTGGAATATTTTTGTATTCATCAGGTATCGTACCGAAAACCTATTGGCTAGACTCGGATGGCTCGCTCAAAACCGTGAAAGAGCTTCCTTGAAAAAGCCAGCCCTCCCGATCGATCGGGCAAACATCGGTTGGCGCAGTGATAACCATCTTTCAGGAAATCTTGAAACGAGGCCCCATCCACACTAAAGAGTCGTCTTAATAGCGTTATACAAAAGGCTTTTTTTATTTTCAAGAGGGCGAGATATTTAAAGAGATAGGACTGAACCGCTCGCGCGCGTTTTGGCCACAAATTTGCTTTCCCGCGCTCGGTTTCGCTCATTAACGTAGTGTTTTTCTCATGTTCGTTGCCGCAATAAAGTTAATTTTTTATAATCTCGCTTAAGCAATGGGCCACTTTTGTCCCACACAGTAGCGAGAGGCGGTTGCTGTCTAGATTTGGCGCTAGCTATTTGTCCTGCCTTCGAGAAACAGCTGGCTATCGTATTAGCTTTCTAACCGCGCGCTAAACGGCTCTCAACTTGTTTGAGGCGAAAAATACATTTACGGTTAAATAAAACCGACCGCAAAGTTAGGCGATGATAGCGCCAACACGTTACGGAAGTGTTAACATTTTAAGCTGCGTGTTTCGCGCATATGGCAAAACATTCTCGATTCTCGAAAGTTGACCCGATTGTTAAACCTCTCGAAATTAAGCTGTCAACAGCGGAATGAAAAACAAAGGCTGAAAGATCTTTGGCACTTTGGATATCAATCTGTCGACGAATATATGACACCCCTCGGGCTCTCCCGCCCTCCACAACTCCATCGGAACAAAAGCCACTAATATTAGAACACACGCAGGCAGATTTCATTGTCCCAGCGTGATTATATTTTGTAAACGCTTTCAGCTCATTTGCAATTGTGGTAATGAGGTTTCGAGTGGAACAAAAGAGCGGATTGAAGGCCGATCCAATGGCAAACGACTCCGAGATAACAATTAGCATATTCTTCACGCTGCATTGTAGCTATTGACAACGGAATCGCCCGTGCGCGGTGAGCCAATGGCGCTCCGCGCGGTTACGAATCATGATTAATTAAGTAATAATAGAATGTCACTCAGCACATCGCTGTCCAATGAGCTCGCAGGAAATCAACAGATCTTTGGACACGTTCATGGGGCTGGCGGCAAAAAAGCGAGTTTTAGCTGAACACAAGTTAAACCAAGCTCGGTACAATGGAAGCGCAAACGAATCCATACTCAAATCAGGTCGGGTCGGCTAGCACGCAGAGTGAAACTCGCGGAATACATCAACCACCAACTACCATGGCATACGTACGCGGAGACGAACACACGGTTGTAAAGTACGAGAATCTAGCTCCAGTGAGCGTAGCTTCTCTGAGCGTAAACGACCAACGAAATAACCACCTCGCAACACATCAATGGGTCGTGCAAGACCACCCAGGAGCAGTTGGTTGGCCAGCCAACACAGTGAGTTTACAAGAAGTTAAACCAATCTTGAGGGAGGATGCTTCGCCTGTGATAACAACAATTGCTGGTGCAACGCTCGTACATCACCGACCTGGTCATCCAGTAATGCCAATAGACCAAGCACGTTGGCCAAGTGCTGCGACACATGGGGCTCATTCGCCCGATCACACTCGTATCCACATAAGCGGCGCAATGCAAGCGGTGCCTACGACTCACCCTTCGTACGGCACGTTAAACGGCACTGTTCAGCTGCAAGGAGGGTTCCCTCAAACCGCGCAAACGATTCGCGAAAATCCGAACGGCCAAGACGTTTCGCACGGAGTTCACCCCGATATGGAAACTCAGGACGACACTCCTACGTCAGACGACCTCGAACAGTTCGCCAAAGAGTTCAAACAACGAAGAATCAAGCTCGGTTTTACTCAGGCTGATGTCGGGCTTGCGCTGGGGACTCTCTACGGAAACGTTTTCAGCCAGACCACCATTTGTCGCTTCGAGGCGCTGCAACTTAGTTTTAAGAACATGTGCAAGCTCAAACCCCTGTTGGCCAAATGGCTCGAGGAAGCGGACAACAATAACGGGGCCGCGAGTGGCATTGACAAGCTGGCAACTCAAGGCAGAAAGCGCAAGAAGAGAACCTCGATCGAAGTAGCAGTCAAAGGTGCTCTGGAGAATCACTTCTGTAAAAATCCCAAGCCGTCAGCGCAGGAAATTGGCGGGTTGGCAGAAAACCTTGGCCTCGATAAGGAGGTTGTTCGCGTTTGGTTTTGCAACAGACGGCAGAAAGAAAAGCGAATGACTGCCTCAGTTACTGGCGGAGCCGACGACCAACATGTAGGATCGCCTCACGTTTCTTCGCCTCATGTCCCGTCTCCTCATGTATCCTCGCCGCACATTGTGGGTCCGCATATGACAGGGCCGCAGTGAAAACTTTGTATGTATTCTACACTCCGAACCAAAATAGTGGCCGATGTATTTTTCTATTTCGCGAATGTCCAAGGAACTCAGCTTGCGTACGAACGGACTAGCGTGATTACTAGATTTACTCTTGACATTTTCGTACGCCAACTCGGACTCAAGCCGAATGTGAAATAGTGTAATTTCAGCTAGCATAAGCGCGCTGGAAGATTTCGATTTCAAGTCAGCCGCCTCTTTTAGGATATGCAAAAAGGTATTCTAATATAGTATGGGCATGATTGTATGTAAATACTTACTTTGAAAGCTAGAGTATTTTGCATTAAGTTTAGAGGAATTCCAGGGAAAAGGAGTCTAAGATTGTAGTTTCTTTTAACACGAATAATTTTGCTGCGTTCCTTATTCCTTCAGGACCCATGTTTTGGGTATTTCTCCCCAAAGATCGTGTGTAAATACAAAATGGACGCTTATAATTTGTCTACTCCGTAACAAGCTTTATATATGCTCGTATTCAGAGCTTACGAAATCGTTATTTAGAATTGTTTTCTTGCAATGTGAAAAATATCTATCATACTTTTCTATGTAACCATGCATGTTCTCTTAGTCATCTCACTGTACCCCAGATAAGTTATTAAAACGTTTTGAGTTTAGCATGTCGTTTGCTGCTTTGCTTTTATGCTTTACTCTCGGAGTTTTGCGCTTAGTTTTCGCTGTTCTTTTAACTGTCGAGTTCTCTGTTTCGTAGACTGAACTTTCAGTTCTATTACTGTCAACTTGCCGAGTTTTTTTCGCTGTTTTCGCGCAGTTTTTTCCCCTTCGCATTTTAACGCGAAGACAAGAGAAAGTGAGCTGTGGATGCATAGCAAAAGAAGTTCATTCATAACACGGCTGATGTATGCAAATAGAAACAATTTCTTATTTAAATTCTCCCATACATTAAACGCACTGTGTTTCTTGAATTTGTAAGGGCAGGAATATACTCGCTCGCGAGACGAACCTTGCTTTTAAAGCGAACTACTCGAAAGCGCTCTCAAGTCGCTTGCCTGCAAGCAGTCCGTGTTACGCCCTTGTAAACTCGTAAGTTTTGAAACCGCCTTGTTGCTTTTCATTCGGTTGTAGTCGAGACGAAAAATTCATGTAGATGCACTATGATTCGTCTTATTCGTGTTATAAAGTTCCATGATTTGAGTTAGAAAGCAATGTATTATTTTTTTTAAACTCTGTTGAGCGTTTCTGTCTGACCATGTGGTTATTTGAGCCGTTTCTGGCCGGTTCGACATGTTTTAACGAGACGGACATGTTCTAGGTTGTTGTTTCGGGTACCTGTCGTGTCGATCGCCTGTTTCAAGTATTCCAAGTTTTTATTCGTTCAAAACAATCCCAATCCTGAATGTTCTGATTAAAAGCAAACCCTGCTTTTGAAAGACCAAAACTGTTTGCTCGTGGCCTGAAAAATTCTCTTATTCAGGCGACTTCTTTGTGAATGTTATCAATTTTTGTTCTAGTTATACGCCATGCCCACATGTAACAAAACAGAAAATGATTACAAATAGTAGAACATGCCAAAAATACACAAGCTCCTCAAATTAGAGCCATTTTTATTTCCTTTATTTCTTTTCATTTTACCGGGAAAATGTGCCTGTGCTTGGTCTCAAATTACACTCTGTTTTGCTGTTGTATTTTTGGGAAGAACCGCTCGACGAGCCGTAACACTAAACACAGTGGCTCGCTTTTAGTTCAAACAATATCTGACATTTGAAGTATGTTGCATGGGCTCTCGCGGGACATTAAACATGCCTGTAAATCGGAACTGTTTTCCATAATTGAGGAATATATTCATGAGTTCTAGGCAGTCAAATTCGAAGCGTTTCTCGAACTCTAAAAAGTGACTTTCGCCTAATGAGTTAACATGTTGCGAGTCGAGGAAAATACGGACAACGCAATTCAAAACATTTCGACCTGTTGTTTTGTGTTAATAAAATTTTATCACTTGGGCTCGGCCTCTTGTATTCATTTCAATATTATCAGCAGAGCAGGATCTTAGAATTTCTTTTGCGATATTTCTTGGGGGAAAGCTTGCCTTATCAACGGACAGGGGTATGAAGAATTCACCATAGGACAACTAATTAGTATGACAAACAAAACCGATTCTATAAGTCCTTTCACAGTTTGACTTGCTCAACTCGCGAAAAAAACTTGGTCCTTCGCGTTCCTCTGTTGTAATTTCTTCCGATGCGAAGTTCAAATTCATTTCGATGCCTTCCTTTATTGATAAACAGCTAAATAACTTTTTGAAATGTCAAATGTATTGCGACTTGTGGCGCCATAGTAAAGGGTTCGCGAGAATGGCGGGTGATGAATTTCTTTGTGATACCGCCATTTCAGTTTTGGACACAAAAATTGGTTTAGATTGTTTGGAAAGTGTGTGTATATACTGTTCGTAGAAATGCAGAATCTTTCTTTTGAACTGCTTCTGTATTATGGTAATAAGATGAATATTTTACCGCGTTAACATATTTATGAGTTCGATATACGATGACTCCTGAGCTAATTCATAGTTAGTAGAAAGGGACGAGCGAAATTCGCTCGCAGTTGTTGTTGTGTTTCGCGCGTTACCATTCTAGGAGGACGCTTGTTGAGATTTTGGCGACGCTATTACGCAACTTATACAGGTAAAACTTTTATTCCTTTGATAGCATTAGCAATCTGTAGCACAAAAGGCATTGAAAAGCGATTTGAAATATCAGACATTCGGGGTTTGATTTGATTTAGTGTGTCGTCGTTATATCTCGCTTTAAGATCTCTTCATAACCTTTAGCGATTCTCGATTTTGCCAGCGAAATATTGACCGCGAAGGAAGTAAGATGTCAGGGAAACGAAGGCATTTAGAAAATTGCTCTCCAAGCGTATTTGTTCTAGAACGTGTTGACAGCTCGATGGCCTAAAAACGCTTGGGCGTGATGAAAGTACACGTGCAAAACGCGCGCCACACACGTTGCGAATTTTACTCGAAATCGATTGAAATGTCGGGCAAGCTCACATTTCGAGTGTTTTTTAACGCAGATACGTGAGATCTTAAAATGTTTTGTGGTCCCAGATGCATGCGATGCCAACAAGCGCTTTCAAAAGTTGCATTGTTGATGGAATAATTGAAAATATGCCCCGGGGAAATATGCTTTACATTTGAAGATCTTTGTTGTGAATTTTTTGTTTTTAGTTATTCGACGCCGTAGTTTTGAATCCTCGCGATTCAAAATAACCAGGGGAACATAGAATAATTATTCGTCTTTATACTTGTGATCAACACAGCTTGTTTTCAAGATGTCGGCCCTGTGTTCCCTCGTACCGCGCATGCCTGCGTTTTTAATTACTTCGGCTTCCGAAATTAAAAATGTACCCCTTTTAAAAAGAGATGATTAAGTGAGCAAATAGCCTTTGCTCTTTCATGATCCGTGTTAGTTTTCGATATCGGCGGAAGCTCATTTTTTGGCGATTATTTAGATTCGAACAAAATTAATTTCTCCGCTGGTATTAGCTTCTTTACGCAACCAAGTGACAATTTTGTATATGGCTGATATTTTGAGATGAGTCATAGCATGTAGTTGTCATGCTTACAACTCGGCCGAAAGGCCTTAAAAAGACCGCAGAAGGCAGGCTACACCGAGAATTAATCAGTTAATTTCCTCAAGTCAAGAAGTTTAAACGGTGCCCGATATTTGTGAATGCGACTTTCGACTTTGTTTGTGCCAATTTCACTTGCCCTGGAGGCATTTAGGAAAGAGCTTTTATGTTTCGGAACAATAGATTTCCTGCGACGTCGCCTTTCAAAGTGCTTCCTTGAAAGAAGTTTTTAATGCTTCCCTACTACGTTTGAACGGAGCTAAATTGTACATCCCACTGCGTTTAAAGGAAAGACTTTTCCCCGCCTTTACAGAGCATAAAGAACTTGTCACCAAAAGCGCCTTCTCTCGGTCGAATTAAATATAGTTGTTTTCTATGTTTTTTAGCTGAGTTATAATTGATATTTGTTCTCGCAACAGCAGTGGGCGATTCCACATTGTGCAAATTACAATTGCTTCCAGAGTAAAATTAAAATAAGCGTTGGATAAAATAAATCGACCTTTTGGACGAAATAAAGGTCAACGATTGAGTTTGATTAAAACATCTGCGTCTTTTTTTTCGCGAGAATATAGTCATGAGTTATTATTTTTTCCCGTCTCGTACCCCGTAAGGTAGTGCTTTTAACTGTTTGCTTTCTTCAGCGAAGCATTCCGTGATAGACAATGGCTTTTAAAGTGTAGTTTTGTTGTTTGAGCTGGGTAAACACTGAACATGGACAGTGTGCTCAAAACTAATGCCTTAGCGCCCGAAGATTAAACATGGAAGGCGTTTGGTTGGTTCGTTCGGATTAAAGCAAGCATTGACTTTCACTAGCGCTTTTTGTGTTATTGTCCACTTTAATACATGGCTGTTATTCCTCAGACAGCAGGTTGCAATTAAGATATAAATCGGACATTATGAAGCAAAATTATGTTTGTAGTTCGATCTCGGCGTATAAGTCTCTTGTGCGGCACTTGCCAAGCAAATTGAAGTGCTTTTAAATAATCAGAAGCCAAAATTATTCACGCAAGGTGTTTAACATATGACAAGCCATGTAAAAATTAAGTGGTTTTTGTTTTTTCCCTCGACCGAAGAACAAGGGATTCAATTAAGTAACGAGAGTCAGAAGTATAACAAAAGCTGACTAAGTAGCTTTCTCGATTGGTGAAATCACTTTAAAAACGCTGTTATGGCGGTTTTTAGTTTCTGAGATGTAAAACAAAAGAACATTTCGTCAACAGAGAGGTTCGCATTATTCTGGACCTGACTTGTCCTTATTTCTTTGTTAGTGGTTTTGTTTACTCGAAGAAAAGGCTGCTCTTTATTCCGTAATCCAAGGATTTTCCGAGGAATAAAGAATTCGTTTGATAAGGGCCGAACGCCTCGCAAAAAAGCGGCGAAGCGGCTTAGACTGAGCCTCTTAATATTAATATCATCGCATCGCCTTGCGAGATCTGAATTTCAAACCACAAACCAATTATTCGAAAGCCAAAGCTATATGCAAAATTGGCGCATTTCCATTGCAGAAGAAGTTCGAATTTAAAAGTATTAGTAATGACAGAATGTTGATTAAGTTTATTCTTATATATGTACAACTTTAAACAAACGGAGTTTATTTTGGTTCGGAGGCGAGAGCGCGGAGCTCGAAAACAAATTGTGAGTATGGACGTACGAATCGTAGTTAAAGCTTGATAAAAATCGTTAAAAAATATATCTGACTATAATATCTTCGGTCTGTGTACGGATTTAGTAAGAAAAGCTATTATAGTACCTTTTTTAAGTAGAACTTTTGGTATAGAGCTTTTGGTATACGTAAAGCCATGTTTGTGTTTGAAATGCACTTTTATCTCTGCCAGTCGCTCGATCGTTTCTGTTCTGCAAAAAATGAACACGTTTCTTCTTTCTAGAAAACAGTTCTCGACAAAATTCAATATTTATTCGCCTTGATATTTCATCTCGACGTTTCTTTGTTTTTGTTTATAAATTTGCGCATTCTTTCTAACATATATGAACGCTCGCAAGTGAGCGTCGAAATAGAATTTTATTTAGTATAGATATTTTACGCGGTTGTTGTAAAGCTTTACAGGACTATATTTGATCAACCGAAGTTTCGATCCACAATAAACAGGTTCGAATTAATTTCAACTGGAAGTGTTTAGTTTACAGTCCTTTATTGCTCGTAATAGTTAAAGAGGAGTAACAGTTTTCTTCTTTAAACGTAAATGAAAGGTTCAAGCGTTTGTTTTCGTAAGTATTTTCCCAGACAAGCAGTGATCATGAAACAGGTGTATTTGTTTATTTTGAGTGTGTGGCGAACTCGGTAAACTTTTTCTTTCGAGTCACTCTGTCTACGATCTCGTAAATTTTGCAGTTATTTGTATGTTTAGCTGCATCTGAAGAACTTAATTCCAGAACGTGATTTCGTTTACAACGTGGCCAAAACGCTAAAAGAGCCGTTTTTAATAAAACTTTGAACATTAACTAGTCAAGAAAACAGAGTTTTTTTTGTGCCCGTTATATAAATCCGCAAGGTTTTAAAATTTATAGTGGAAATCGAACACTGATATTACATGTTCGAGTGTTGGTTTGCTGAAACAAACAGTAAAGAAAGTGTGTATAATTATACATCAACTATTTATTTAATTTCTCCTTTTTAAGTTCGTTAAGTCGATGAAAAACGGCTGGTACAGTAGAAAAACTTAGAATTATTTTAACTGTTGCTGAATGATAAATTAATAAGCGACGTTTTTCTGTCTTCAAAGAGTGGACGCCACTTCTCACCGCGCGTGTTTGATAATAAATTTGTTGTGAATTTGCACCCTTCCTCTTGGAAACAAAGCCATCAAAGAAAGTAATAAAACTACTATTAATTTAAATTTGTCTCGTTCGCTTACAAAACTTTCTATGTCGTAAATTTGTTTCGCAGCATGACAAGCTTTGCACACTAGGAGGTGCTAAAAAGCTATGCATGTTTTAAAGCTGTTTGTATTTCACTTTTATTATTTTTAGATGTTGTGGTTCGCCACGGCGAGGAAACGGTGGTAATAAAGAGTTTCAAAAAATGTTTTTACTTTGTTGGTCTCAGCTCAAAAGTTACCATTTTTTGACGGAAATTAAGTTTGATTCTCTGTATAATAAACATTAGACAGAAGTCTTAATAGCCTTATCTGATATGGCTGACACAACAGCTGTGTCGCATCAGGTTACCTAAACGAAAATCACTTTGTAAACTGAAATAAATTGAGCACCATTTTTATAGAAAAACCGTAAATTCTCTCTGCATAGCACTCGGAAAAGGGATGGTAATTGATTCGAAACCGATCGTAGCTGGAATCGACTCATTTATGCTGGCGTTTATCCAATGAATTCATTTTACTTTCATTAATGGTGTAAAAAAAGACTGTTTTATTTTAAATAAACCCTGTCCGAAATTCACCGTTTGCTGCAAATAACGTAAGCTATTTGAACTTATTTTATTTCACGGCGAATTTGTGTAAGATTTTAAAACGTTTGTAGTTTCTAGCGCTGCCTTTTGTTGTTTAGCCAGAGTCTTTGATAGGTTTTTTAAAACGAAAATGAGATGTTAACAATACCCATTTTCTAATTCGTTTGTGTTTACCTTGATTTAAGACACTAAAAAACACGTACTGAGTTTGGTCATGGTTTGATAACCAACTTTTATTATACCAAACGTCAAAACGCAACGGTATACACTGCAAAGTCTTTTCAACCTTTTGTACCCTTTTTGTGTTTTGAACAAAGAGCTTTCGCCGCGAACCGTTTTATTTGCGTATATTATAAATTGAACTTGTGATGACAAGTTGTGCCACTTACCTAAGTATCGACGTGGGCTTTTATTTTCTGTAACCAGGATGTGGGGAAACTAGTCTTGGAAAGTATGCTGTTTTTCTGTAGTCATGTGTAGTTCAGAGTTCGCTTCGTGTTGTGCACAGCATTTAGGCCGCTTCAGTTCATTTCTTATCGAGCTTTATTTCATGACTATAATTTCTAAAACGATGACTGTTATTTCTAAAAAAAATGACTGTTAGAGAATGTTAAACTTTCTCTATTTTCTACATGCTGTTCAATTTTTGTGGTGGGAAATAAGCTGAAATATATGAGGCAATTGTTTGAGGCACGAAGGGTATCAGTTGATTTTATACCGTTTGGAAAGTTGGGAGAGCATATTTTACTTTATGTATTTCAGACTTTTAATTGCAAAGATGGCTTTTTTTATTCTTGCATCTGTTCAATAGGAACAGATAAGGCAATTATGAATTTGCAGCCTGAAATATCACTTGATTTTATCTCGAGTTTGTGTGTCTATGATTTTTATTCCAAAGTTTACCTTGTTCTGTATGTTATCAAACTTTACTCCAAAAAATGAGGCAATAATTTGCAGCCTGGACGATTTCAGTTAAATAAGTAAAACTATCACGGGCTTGTATTTTATGTTACCAAGAGGTATAAAAACTTGGCCTCGAAAGCATGAATCTTTCTATATTTTAGGGATTTTATTCGAAAGATTTCGTCGCTTCTTGTGTACAGCTGACCGAGCCTTTTCTATGTATACAAACAAATGAGACGCACAACTATTTGCAAGCGAAGAATATCAGTTGATTTTGTCGTACCTCCGTGATAAATTAATCCAAGACGTGTAAAAATTGTCGGATAGCTTGTTTACAAGATATCTCACAGTAGAGCCAATATCTTATACATGTCATCGCATTTTACAACGCCGAACACTTTGAACAATGGACAACATAACTGAGATGAAGTCAAGTCTCCTAAGTTACTTGTAACATGGAAAAGAAACTAGCTAAAAAACGGTCCTAATCGTGCCGATATTTAGTAATATTTTACTTTCAAGCTAATATTTGAGATTATGGAAATTGACTTTTTGAAAGATCAAATTATCTCTTGTTTGTTTAGCTTGCGTGGCTATTTCCTTGGGAAGCGTGCGTTCAATTTTTAAGTATTTCACTCCTACACCTCAATAAACATTCTTTTCACTCTTGAAACTGTGGACGAATTCTAAAAGTGTGAGCATTCAAACGAAAGCTACTGATCAGTAGTTTTGTCATGTTTTCAAACTTTAAAATTAAAAACAAAGAAAGAAATAGGACAGCTTTAGCCACATTACAAAGTGAAAAGATTAAGATAATAATTTCGGCTTTTTAAAGACTTGTTTGCCTCCGTTTTCTTTTGATTACGATTGATTGTTTATATTATTTCCCAAATGATGTACAATCCTCGATTTTAATTTTCCCTTTAAATTATTCCCTCGTTCGGGATTATTCCGTCCAAAACCAAGGTCATCATCTTCAATTTTAATTAACGCTTCTTGTTTGCAAGCTCGCCCAGCTGAAGCTGTAGTAATTATTTCGTGTTGCCAAGTTGCCTTAATTTTAATGAAATATTTCATTCATTTGTATTCTAGATATTGTTATTTATCTTTTTCATGCCCATTCTCATGCAAGATGGAATCGAGCCAAAATACAGTACTCAGAACTTGTTTGGTATTTAGAGTATAAACTCCGTCCCTATGGTTGCCCTGTGGTTTCCTTGTGGTGTCACTGTGGTATCCTTGTGGTGTCCGTATTGAAGAGGTTTCATTGTACCTCTGTAAAACTTCTCAACGTAGTCTTATCTGAGTACCTCACTTGAGGATTTCATCATCCACAGACTCACGTTTGGCAGCGTAATAAACATCCCATAACGATAGGAAACTACTGCTTTTATATACATTTCACACTTAAGGATTTCATCTACAGAGACAAAAGTTAGACCCACCTTGTACAGCACAATAAACAGAACCATAGGAAAGTACTGCTCAGTAGCTTTCATTTGAATGGTCACACTTTAGGATTTCATTCACAGACTCAAAAGTTAGAACCACCTTGTACAGCATCACAGAAAAGTACTGCTTAATAGTTTTTAATTGGATGGTTACACGTGGGAGTGGAATTGAAAGAGTTCAAAATAGAACGCACGTTTTCACTCAGTCAAAAGTGAAAGAGTGAAAGAATGAGTGAAAGTCGCTCAGTTGTGACTGAGTGGCAGTTAGAACCTAACTACATGTTTGACGTTGTTGGAGAAAGAGCTAAAAAGCACTATTGTATGTTTATGTTTTCATGCAAAGACGGTCAAGTCCTCAGAACTGGAATGTCGGCTAAAAAAACATGTATTCAATTCCCCGGGGGGGGGGGGGGGGGGGGGGGAGGGTACCCAACAAAGTTTTGCATGGGGATGCTCCGCCCCATGGTCCAAACCCTTACCCTTTCATATACCGTTTTTGACAGAAAAGGTACCCCTTTCATATACCTTTCATTGAAAATTGTTCCCCTTTCATATACCTTTCATTGAAAATGGCACCCCTTTCATATAGCCTTTACGTGCGTCTGTTTGATATATTTTGAAAGGCGCTTTTTATAATACCTTATTCGTACTAATTTTCGCGGGCACTTAATTTCGCGAATTTGGAACACGAATATTTCGCGAGCATTAATTTTCGCGATTTTGCAAAAAATGATAAATTTAGGGCATTTAATTTCGCGAAAATTGACAAAAGACAGACTTAGAAAACCGTTTTTTATTGAATGATCACTTAAATGACGATTGATTTGCAATCATGATTTGCAATTAGGTAATAGAAATAGCGTTTATAATCAGACTAATCAAGCAAATACTGCAAATCAATCAAATGCTAACGCAATATTGTACTTAATAAAAGTCAATTGTAAAAGTCAATTGTAAAAATATTGAAATTCCAGTTAAAGTTGTGATTGAAATGAAGCCACAGCAAAGAACAGATTGATAATTGACAAATACAAAGAGCTTGTGTTGGCTAATTATAAAGAGCCTGACCTAAATGGACATTTTGATGACTGCACGAAAGATGTTTTAAAAGAGCTACATGTACAAGAAGAAGAAATGAGTGATTCGGATGAAGAAAGTGCTGAAGTAGAAGATAAATAGACTGATGACAATTACCATGTCGCTATAAACGCAGCCTAATCATTGATTAAAGCAATTATAGAAGTGTATTAAATTTCGCGTGTTTAATTTTCGCGTATCCTAATTTTAGCGAGTCTTTAATTTCGCGATTTTTTACAAATCGCGAAAATCGCGAAATTAAAGCCTCGCGAAAATTAGTACGAATAAGGTACTTAAATGGCAGTTTTCCCTACCCTTTTTTATACTTCAACCGGTGTTTTCCCTACCCTTTCCTTTACTTCGTAACATCCCTACCCTTTCACATACTTCAACTCCTGAAATCCCTACCCTTTCATATACCGCCAGCCTAAAAAAGGTACCCCTTTCGGGCGGAGCATCCCCGTATCGCCCATTATAGGGAGTACCCCCGCCCCCGGGATTCAATTGTTAAATACATAACATAACATGAAGAAACAGGAACTTAAAATGTTATTATATAGTACATGTAATAAAGACATGAGCTCTTTCTTGTTGGCTTTATACAGTGTACACATTTTCTAATGAGAGTAATCACAACAGTAAGGAAAGTTGTGGCCTATGACATTGAGGAAAAGCCAGGCAAAGCTAGACTATAGCTGTCAAACCAAGCAAGGCATTCCTTTTTTCTCAAAGATTTTTTTGAAAGTGATTGCTTTTCTATCAAGACATTAAATGTGTTGTATCATGGGTAGCCTTTATAGGCCACTTCGAAAAATACTATAAAATAAGCCTGATTTTTCCAATTTCTTTTATTTTCAGCACGAACTGCACGTGCTATGCTTCAACTTCATACAGTGCACATCTGTATACGAACACTCAATGCTACGTCCTAGCATTCCTACATGTACCCTGAATTCCATTGTGCCATTCTAACAAAAGATATTATGGTATTTTTCGAAAAGGGCTATTGATAGTCGCACCGTAGGATTTAAGCCACAGAGTCAGCAACCGGTTGTTTTCAGTATGGCTAGTTATATAAATTTATCCTCCAAAAAAAACAACAACAACTATTGCATTCTCCGTGACTTCATAAAGTCAGGTTAAGATTGGGTGAAGTTGCATTTCTTATTTAAGGGAGCTTTTCGTAAAATTCGACGAACTGTAAACTGATGATTTCTCGACATCATTTGAATATCCTTGTTACTCATTTTCTTGTGAATGAGAAGTTTTCACATTCTATTTAAAACAAATGAACACCATGATAAAATTGTGGTTTGCTTTAATAGATTACGCAGTGGCTCTTTAATGCGACGCACTGCTTGACAAAGAAACGATAAAATGGCGTACATTTCTTTTGGGTGTCAGTAAAACGCGGGGTCGGGGCCGGGTCGGGGTGGGATTATGTCTCGGATTAGGTATGGGATTAAATATAATCCCTTTACCTAATCCTAACACTATGCCTAATCCCATACCTAATCCTAGACCTAATCCCACCTCGACCCCGACCCCGACCCCGACCCCGCGTTTACTGACACCCATTTCTTTTCGTCTTGGTTTTTACATTCCTTCCTTTTTGTTGTACGTCGTTTGTACATAAAGCGGTTTTCAATTGAGTGTCGTAAAAACCAAAACCAAAGTATTCACTTTGATGTAAACTGGTCATTTTCAAATGTAGTTTTCATTATTGAAGCTCTATTATCATCATTAGTTTAGTGCTTATAAGGGCCGTCCTTGTCTAATGTATTCCTGTTTGTCTTCCAAGTTACACCATACTTGGAGGGACTTAACCTACTCTTTAGTAAGTGTCGTTAACATTCACAAGCAAACAACGTTGGTGTCAGCGCAGGGCAGATGATGTAAGCCACAAAATTGCGGGCTCCTCACCTTTATCACTGATTGTTTACACGTACTGTATTGACGCGAAGGCGGGAATGTCAACCCAAAGGCTTTTTGTTTTCATTTATTGAAATAGAATCATTTAACTGACAGTTTATTTTCGTTCATTTCCAGGGCATTGGTATCGTCACTTCTACACAGAAGCCTGCAACGGACTCTTTGGTGCCTTGAGTGATTGCTCTGAATAACACTACTGACCTAACTTATTGTATCGCCCATGTAATGGCTCTGTTGCCAATAGGACTGCAGTCGATAGGTCTCTTTATAGAGCTTTAAGCCAGCAAGACATACTAGGCGATTTTATACGCCTATTTGCGAAAATAACCAACTGTGCCCGGTACTACAACGGCGATTTTCATTGATCGTCGCGATCGGCGTATGAAATCGCCGATATTTGGCATGTCAGATATCGGCGATAAAATTCGCCGTCATTCGCCTGCCTAGCTAGTGTGCCCGTTTCAGCGATTTAATACGCTCGTTGGGCTTCGTGCATACGGAGTACGTAAGGACGGAAGCTGCCATTTTAAACATAGAGAAAGCTCTGGAAACGAACGTGGAGCGGGAATCGCCAGAAAAATTGCCAAGTGTGTCTGCAGCAGGCAGCGACGAAATAAGCTTGCGATTTTCGCTGGCTATCAAAATCGCCGCTATTGGCGTATAAATCGCCTAGTTTGTCGCTAGCTTTAGCAACCTCGACGGCAGTGACAACGGAACAAAACGATAGGTTTAATGAGCGAAAACCATGCCTCTGCATTTCAAAGAGCGCGAATTATTTTTTTCAATGACGCCGTTGCCCTTGTGGTTGGTAAAGCTTTATATTGCCTTTGTAGAGGACAGTTTACAATATATCATTTTTATAACAGTTGCGCCTTCTTTTAAAGTAGCATTTAACTCTCAATGCCAAACTTTGCGTTATGTAGTATGGTTGTAACCGTTGAGTCTGTGTACCAACTTTTAAGGCGTGGGCATTCAAATGTGAGGCCCGGTTCAAACGTCACACTTAAGTCGTGTCCAATTATTTCAGTGAAGTTTGCAGTAGTTCCACTGTTGATTTAGACGTCAAATTAATGATTTTGTCGCGTGCATTCAGTGTTGAGCCCGATGGATTTCAGTAGGCGGGAATTGACACGGCGATGGTGCGACGTTTAAATCGGGCCTCAGCTGAAGAGTTTTACTTTACCACGGTTAGATTTTCCGATAATACCTCCCTCCCACCCCTCATCCCCT
The DNA here is from genome assembly GCA_024195265.1 of Dendrophyllia cribrosa. Lineage (NCBI taxonomy): Eukaryota > Metazoa > Cnidaria > Anthozoa > Scleractinia > Dendrophylliidae > Dendrophyllia > Dendrophyllia cribrosa. Next base: position 42,130,044 of record JAJLRJ010000004.1, read on the forward strand.
CCCCTAAAAAAAACAACAAAAAAACAGGAGCTTTTTCAATTTGAAGTGTAAGCGCATATGGAAGTGGCTGGGTAAATTAACTGTCACATTTTTCATTAGTTATATAAGTACGCGCTTTTCATAACAACATTCAAAGCCATCTGTTTCAGTCTTCGCACTAATTTTCGCAAGTCTTAGTTTTAGCGTTAAAAAAGCACAAATAAAAGACACATTTGCAAGATTTGAAAGGCTCTTATTTCATTTGAAATCGCGAAAAGACAAGACTCGCGAAACAAATGTGTTCGTCGATTTTAGGAAATTAATTACCCGCGAAAATTAATGATAACATATCTGTTTCATAGCAAACCAGTGGGTCTTCGCTAGTAAGAGACCTAAGCTAATTGTTTTACTGAATTTGAAATATTGTTGGAGCCCATATTCGCTTATTTAGCTCTACATGGTTTAAATCTATTGAAGTGCATAATGTTAGGGTTTTCATGAACCGCAATTAGGCTGTTTTTCAAAACAACTAATTCCAACTCGGCGGGTGTTCATCAATTCACAAGAAAATTAATATACTTAGGTACGCTATCCTTCAACTTTAAACCTTTATTTCTTCCACTTTTGTAAACAAAAAGATCGAGTTTTCAGTCGCAATCTTACATTTTTATTCGTGAGCAGAAAAGCAAGTGCGCAAAGCATATCTTCATATTTTGCAAAGTAATTAGTCCTCATTATGATGAGCGGTTTTACCGGTTTGGATCCCGCTCTTTGATAATAAGTTTCCATTGAAGCACGTTTAGTTCTCTAATCTTAAGATCCCAAGATTTTGTGTAGCTTCAATATGAAACAAAAAGAAATACAGTTTTAAATTTGTTGTAGGAGATTTCCCGACAACTTAATTTCTAGCAACTGGGGGTATTTGTTGAAACTAGAAAATGAAACACTATTTTGTTGTTGCGTCATTGAATTTTTCAGTTTTTTCTTTTTTTAACGGCGAGTAGCGAGTAATTTATGTCGCGAACACTGCTACAATAATGTACTTTTTCAGGACATTAGGACAAAAGCTTGCCCAACTTGCAAACATTGCTCTCTTGAAATGTCAACAGCTGAAGAACAAGAAGAAAGCTCAGTTATTAATGTTTAACAGGAATACCTGTTGTTTATAAGTGATGTTGTGGGGTACTTAACACGGACGCTCCATTGAAACGCTTGCTTCATGAATAATAAATAGACTACCTTTATCACTGTTTATGTTTTCTGGTGCGGCGTTGTGGTTTATTATTAATTGCTTCGATGAAATAAACCCTTTCTGCATTTGTTCAGTTAAATCCAGTGTTTACAACTCTCTGTGGTCATTTTTCTACGGAAGATCTTGCACTGTGCAGCCTTCATCTTGTGACGCACTAAGAAAAAGGTGGTCCAATCTTTCGTATTTGCTTTCAAAACGAGCAAAAGCTAAACCTATCTTTCTCGCGTAGTGTCAAGTTTTGAGTCGTCAGTTAATGTGTTTTTTAGTTTTGAATTTCTGAATTACCGAGTCCCATCCTAAATAAAAGTCCCTAAAGTGTGAGCATTCTAAAGAAAATGTAGAGCAGTACTTATCACAACTTCATTCTTCGTCTCAATTTTTTTCACTTCAGTGATGATTCGAGAAAAACAACTGTCAATTTCTCTTTTAGCCGACTCTTCAAAAGAAACGTCACTGGTTTTTGTTGATGTCACGGGGAATGGATTAGGTCGGTAATCTAAAGGAATATTACTTGCCATATCATCCTGTTTGGCGCCAAATGGCTTGTTTTAACTGTTGCCGTTTAATTAAAATGCAAAACAGAATCTTAATAAAATGGGCTCTGTACACGAAAATGTTTCACATTTACAGTCCCCCTGCTGGTAAAATTCAATTTTGTCTGAAGGGCATTCTGGGCTTACAAAAAGGTGACGGACCGCCATTTTCGTTACGAAGAATGCGCTGGGATGGCCCCCTGGGAACGAGGTAGGAAATCAACATAAAGCATTCTCGTCCCCAAAGCCGCCTATACTTCATAACCGCCTGAGCCTGAGCACGAAGACCAGTTGGATATGGTGACGGTCGTTCTGTGCAGCCATAGTTAATCGAGAGACTGGTTATGAAACCTTTCAGACTTCAATGACGATAACAAAGGAGCTACAATTTATGTTGAACCGACCGTGACCGTGCACATCTTTTGTTTTTGGATCACACTCTATGACTGAATAACTTAATAGCACCATTTCTATTGGTCAGTTGCTCGAACAAAAGATCAACATCTATTGTGTTGTGCACGGTCAAGGCCGAAAAACGATAACAAAAAGATCGAACAAAGACAATTCTCAGGTTTCACGACCAGTCTCTCGATTAACTATGGTGCAGGCTCAGAGCTTATTGAAAATGGCTATTGGTAAGGAAGAACGCCTGGTTAAGTTGGCATGAAATACAACAGCACTACCTCGGACACCTTATTGAGGCTTATATGACGGTTAACTGGTTTGCTTCCAGTTTAAGGTTATGGTTAGCATGGGTTAGCAGTTCACATAATAAAATTTAGGCCTATTAAACAACCCATGAAGCTAGGTGGTACTCTGGTAGTGCAGGCTCTGTAAGCCTATAAAGTCTAGCTGAGATCACAGGTTCAATCCTGCGTGGGGATTTCTGACTTTCTATCACACTTACCGAAAATAAAATTCTAAGTGTGTCCGAGGTGGTGAATGTGGGTGTTATCGAATGCTAAGAACCTGGTACACAGAAAGGCAGAGTATGGCTGTCTTCCGCATCCTATATCCTGCGGTAGCTGAGAGAGCCAGTTGTAGTTTATTCACAAAGAGCTAATGAGTTAGTGTCCAATAAAAACGCCGAACAATAAAAAAAACACAAGATTCTGCGTTTGTTGCACGGCTTTATTTCGTGCAATGCACAAAGGGGGTGGGGTGGAGGGAAAAAGATAGGGAGGGAGGGAGGGGGGAACCTACATAAAAGTGACGGTTTGGGCGTGACAATAGCGTGTTTAGTTTCACAATGACCACAGTTGTTACTTGCGAGATAAACGGTATCAAAGTTAGATTTTTTATAAAAAGTGTTTTCTATCTTTTGCGCGATGTATTAGTTGAAAACGGTTTTGTGGATAACCTTAATCCAAATTTTTTTAACTGCGTTGTTTGGGAAATCTGAAAGCGGGTTAGTAAAATAGTTCTAATGAGCAGCGGTGTCAAATCGAAATTTTATGCGCGCACCTGTCGTGGACGCGATTTTCCCGCCATTTCATCGACTCCTTCGGTTCGGATATTTTTTCAAAGTAACAAATCCCTTTTTGGATTTCCGAATTTTTTTAAGAACAGGAATTTCAAAAGCTCCATATCACTCGGATTTTCCCAAACCATGTTTCATTTCCTTGTTGGGTGCACCTAACGCAACATGCAAGCTTAGAATCGTACATTGTAACTCTCAAATCAGTCATCATTAATAGTTGTTTTATTAATTGCACTGTCACCTTCTTACATTGCAAAATTTAATTCATTTTAATTTTACAAACTTTAAAAACAAATAAAAAAATAAAACAAAACAGCATCCCTCGATCGCTATCTCTTCTAAGTCTTTGATAACTGGCCACCCAGGAAATGCAGTCCAGAAGAAAATGGTTTGAAATCTGTCAAAAAAAAGTTAAATCGAGCTTTATATTTATTTAATTTTAAAAAAATCCCAACTGCACTACTGAATAAGATAACTGCTAAAATTGCAAGCTGAACAGTTATGACTTGAAAATTCAAAAACACTTAAGACAGAAAGCAAACGTCCACGTTCGCGTTTTGATTTTGTTTTCCGTGCACACGAGAACGCATCACAGCTGAGTCTCTTACAGACTGGGTGGAATATTTGAAAACGCAAATTTTCGGAAACGCATTCATGTCAATAGCGCTAACGGGAGCCGCAAACGCAAAACTACTGAAAATGACTGGGTCCAGTTGCATAAAGCTTAACACCGGACGAAATTATTAACGTCGGACGTTAAAATAGTGAGTTTGGCTGGGATGAACGTCCGACGTTAAAAGTTATGTCTGACGTTAAGTTTTATGCAACTGGCTCCTGGTTATGTGATTATGGTGGATGATGCCGGCTTGTATCGTACACGTATTGTTTTCGTGTGGACAAATAATAGGGCGCTATCACACAAAGGTGCCACACAGGTGTATAAATGGGTACCGGTGACAAAATGCTGGGGGGTAGCCCTGCAATGCACTAGCATCCCATCCAGGGGGAGTAGCAATATTCCTGGTTGCTTCACGTTTCAGTAACGGGGTTAAACTAAGGCCGAGTGGGTCACCTGTGGCTTGATTGTGGCTCGTGTGAACAGTAACCGGTCATTTAGCTTCCAAATTAATGCGCGTTTCAAAAAGGAATGTGTGGAGACAAGTAAACAGCAATCAGAATTGAGCATGTACCATCAGATAATAAGCGGAAAAGATCTCATGAGCACAAAGGCTTCAAATTTAGATATTTTCATCATTTGATACATGCACTGAAGTAAGTACACTCCTACAAGCATGTAATGGCTCCCTTACCTTCCCATCAAATCCAGATCCAGAAGCCAGAAGCTGACCTCTTGCTACGTAGTTAACTTGCTCAACATTGACAGTAACCTTTCATGGCCATTCTCCCAGCGCATTTCCACGTGTACCTATGAAATAAAAAAAATATACAGCAGAAAGCAAAATTACATAAATTTAAGCTATATGCACTCTTGACTGAGTCTGAGAAGAGGTATTTTTGGCCCCACTCGTCCTCTTGGTAACAACAGGTGTCTAAGGCAACAAATGAGGAAATCCACAATTATAAAAGTGTTCCTCTTAAGCCCGATTTACTGATTCTTCAGTTTTTTTCCATTATACAATCTGCGATTGTGATTTTTGTCTGTATCATTGCTGGTATATATTAAAATCCAGATACCACGCAGCTATTTTCAACCTCTAATTTCATTGGACCTGGAGATCATGCAGCTCTATTGTTTTTAAGGCTAGGGTTCATTGTTGTGTTGTTTGTTCTATTGTTTTCTTAGCAAATCAGAGAAGACCTTGTTAGAGCTGCGTACTGCCCCTTAAAATCGGGATAGTTCTTGTCTTCTTAGTATTGGTGCTGTCTCCTTAGCATTGGCTCTGTCAGAGAAATGAAGAGAAAAATCTGGAAAACGGGGAGCAAAAATGGAAAGGCATGCAGGGAACCTAGCCTCTCTTCGATTTAACTTGCCCTATTATTAATTAATCGCTCTATGAATATAAAAGACCTCTGAAGAGGTCTCTGCAAATGAGAAGTGCAGTTATTAATAATTGGCCTTCATATTGATATCAGTCATCCACAGAATATTCTGAGTGGTGCATGAACTTATAATCATCAGGCCTGATACAAAACTATTTGAGCAATATTTGCCTAGATATTCTCTGTATAAAACATAATTTTATTTTAAGAACACCCATTTAGGGTTGATGTAGCCTCCAATGGAGATGCTCTTAGGGCTTGTTGTGCATTTCTACAGGAAAGATTGTGTGATGACCCCTAAGGAGATCTTAGTTACAGGCTGGGGTTAATGCCTATTTCTAGCTCAGTCCCAACTCAATTGTCATGATTACAAAACTTAATGTTTTCCATTGTATACAGTAGTTGGTTGAAAAAGCAATAGGTTAGAGCCTTGACCTATCAGCTAATGAAGCTAAGAATGTAACAGTAACATAATTATACAGTAACATAACATACAGTAATATAACAGTAACATATAATACCATATAGAGTAACATATACATATTGTTTACCTGAAATCCTGTTGGTGTAATTCTCCTTTGATGATTTCATCACTGTCAGATAACTACCATGTTGCGGTGGTTTCCTTAATTTGTAAATAATATAGTCATAAACACACAGCATTCATGGAAAGCAAGCATTTTTCTTTTTGTTTTTATTATTGTTTAATTACGGGTTTTTAAGTCATTGTAATTTAGAATGTAGATTTGAGTAATTTATAGTATACTAAATGAAGGGCCGAGAGCATGTCCAGCCTATATGACTTTTTAGGCCTTTTTTATTTTTTCTTCCTCGGATTTGTCCAATTTTGGCATGTGAACTAGAAATTAGTTGCAAAACATTGTTCCGAATTTTTTTCCGTTGTTTTTTCCGTCGTTTTCGAGAAATACCGTATTCAAAAAAAAAATCAATCAATCAAAGGCTCCTATTGTAACGCAATATTGCGGTAAGCTTCTGTTTTCGCACTGACACGGTTCGATATTTTTGTAAAATTAAACGTTAGAAATTTTGACGAACGCAAAAAAAGTAAATCACTTTCATAATGTCCAGTTCGAAGAAAGAAAAAAAAAAAAAAAAAAAAAATGAGGCCGAGCGTGATTCGAACCCGGAGCCGTCCGAGCGCAAATCCCCGACCAAACCACTAGACCACAGACGAACACATGCTCACTTCAGCCTAAGTTTTATTATTAAAAGGTTGATACGCATCAAAACGCGTATCTCGATTTCAAAATCCTTTTAGATCGAATTTAATGTTGCATTAAAGACTCCAAATGCGAAACGTCTTCCCGCCGGCCAGCAACAACTCACTTCGAGCTGCCCAAAGCTGTATTTCAAGTGCCCGACCACGCACAGCGGACCCATCTACCACTGTCGCAAAGCATGTCGGGAAATCCTACAACAAAACCGAAATGGAGTTCCCACCCGAAAGTTATTGCAAAATACTATAAGTCTCAAAGCACTTCGGATATCGGGCATTTCGACCACGGCACGGGATGGGAAATGGCCCACAACTCTCAACGCTGCCCCTTTTCTGATCCGAAGTGATTCCAGACTTTCCCGCCGGCTCGTCTTCCCGACCAAGGTCCGTTTTTCACCTCGAGCGCTAAATGGCGCTTCAGACACAAGGAAGGACAAGAAACACGACTCGTTTCTTTGAGAAGTGCTAGAGACTCAAGGATTTCCGGACTTAATGATGTCTTTCAATCACCGGACGGGCCTCATACACGTTGGCTTACACACACGCTACAGAGGCGATGTGTTGCCGCAGTGAGCTCACGATAGATAAGCGAGCCAGGCGTGCGTAAATAACGGTATTTTCGTTTAGTTGTTGGCACTGGTCAGAAGTATTGCAGTCGCGTATTCTCACGGCCAAACTGCTTTCAAATGGCTTCGAAATTACGCTCCGAATGTACCGTCAAAGCACTGGAGGGCCAGAACTCTGCTTTTTTCAGGTAAATTGGGTCAAATTCCTTAGGGTTAGTGCAAATTCAACAAGGGCTTGTGATATTATTCGTTGTACGATAAAATGAGGCTATTCTGAGCTATTCTGAGCGAGAAAAAATAGAAAAAGGCCTAAAAAGTCATATAGGCTGGACATGCTCTCGGCCCTTCAAATAATAATAGTTTTGTAGGGCCTTAATCTTGTTTAAAATAAAGGAACTACCACTTCCTGGACACTCTTATTTTGGCACATTCCTGATGAAAGTCTAATACAGTACTTTATGTTAACTCTTGAAACTGTTGCTTACACACTGGTGAATGAAAACAATTTGCTTTTCTTCAAATGGTTTTATACTTTGCCTATGTACTGCATAGGGAGAACATAGTCTGAATCGTTGGCCTTCATATTGGCATAATCATCCACAGAATTATCTGAGTGGTGCATGAACTTATAATCATCAGGCCTTTACAATATTTCTGTCAATTTAATATTATGTCAATAAAATATAATATCATTTACCTCTTCCTTTGACCAGGACTTATGCACAACTCTATCCATTTTGAGAAAGAAAAGAAGAACATGCTGGTTAATAGAAGCTTTTTGCAGCTTAAAAATATTAATTTTATAACAACATGCACAGCTGGGGCACCATCAGGAAAAAATTAGAGTGTTTAACATATTTTCATGGCTATTCAATGTAGCGATTCAAATTCATCATTTGGCACCCAAATAATATATTCATTACATTTAGTACAGTACGTTGGCAGACACTTGAAGACATGAAGACTCAAGTTTTGAGACAAAAAGAACCTGCTTCAAGAAATTTTTGGATGCTCACCTCAAAGTCATGAAGTACTGTTACAGATCACAACTCACTGAAAAGAGAAAGGGTATTTAGATTTAACTATCACAGCATGAAATTTAATCGCCAGGAAGCATCGTTTGAAATGCGATCATTAAAAATGATCCAGAAAAAGCGGACTTACGCCCTTCAAGTCTATCTTATTCAGGAGATTTTGCATCTAAAGCCACCATAAGAAAACTAAATGGAAGGCACTGAGTAAGTTGGCTTGAACGTCATCCAAATATGGTTATATTATTATTGTACATATTCTCTGATTTTTATATTATATCTTAGTGTTTTCGTTTTTCTTTTATTTTTGTTTGTGGCAATACCTGGGAAATAGCGATACTTACAATACTGTAATGAGCTAAGTGTATTAGACCACATTACTTACTTACTTTAGAGCAAGAAGTGCAAGACATATGTTTATGAAAGCACTTGCTGCAAAGGACTGCATGTCTATTCTCGCTTTAATATACCGTGGACATTTCCAGAACAGCTACTAAATTCCAATCAAAGGCTCCTACGATCCAAATATGGTTATATTATTATTGTACATATTCTCTGATTTTTATATTATATCTTAGTGTTTTCGTTTTTCTTTTATTTTTGTTTGTGGCAATACCTGGGAAATAGCGATACTTACAATACTGTAATGAGCTAAGTGTATTAGACCACATTACTTACTTACTTTAGAGCAAGAAGTGCAAGACATATGTTTATGAAAGCACTTGCTGCAAAGGACTGCATGTCTATTCTCGCTTTAATATACCGTGGACATTTCCAGAACAGCTACTAAATTCCAATCAAAGGCTCCTACGAGCCAACCCGTGAATAAGAAATGCAATGCAATATTTAGGTAAGCTTATGTTTTCATACTGACATGGTTCGATATTTTTATAAAATTTAACTGTAAGGGAAATCACTTTCATAATGTCCAGTTCGAGGAAGAAAAAGAGTCAAGGGTGTGAACTGAACGCGGGCCTCCCAAGCTCCACTAGAAGAAGCAAAGAAAATGCTTCAAATACTAAAAAAAACATGCCACATAGTACAAAAACTAGAGCAATCTATCGCTGATGTGATATTTGAGCCTGTACTCATGCACTTAGATATGTTCCAAAACTCAGAGGTTAGATTTAGGCCTGTAATGGTATCGCATATTTTTTCTCTTCTTCTTTGAAAGACAATTGGCCAGTAAAGTGGTCTTATTGAGTCTACGGGCAGCAAAAGAAAAAAAATGGTATTGGCAGGCTATTGTGTTAAGCCTCATTCTTCAAAGCGTTCCGACCGAAGGATTTATACAAGTCATGTACTTTTTTCAAATGCTCCAGCCTGCCCCCTCATGGGTATATGTTGAAGTTAAATTTTATCCTTGGTTCAATTTTTATTTTCCTTTGTTTTATATTTATTATCATCTATTAGCATAGTAAAGAACAATGAAAAATAAAAATTGAACCAAGGATAAAAATGAACTACAACATATACAGGTAACTAAGAAAACACTAAGCTGGCTCTCAACATTAACAAGTTCAGCCAGTTTATCTGGCTTATGCACCTTCAAAATCTCCCAAAGTCTTTGTTTTCTAGTGAAATTTCAGCTGGTGATAAGTTCTCTTTCAGGTGATGAAATTAGCTGGTAGCCGGCTCTTGGCTACATCCCTGCCCCCTACCAAAAAAAATACTGAGATCACGGACTGGAGCCGAAGCTCTATTTAGGTGGATAGCTTTAGGAATATACACATTTTTTCAGTTAGTGAAACTCATTTTCCCTTGATAACGAAGCCGAAGCGCAAATTGACGGCTGCACTTTTATTGCAAAGTCAAGAGCTTCAGGTCATGGTGGAGGTGTTGGTGTTTATATTTCTTCATCTGTTCCCTTCCAAAGATGAACGGATTTCGAACAAGAAGAAATCAAATGCATCTGGATTGAGATCTTATTTCCTAAAACTAAAGGTTTTTTAGTTGGAATTATTTAGGCGTCAAGGGACGTTCCATTTTCTATCCACACCCCCCCTAAAGACGGCAGGAATCCGAACCCTCAATTTATTGTCGACGCCCTTTGAAAAATGAAATCCGAAGGGTTGATTTTTTGTCGGCACCTTTGAAAAAAAATCCGAAGGCTCCAAATTTTGTCGGCTTCTTTGAAGAAAAATTCCGAACCCTTCTTTGCAAAACATGTCCTTCTTTAGGGGGGCGTGCAGCTAAAAAGTGGAATGTCCCCAGACCCATACACGCTCATTGAATCGAGTGCAACTTTCCCCTCCGGGAAAACAGTCACGTAGGTTCACATGGAATGTACCCTATACTTTCAAAGTATGGGATGGACTGGAAATCTTTCCCATGCCTACCTTATTGCAAGTAAACTGGCATTAGTTGATGGTCCATTTCATCGCTTCCCCGTTGCCAATCAATAATCCAGCACTTTTCTTTATTGTTCCGAAGACACGTGGGATTCGCGGGATATAAATTACTTATCTTATATTAACCCAAACTCGAGGAATTAATGCTCCAAAATGCGAGAAAGAAAAGGCAAATCTTAACAGAAACGTTTATATCATAGTTATTGCAATACAATGCTTACTATTTAGGCAAAATTCCTTTAAACTTAAGCTTATTGCATTGTCCACTTGCGAGCGGGACGAGCACCAAATTAGCTTGCAGATATGCCAGATAAATGCACAGTTATCTAATAGAACACTAAAACAACTCACCTTTATATTGTTCCCTTTGTCCGCCCTTCTTTCACTAAACGAAATTTAGTGCAAAGTACGAATGCAAGCAACAAGATCTCAACACGAAGGATCACAAACACGATGCGCCTTCCTCGGCCGACCACTATTCCCAAGACTTGGTTCGAGTTAAGATGTGCAGCCGGGTAACCGCGCAGTCACAGGACACCCAAACAACCTTCCTTGGGAAGCGGGGGGCGGGAAAGGGTGTTCTCCTCTGGATCCCCCACTGGGTCCACCTACACGTAGACTATTTTAGAGCCGAAGGATGATGATGATAAACAGATGGATACTACAAGTAAACTTAAACTAGGACACCAACTTATGGGGACAACCATGAATACTCATCTCAGTCCATTTGTCTCTTTATGGAGTCCTAAAGTAATGACATCACAAAGACTAAATTTGTGAAATTATGGGATTTTCCAAATGTTGGAACTGACGTAAAATTAGAAGGGTTTGTACGGAGTCATCAGAGCATAAACGTTTAATATCTCACCCCCAAATTGCAATAAAATGCTGATTTTTGGCAAGCGGCCTTTTTTTGTTACACTCTTTCCGAATATCTCATCAAATCCCACAATTTCACAAATTTAAGTATTTGTGACACCACACTTTACGACTCTGCTCGACCTGCTCAGAGGTATAAATTTTTATACATATTAATTTATCTTTGACTGTTATATTTTCATTAGTTTAGTTACATGGACTCCACAAGCTGTTAACAGCTTTATTACTACTAATTATCGTGTTTAAATAAAGGTTTACATTACATTACATTACATTATAACATGGAGTTAAAGAAGAGGTTAGACTATTCATGTACTGTATCATGTTCTTGCACCCACGGCAAATAGCTATAGCCAGGATACTATATTCACTGTAGTGGGCAAGACCTTTTTTATCTGGAAGGATTTCTTATTTGGTAAAGTCATTTTGCCACTGCTGTTATATGTTCTGCAAATTCAGTCACTCCAATGATTCGTTGGAGTGACTGACTTTTTGTGATGTTATCAGGTACAGTAAGTTTATATATTAATTTCATGGGTGGCTAAAAACTGATATTACTCTTCTATATTTCCTCCACATTTAAGGAATGCATAATATTTCATGTTTTCATTCAACAATACTTTAATTTCAGTTGCCACAACAGAAAGTCGCCAAAAATAGCGAGCTTGATCTTTAAAGGGGCACTGTCATGCAGATTTTGCTGTCTTTTGGTCAAAATACACCAAACAGTTGATAAAGTACCTTCGCTCAAACATAAAATTACTCTTGGAACTGCACCAAGGAAAAATATCAAGTGATTTCTTCAAGGAAGAACAAACCACAATTAGTTTTTCTACGATTTTTCTATGACATGTACTTTAAAGGAACTTGAAAAATTGGCCAATCTTTTCAAGTTGCAATCCATTTCCATCCTGGCCATCCGCAGCCAAAGATAACGAATACTATAGTTTCTGTCCACTAGTAGAGTATTTGTGAACAAAACTGGACCATTATTTTTAGGTTTCTATTGAAACAAACATGTTTTTTGGCTTTTCAAAGTGTTACTAAAAATACGAGAATTTAGTTTTATCGAGTGAGTCGATAAGGTAAATTGACCACCGTAAAAAGATTCAAATAGCTGACGTTTCGAGCGCTAGCCCTTCGTCGGAGCGAATCAAGGAATTGTGGGTAGTGTGTGGTTTTATATAGTAAGCGGTGGAGCTACGCTATTGGTGGAAATTTGGTGACGTGAAAAACAAATGTAGATTAGTTGAATGAAAAGCGTTCGTTGATTCCGTGGGGTTTGAGAGTGCCGATTTGAAAGATGATTTTTTGTTCTAGGTTTTTACGGCTTTCTGTGTTACCCTGGTGTAGGGAAAGGCCGCAGATTGTCATGTGTTGTTTAGAATGGTTAGTAAGATTAAAATGGCGCGCGACTGGTTTGGATGCGTCTTTGTCATTTTTTTCAACGTCTCGGAGATGTTCACGAAAACGGTCGCCCAGTCTCCTCCCTGTTTCGCCAATGTATATCTTTTTGCAAAAAGTACATGTAATGCAGTAGATAACATTTACGGAGGTGCATGTAAAACGATCAGTGATTTTAATGGATCGTTTGGGTCCTGTTATTTTGTCCGCGTTGTGAATGAAAGGACAAGTGTTACATCGTGTGCGTGTGCATTTGAAAGTTCCCGGTACATCGTCAGATTTCAGTGCGCTCGTAACTAGAAAGTTGCCTATGTTTTTGTCACGTTTGAATGAAATTAGTGGGGGTTGTGAAAAAATTCTGCCAGTTTCGGGGTCGTTTTGGAGTAATTTGAAATTTTTTAAAATGATGCTTTTGACTGTGTTGTTGTGTGGGTGGAAAGTGAGGGTGAATGGAATTCTCTCGTTCTCTTCCTTCTGTGGCGTTTGTAGTGCTGACTGTCTGTCGATCTGTTGTGCACGTTCTTGGCCCGTATTAACAACAGAGTCAGGGTACCCACGTTTCTTGAAAAACTGGCACATTTCTTCTGATTTGTTGGAAAAATCAGAGTCATCACTACATAGACGTCGAAGTCTGAGAAATTGAGAATACGGAATGGCGTTTTTAACGTGCGATGGATGTGAGGATGAATGTAACAGATAACTGTGGGAATCTGTAGGTTTGTAGTGCACACTTGTGGATAAACTGTTACCGTTGATTGAAATATTAATGTCAAGAAAAGCGACTGAGGTTTCGGAAATTTCCCAGGTATATTTTAGAGCTGGATGAAAAGTATTGACAGAAGTTATGAATTGATTAAGTTCCTCTTTACTGGAAGAGGTAGCGCCAATGCAATCATCGATGTAGCGGCCGTAGAGTTCGGGTTTGGTTCCGTGGTACTGATTAAAAAATTTGTCTTCGATGTGGCCTACAAAAAGGTTAGCGTAGCTTGGTCCCATTTTGGTGCCCATGGCGACTCCATTTACTTGTTTGTAGTAGTTTTGGGAAAATGAAAAACAGTTAAGTGTCAAAACTAATTCGGCTAAGCGGAGCAGTGTTTCTGAGCTTGGGTTTTGAATGGAGCGCTGGTCGAAAAAATATTTTAGTGCTTGAAGTCCTTCGTCATTGGGGATGACGGTATATAAAGAAGTAATGTCCATAGTGAAAATTAATTTGTTTTCGCTGGTAAAACTGAAATCCCGGAAAATTTCGAGTGCGTGATTGGTGTCCTTAATGTACGAGGGTAGTGATTTGACAATGGGGGCCATGATTTTGTCTAAATAGCTAGAAATTAGTTCGGTAGGACAGCTACAAGCGGAAACAATGGGTCGGCCCGGATTGTTTGGTTTATGAATTTTAGGTTTGAAATAAACGCGTGAGGTTCTAGGAGTAGTGATGATGAGATTGTTGGCGGTAACTGGTAATTGTTGTTTAGTAATGAGGTCTTGGATAGTTTCTTTGACAATTTTTTGGTTGGTAGAAGTGAGATCTTTGTCAACTTTGGCATAGAAAGCGGTGTCAGAAAGTTGCCGAAAAGCTTCTTGTCGGTAAAGGTCGGTCCGCCAAACAACTACCGCCCCGCCTTTGTCGGCCGCTTTGATAACAATGTCGCGTCGTTTGCTAAGACTTTTGAGCGCTGCCCATTCTCCTGTTGAAAGGTTGGAAATTTTGGTGTGGCGGTTAAATTTAAGTTTTTGGACATCGTGACGACATTTTTTGACGAAAAAATCTAGAGAAGAAAACTGGCCCTCTGGGGGAGTCCATTTTGATTTGCGAACGTTGAGTGTTTCAAAAACATCTTTTTCCGAGGTGTTAGAATTGTCTTCTTTTTACGGTGGTCAATTTACCTTATCGACTCACTCGATAAAACTAAATTCTCGTGTTTCATCCCCCCACCGACGCAGCACCACAGTTTCTCTAGAAACTAACCCCATTCATTTGTTGTTTATTCGCTGCGACCATTAACTTTTTACATCAATATTTCTTACTCAACAGCTTTCTCACCGAACGAACCGAAGACAACGATGCCTAACCTCAAGACACTCACCAAGGAGCTACGCCAGGAAATCGTAAGTTATCTTATTCCTTTTCCCCCCATTTCCACTAATTTAGCCTTTCGTTTAGCCACTCACATCTTTACCAAAACTAGGTTTTGTAGTCACATCAATTTCATCGGCCGTTGCCTCCAATCCAAAGTCATTCCTAAAGGGTTTCGTTCAAATTTTCACGCTTCTACATTCTCTGATTCCAATCAACAATATTTCCACGAAATTCACCATGCCCAAAATTCTTTCTCGCGTAATATTATGAGGATCACCATCAGAGCTATGTGCCTTAAACGTAACAATCTCGAAAAGGAAATTATCCAATACCGTTCCGAACTTTCCAAAATTTGTCCAGCTGTCTTAGTACAATCAATTCGCGCTAAAATTCAAGAACTCAATGCTAAACTGTTCAACAGCCTTAACCAAATCAAGACCCAAAAACTTGAACAGTTAATAGGTCCTCAATTATCCGGCGACCATTCATTCGATAGTCACAATGGCGTCGTTACCATTCCGGAAAATTTGCCGCTTTCTAACCCAGAGAGGTCTGTTCTTAGTAAAGGTTTAAACTTTGTTCCTATAGCGAAACAAACCGACGAATTTTCAGTCAAACAAGATGTTGAAAAATTCCTTCGCCGCGTGCAATTAAGAGCTTTTTTCCACGACAAAGAAGACAATTCTAACACCTCGGAAAAAGATGTTTTTGAAACACTCAACGTTCGCAAATCAAAATGGACTCCCCCAGAGGGCCAGTTTTCTTCTCTAGATTTTTTCGTCAAAAAATGTCGTCACGATGTCCAAAAACTTAAATTTAACCGCCACACCAAAATTTCCAACCTTTCAACAGGAGAATGGGCAGCGCTCAAAAGTCTTAGCAAACGACGCGACATTGTTATCAAAGCGGCCGACAAAGGCGGGGCGGTAGTTGTTTGGCGGACCGACCTTTACCGACAAGAAGCTTTTCGGCAACTTTCTGACACCGCTTTCTATGCCAAAGTTGACAAAGATCTCACTTCTACCAACCAAAAAATTGTCAAAGAAACTATCCAAGACCTCATTACTAAACAACAATTACCAGTTACCGCCAACAATCTCATCATCACTACTCCTAGAACCTCACGCGTTTATTTCAAACCTAAAATTCATAAACCAAACAATCCGGGCCGACCCATTGTTTCCGCTTGTAGCTGTCCTACCGAACTAATTTCTAGCTATTTAGACAAAATCATGGCCCCCATTGTCAAATCACTACCCTCGTACATTAAGGACACCAATCACGCACTCGAAATTTTCCGGGATTTCAGTTTTACCAGCGAAAACAAATTAATTTTCACTATGGACATTACTTCTTTATATACCGTCATCCCCAATGACGAAGGACTTCAAGCACTAAAATATTTTTTCGACCAGCGCTCCATTCAAAACCCAAGCTCAGAAACACTGCTCCGCTTAGCCGAATTAGTTTTGACACTTAACTGTTTTTCATTTTCCCAAAACTACTACAAACAAGTAAATGGAGTCGCCATGGGCACCAAAATGGGACCAAGCTACGCTAACCTTTTTGTAGGCCACATCGAAGACAAATTTTTTAATCAGTACCACGGAACCAAACCCGAACTCTACGGCCGCTACATCGATGATTGCATTGGCGCTACCTCTTCCAGTAAAGAGGAACTTAATCAATTCATAACTTCTGTCAATACTTTTCATCCAGCTCTAAAATATACCTGGGAAATTTCCGAAACCTCAGTCGCTTTTCTTGACATTAATATTTCAATCAACGGTAACAGTTTATCCACAAGTGTGCACTACAAACCTACAGATTCCCACAGTTATCTGTTACATTCATCCTCACATCCATCGCACGTTAAAAACGCCATTCCGTATTCTCAATTTCTCAGACTTCGACGTCTATGTAGTGATGACTCTGATTTTTCCAACAAATCAGAAGAAATGTGCCAGTTTTTCAAGAAACGTGGGTACCCTGACTCTGTTGTTAATACGGGCCAAGAACGTGCACAACAGATCGACAGACAGTCAGCACTACAAACGCCACAGAAGGAAGAGAACGAGAGAATTCCATTCACCCTCACTTTCCACCCACACAACAACACAGTCAAAAGCATCATTTTAAAAAATTTCAAATTACTCCAAAACGACCCCGAAACTGGCAGAATTTTTTCACAACCCCCACTAATTTCATTCAAACGTGACAAAAACATAGGCAACTTTCTAGTTACGAGCGCACTGAAATCTGACGATGTACCGGGAACTTTCAAATGCACACGCACACGATGTAACACTTGTCCTTTCATTCACAACGCGGACAAAATAACAGGACCCAAACGATCCATTAAAATCACTGATCGTTTTACATGCACCTCCGTAAATGTTATCTACTGCATTACATGTACTTTTTGCAAAAAGATATACATTGGCGAAACAGGGAGGAGACTGGGCGACCGTTTTCGTGAACATCTCCGAGACGTTGAAAAAAATGACAAAGACGCATCCAAACCAGTCGCGCGCCATTTTAATCTTACTAACCATTCTAAACAACACATGACAATCTGCGGCCTTTCCCTACACCAGGGTAACACAGAAAGCCGTAAAAACCTAGAACAAAAAATCATCTTTCAAATCGGCACTCTCAAACCCCACGGAATCAACGAACGCTTTTCATTCAACTAATCTACATTTGTTTTTCACGTCACCAAATTTCCACCAATAGCGTAGCTCCACCGCTTACTATATAAAACCACACACTACCCACAATTCCTTGATTCGCTCCGACGAAGGGCTAGCGCTCGAAACGTCAGCTATTTGAATCTTTTTACGGTGGTCAATTTACCTTATCGACTCACTCGATAAAACTAAATTCTCGTGTTTCATCCCCCCACCGACGCAGCACCACAGTTTCTCTAGAAACTAACCCCATTCATTTGTTACTAAAAATAGGTGACATAGCCCCTTTAAGCTCCTCTCTCTGTTATTGCTCGTCCTCTTCCCTCATTGCTATGTGTCCTATTCCTTTCTTATACCTGCCAAATTTTTCCGAGTGATGGGCGTGAGAATTTTTTCGCGGGAGTGCCAGGATTTCTGAAGGTGACCTGACCAAATCCGAAGAGAACCAGATTTATTCCGAAGATGTCCGAAGTTGTCCGAAGATGTTCCGAAGAATTCAGTAGTTTCCATGGACCTCAGACCTCCGTTTAATAACATCCAGCTGTAATGATATTGTAATGTTCAGAACGATAAAAACCTACAAAATAGTGCCATATTTTCATGAACGTAACTATATTTTTAATTGGATCATGCGATCAGTTAAGGCTGATAGCTCAAATCTGTACGTCAGGCAGGAGAAATTGCTCCATAGGCGTGAGATTGAAGTTTTGGACTCGCAGGCGTGAGACTTGGCAGGTATACTTTCTTTCATTTCTTTTATATTTAGGGTAGACACTCCACACAGCTAACGAAGTCTTTGCAGCTTGGCCATTAGTGTCAAACAGTTGCATATTTTATATAAATGAAACTTGTACATGTAATTGCCTAATAACACTATGCTCTATAGTGAAATACAACGTTTGTCAGTCTGTCAGGACTTTGTGGCATCAAAGAAAACCACTGATGCACTTCCAACCACTGATGCATTGTGTACCACACCTGCAGGCACCTCAATCATATCCCCAGGCTGTAGAATGACTTCCCCTCCCTTCATGGCAAACCTAAACTGGCCAGCAATTATTGAATCCTTTTTTGATATGCTGTGCGTGTGATCAGGGAAGTCTGTACCGGGTGGGAAAGTATATTTTGTGCATGAATAGCCTTGTGATTTTAACTTGTTTCTCATGCTTGACTCATTGAGTGGCCCATCTCTTTCAGTTTTCCACTTTTCAACTTTTAATTCTGACATGTTCAGAAGTAGATCTACAAAAAAATGCAGACTCAAAATTTACATGTGATTGATTCTTAAATAATGCAAGTTAGAAAGTCATGAAATAAAGGAAGTGAACATGCTGGAAAGACTGTACATATAATTCAGGCCAAGGGGGATTCGATCAGAGGCTACCGAATCAGCTCATGTACGACGACGACCTGACTGATGTCAATTAAAACCTACCTAATACAATACAATACAACCTAACACAATACATCACAGTATCACGATTTTCAGATACTTTTGTCTGCGCTTTTGAGACGTCAATATAAAGTCGTATTGTCGTCTCAAAAACCAGTCTGTGATTGGTTGAAAATTTCCCGCGGCAATTTAATGGGTTCCTTGTGTAGAAAACCAAAATTTAAAATTATCTTCAAAGGAGGGACAAAAATGTTGATTACTTTGTCACGTTTGGCAGATAAACGCTGTATTTGATACAACGACCCTTTCTATCGAAAGTTAACGATGAGTGTAAAAGCTGCTTTTGTTCGTTTGAACAGTTTGTTTACATTGGGCTGGGCTGTGCTGTGCGCGCGCTATCACGCCATCATGAATTTGAAAAAAAAGTTTTGGGCTAAACCTCGGAAATTTGCGTTATTACTCATTTTTTCGACGTTTGTAAGTTTGAAAAACTTCGAAAAGATGTTCTAGCAAATTTGTTGTATTTCAATGAGCAATTTATAGCGTGAAAAGTCCGTGTTTTTGAAACTTTTTTGCTAAACAAAAATATGATAACGCGTACAAAACGTTGTGTACGTCAGCTCGTGACTAGTAAGAATTTCAGTTTTGAGCGGCACAAGTTATCTTCAGCTTTGCTTTCTTTTTGCCCGAAAAACAGTTGAATCGTGATACAAAACTAATTTCGATTTTGAGACGGCAATACTGCATTATATTAACGGCGTTGGAAGAAAATATATTCTCCGTATTGGGCTCCGTCGCTTCGCGACTCCGCCCAATACGGAATATATTTTCTCCCAACTAGCCGTCAATATAATGCCCGTCTCAAAATCGAAATTAGTTTATAATATACTATGACCCAATCAGCGAGTCAGTAACAAGAACTTTGACATTAACCTTAAAAATTATTTCCTAGCAAGATAGTAAAACGTAAATACACAATGTCATAAGGCTTAAAAAGTCACTTGTAGACGTTAAATGGTTGCAGATGTCCGCGTAAAACTGCTCAAAATACCCACCGTTTTAGTCCTCAGTTCTATTTGTAGGACAAATACTTCATGTAGGTAGTCACCAAAGGTAGCTTTCTTTGGCTTGGTTACCAAGCGAAGGGAAAACACAGTACACCCAACCTCATTCCCAGGGTCCACCTCTTCCTGCCCCCTAGAGCCCTTCTCTCTCGCTCCAGGGGAGGGGGAAAAGAGATACCCTGGGAAATAGGTTGCAGTAGAAAGATGATCGACCATGATTATTTCTTAAAGTGCTTGACTGAAGGACAACATCCAAAAATTTTTTTATTGATTATTATAAAAAATACTAGTAATGCATACAGTGAAAAATAATGTTTCCTTTTTTGCTGCTCTCTTCATTTTGAAATTACATGAGTGTTATAAAATTATTGATAAATAACTTTCCAGTTTCAGTAAGTATAAAAGTTAACAATTAATCATATAGAGAGCATTTTCATAAAATGAATAATATACTGATAAAACGTTCATGGGTTTTTAATGAGTTTAGTATAGGCTTGGTGCGTGATGAATATTGTACTGATTGGAGCCTGGCAAGAATGAGGAGCTGTCAGCAAAACGCAATTTTAGAAATCCCAAACAAGCTTGCATGCCTTTTTCAAGTTCTGTGAATTACTTTACATCTTGCTGGCATCAAACATGATCACTGAATCATTTCCAACTACTGATTCATTGTGAAGAAGGCCAACTGGGATGTCAAGAATGTCTCCAGCCTGTAGAATTACTTCCTTTTCTGATGTAGCAAACTTGAACTGGCCTGCCAGTATGCCATCCTTCTTTGCGACATCATGTGTGTGATCAGCAGAGGCTGTTCCAGCAGGGAAGGTGTATTTAACGCATGAATAGCCTTGTGAATTTATCTTCTTCGTCATATTTTCCTCATTGAGTGGTCCATCCATTTCTGAGTTCCAATGTTCAACTTTAACCTCAGACATGGTAATCCTAGTGTGGAACTACAACTGAACACCGATACAAATCATACTTACTTATGTGAGGACAGAGGACAGGGGAAGGTGGGGAGGGAGGGGGTGGGGAGGGAGGGGGTGGGTGGGTGGGGTAGCAGCATGCATAACAGTTGTTTCCTTGGCCCCATGCTTTTTTTTGGGGGGGGGGGAGGGGGCTGAGAGAAAGACAATAGGCAAAAGCTAGCAGGGTACAACAGAGCTATAGTGGTGGGAAGAAGAAAATGGTTCAAAATGGAGAAAGTGGTGGGAACTGCCATGGAAGGGGTCCAACAAGAATTGGAAGTAATGGGGTATAGATGTATCCCTCAAAAGGGGGGGGGGGGGAGGGGGAGTACTCCTCAAAATGTTTGTTAAGGGTGTGCAGCCTGCCTAGTGAAGCTACAGCCCATTTTCCGACCAAAACATTTACATTTTCTACCAATTTTTTGACTGAAAATGGTGATTTTTCTTGCAGACCGGACCCTCAAGAAATTGAGACCCGACCCTTATTAAAATTTGATACCCACTTTTAGACCAAAACGGCATTTAATAACGATAATCGTTTGAACCACGCAATTACCCTACACAAGGGAGTATTACCCCCTACACCTGTATCTCTCTCCTGTGCCCTCCGCCTACTTGCAAGCTTGACTAATGCATATTTTCCCATTTACTGCAATTAGTAGAGGAATAGGCAGATGTAAGGAGTGCTTGATTTTCACGGTGCCCAGTTTTTTTTCAATGAAAATAAATGTTTGCAGATAAATAACGCTTATTCCTTTAAGTCAAATGTACAAGGTATGGATTCACGCAGCCGGGAATACAGCCGCCTCTCCTCGCTCCCCTCGCGGGGGGCGTTCCCGCTTGAAGCGCCGGCTTTCGCGCGTGAAGCCCCGGCGTTCGCGCGTGAAGTCCCGGCGTTCGAGCGTGAAGCCCCGGCGTTCGCGCGTGAAGACCCTAGCGCGTAAAAAGCGGCTGAAAGCGATAAGAGGTTGCTGTATTCGCAGGCTAGGATTCACGGTATATAACATTGACCAAAATGCAGGAATTAAATTTCTAAAATGCGGCAAAGAAAAGGCATTTAATCAAAAACGTGTTGTTGATTTTTCGGGTGTGTTGCAATACAGATGGAACGTCACTAAAGTGCCTAAAGTTCTGGGTGGGGTGGGTTAAGGGGTCGAATCGAGAGAGGCACGTAGCTTCAAACACGATCTGTGTGAAAATATCGTAATTTAAACTGCCCCTTAAAAAACACGATCTTCTGTTTTGGCTTGGAGACGGGAAATTATTAAACCTTCAGGGTGGAACAAAAATGACATATCGTGTGTCACGCGATCAATTCCCGACGTTATTTCCTCCATTTTAAAATAGAAAATGGAATTTACAACAATAGAAAAGGTTTAGAAGACGTTCAAGTTCGACAAAAGAATTAAGTGAGATTAAATTTCCGCAAAATTAACAAGAAACAACGTACCCGAATTTTTCTTTGCCCGTCTTGTATTCCGATGGAGCCTGGAAACTAAAACAGTCAGCTGTTCAGGCTTGGTTCCCAAGTAATGTAACAAAATACAAAAGACGACTTTGCGAAACTTTTTGGATCGTTTTGCTAAGCTTGCATGCAGCAAAATAATTTTTTAACAAGACAAATGGAAGATTCTTGTAGTTCAAGCTCAAGTGAAGGTAAGGCTGTGTTTAAAATTCATTTATACTCTGAATGCTGCAAGTATCTTTTGACATTATAAAGCTTTAGTAGCAAATGAAGAATGCGTTCTTGCATGCACTTGTGCCAATGTGTCTTAATAAACTTATATATATACGTGTGTTCATTGAAAATTCATTCCATGCTTTATATTAGGTAAAATGTGGACACAGTATTCCCAAAACATTTCTAACTGCTTCCTCTATTTCATTTCATTTCATTTATTTGTTTACTCCAAACCTTTACAGATGTTAATAATTAAATTAAATCACGTTATATTAGGAAGGAGAAGAGAGGGGCACGTCTAGATAAACTAATATTGTGCCCCCTAAAGTTATATAAGTATAAACCAAAAACTTTTAATTTTTTAGTAAAAAAGTAAAGGAAAACTTATAAAATAGCTTGGTAAATGTCAAAAGAGATGATGTTTCACTAGTATTGAGCAAGGTACCAGCAAGAAATAAATTCAATAAGTTTCAGGTGGCTCTACTTTGGGAACCTACAGGCCTTATTTTAAGTCCCTATTTTCAGGTAACAGTTTTTTTAACAAAATCACCAGTGCTTCCCTGGGCTCATGCTCAATGAAAAGATTTATAGCAATACGTCAGACAAGCAAATTTCACCCCAAGCCTCGCTTTCTAAGTTTAAACCTGTGACAATTTCATCAATTATTCTCAAAGGAGCAAAGTTGAAAAGAATACCCACTCAAAAACAACGTGAACTTGTCAAAAGTTTTCAAGGAATTTTTTGCAAATGAGGCTTGGTGGTCAATTTTGAGCCGGTGATGTCTTCATGCCTAATGCCTATTCAAAATAAATACTAACAACCCTAAAACTTAATTACTCAGTACAGGACAAATAACTATGGATATTATAACACTAAAAAGTATGGATATTAAATTATGGATATTAAAATTATGGATATTAAAATTTGGATATTAACACTCCATTCTCTATTTTCGAATTGCCCATAATACACTTTGTTTGCCCCCAAATTTTGTATAAACTGTTAGTGTTTGTAAATGCTCTTGGGAGGACTGCATATTCCCAAGAGCATTTCAAAATGATAGTTTATGCAAAATTTGGGGGGCAAATAAAGTGTGTTATGGACAATTCGAAAATAGAGAATTGTCTATAATAAACAGATAAACAAATGAAGTAAATTAAAAAAAAAAGAAACTATTAAAATTAATACAATCATAATTTCTCTGAATCAGGTTTAATTAAACAGAAAGCAATATGTGTAATTTGGTGATTGTGTGGTTCCAGAAAAATATTCAATACCCATCCCAAGAAAGGTCATTGGGAATTTGGAGTGTGTAAATCCCATCATTTACTCATCCATGTCCCTGGCATGGTCAGTGATAAGTTAAACTTAAGTTTGTAACTTTGATTCAGTTTTCTTACTTCTGACAAATATTATTTAAGGTTTCTATTTGTCTATGAATGAACATTATTTTATTTAACATGCATTAACATTATTTTAAAATGCATGGTTGGTCTTGACTAGTCTTTACAGGAAATGTGTCCCCAGGTCCAACAAGAAAGTGTAGTGACTGTGAAAAGTCATACAAGTCCTGTGATTGCAAGGTTTGTTTTGAGTTAACCCTGATTATAATGA
The DNA here is from genome assembly GCA_024195265.1 of Dendrophyllia cribrosa. Taxonomy (NCBI): domain Eukaryota; kingdom Metazoa; phylum Cnidaria; class Anthozoa; order Scleractinia; family Dendrophylliidae; genus Dendrophyllia; species Dendrophyllia cribrosa. The sequence continues at coordinate 42,154,241 of JAJLRJ010000004.1, forward strand.
CTGTAGCTTAATCAACTAAACCATCAATCAGGCTTCTAATGGCTGTGTACATACTAGCTATCCTTGTCGTTTAGAGTTGCCATCTAGTCTTACTGTAAGTGTTTAGGGAAATGGTCAAAACTATTGTACTCTGACAGGACCCACCATTTTACGAAGACTGGTGGTCTCTTTATGTTCCCCCTCTCCCCCACCTAAAAAGGTGGCGTCTTGTTGTTATAGCCCCCATTCCATCAGAAGTAGAAACTGGTAGAAAGATTTAAATCTTCCTGTCCTCTTTTACTAGCAATGCAGCTTCATGCACACAGAATACTTAATTCTCATCTCCAATTTTTAGGCCAAAACGTTTTGTCCATTACACTCATCAGATAGGTGGTATCTGGCGTAACCCCCCTACCCCTACACAAGGTGGGTCCTCGTTGAGTATACTTGTTATGACACCGCTTCCCTTACTTTATTGGACTTCCAATATAGGTCATTGGTTCAAGTCCTAGTCTTTACTACTGTGTGGAAGACAAGCAACTTTACTCTACATTTTGTGCATTTACATGTATGAGTAATAAAGTAATGCGGTTGAACCTCTCCTTACAGACACCTAGATATATAACACAGACACCTCCCTACTATGGACAGTTCACTTGGTTCCAAAGTGACCAAAATTCATATAAACTCTACCGCTATAATACGGACACCTCCGTAATACTGACACATAGGTCTGTCCTTTTAATGTCCATACTAAGGAGATGGGCTACGTCAGCTTTCTGTGGCTCATTAAGCCTGGTTTTCACTAGCGACACAAGCACAAGCGCAAGCATAGGCACAAGCATAATAATTCTGTGCAAGTGAAAACGAACGCAAGCACAAGCACAACGAAATATTCACCAGCAAGATTTGATCATTGTTAAAACCAGGTTTTTGTGCATTTGACTGATGGAAAACATGAATTTATTTGTTTTACTCATTGATTGACAGCTTAAATAATGTTATTTTCGCTTGAAAACGAAACGAACAGTTTTCACGGCAACGACGTTTGTAACAAGGAAGATTCGTAGAATCAAGGCAAGCAAAGTAAGTGAATAACTCACAAGTGACTTTCGAAGATGATTTTCTTAACTAACCTTTGTTTTGTTCAAAAATGTCTTCAAAATCATATCAGAATCACTGCTTTTTTCTTGTGCTTGTGTTATGTTCCGTTTTCACATGCGACGCAAGCATAAGCGCAAGCACAAGGATCAAAATATTTTGATCCTTGTGCTTGCGCTTGTGCTTATGCTTGCGTCAAGCTCGTTTTCACGGCGAAATAAGGGCTCTTGTGCTTGCGCTTATGCTTGCGCTTGTGCTTGCGTCGCTAGTGAAAACCAGGCTTTACTGTACCTACTTAAAATTAATACCTTGCCTGTTCCCATGCACAGTGAAGATCTGATATTGTCATATGATAACATTTCTGCTTATTATTGGACATATATTTTTTGTCAGTATGTTTTACCTGTTTGGTTTTTAATTTACAGATCTTATTCATATCCAAACTTTCCTGTGTGTGGCTTTTTATTTTTTTATTAATGCTTATCTCCACTTGCTTACCTTAAAAAAATTCATTGAAAATATTGTTTATTTCTGACAGAAATGTTCAAAGTGTGGAACAGTTTTTCACAGGTACTGGGGAACTAACCTAGTCAAAGGAAGGTAAGGATTAATTTAAAATCAAATGAAAATTAAATACTCAGGCAACTGAGTCTTTTTTTATGCCTTCTGTTCAAGTTCTGCCAGTATGTGCTTACATGCATGACATTTCTCTTTTTCTGCAAGGTCCCACTGTCGTACATGTTTTACAGCAGTGTGCATTACATGTCATGTTGTCGTTAACAAGGCTGTAAAGGTAAATTATCATGGTACAATAGATATATTTTCTTCATTTGTATAATATTAGTCAAATATATATCCAGAGGGTTATCTTGAAGAAAAATGTTCACAACTTTATGCATGATTAGTTGTGTAGGGTACATGTACATAACACTGTAGACCAAGGTTCAGGGGAGGTCAGGATCTCTCAGTATTTGGCAGAGTTATTTGGTAGTTACCTTCATTGATAAAAGCTTAGTGACAGTGAGTCATTCAGTGTTTTTTTTTTAAATATTATAAGATTTTTAAACATATTTTATAACTAGTAAATAAACATGACTGTAGATTAACATCCAGCATTATGCTGTTGCAGGTTTGTACAAGATGTCTTATAAAACAAAAAGAAGATGAGTTAAATACACATAAGGCTCTCTCGGCTATTGAAGAGGCAAGATCAGGGAGAGGTGTGTTAAATTACATTTTCCATTTACTGAATCTCATTTTGATTGGCTTTTAATTACTGATTACAATGTCAGACAAACACAGCTCAAATTATGACATCACACAAAAATACTGGACAGGTAAAAAGTTAATTTCTGCTACCCAACTCAACTTACTCGTAGTTGATACAATCTATTTGCTCATCATATTTTTCCTTAGTGCTGATTCCTCTAGCAAACAGTCCCTACCGTCTTAGTAAATAGTCATTAGTTATCTTAGAAATATGTGTAAATGACCATGCAAATTTTGTAATAATTTCTTTTCTCCCAGCTAATTCTACATCGTCCACGGTATCCGATGCATTTGTTGTGGTGTCAAGTGTGTCTCGTTTGAGTCCTGAGCAAAGGAAAGAGGCTTTGTTTGAAGCTGCCAAGACAGGTGATGAGTTAAATTGTTTATTAAAATCCAAGAAAAGCTATTCAAAAAGTCAGAGTGTTCAGCAGCATTTAAATTTTCCTGATGGTTAGGTGGTGCTACAATCCATAAATTATGAAAATAAATAAATGGAAAGTAACTGCAGCTGGGTGGGGAGCAGGGGTGGCGCAGTGGTGAGAGCACTTGCCTCCCACCAATGTGGGAGATTCCTGGCCAGGCATCATATGTGGGTTAAGTTTGTTGTTGGTTCTCTCCTTGCTCCGAGAGGTTTTTCTCCGGGTACTCCGGTTTTCCCCTCTCCTCAAAAACCAACATTTCCAAATTCCAATTAGATCTGGAAAGTGTCCACAATTAGCACTCGCATGCTAGAACTCTGACACTTATTAAATAAATTGATTTGATTTGATTTGATTTTGCTTTGGGACAGTTGATGGAAACTGGTTGCTTCTGGTTGAAACTTCAGGTTGCTTTTTCATCTGCTTAAGTTGATAGCACACTGCGAGGATCACAAATTTTTACTCATGTTTTATCCATGAGTTCACATAATTTATATATGATTTTCATATAATCATATATTTCACTATCATCTATTATTTGGGCTCTGCACAGAAGGTTGGTCAGAACCAGGACCATGTCAGTTAATTATTTGGAATCATTTGTCAATCAGTGTATTCACTTGATTGTGTAGGATTCTATCAGTGTACAGTTCCAGGAAATTAATCCATTCCCCTCCCCTCTCCCCACATCCACATAATTCTGAGTTACAATGTCTTTTCATTGTAGGAGACCACTATTCAATGGTCACTCTTCTGAATCAAAATACCGATGTCAATATAAGGGGTATGTACAATGTACAATGTACATGTATTTAAACACTGGCATTTTAACTGTTCATTTGAATTATGAATGATGACATTAATTTTATTCAGTATGACTACTGTTGGGTAACCTACAATCAAGGACAATAGTGTTGGGACAAATTTCCATTTACGCTGTTTTCCAATGCGCGCGACAGAAAAACGGTATGCACAAACGATAAGTGTCCATTTCCCCACCCCTACCCCCTTACAATGTTGAGCCCGGGGGGAGGGGTAGGGTTGCTGAGATGGACTAGAAACGAAAAACATGGCTTTATTGGTCCGTCATACTAAATTAGTAATTGATAGGAGCACTTTGTAACATTTGTCCCAAGCACTTTTGACCTTGATTGTAGTTTCAATGTGGATACAAAATCTGTCTGCAAGGGTGATTTGTGTAGTTTGAAATTATTATCTGTGACCTTATCCTTCAATTACAACAAAAGTTATGGCTTAATAAAAAAAATTATTAATTTATATATTAAGTTAAATTACTGATTGAAAAGAATTATGAAATTTTATAAAGTTAAATAATTGAAAGGCTCCAGGTAAGAATGACCTAGTAAGTACCTTGTTGGAAAATTTTAACTGAAATCTTAGATATTTGGCCTCAAAAAGGACTCACTTGCCAAAATTATGACTGGATGACATAAATATGACTGAAAGGATTTCAACCAGGTCAAAAAATCATCTATCTTCAAACAATAAAATTTTATCTTGAAAAGATACATAGGGTGTCCTAAGGCCCAATACATTTTCTCAAAGATGTGGATTTTCTTCGCCATTTTGGATCTGTTTTAAGTACCTTAACAGTAATAAATCATTAATTTGACAAAACTGTGTTTTGAAAGGCCTAAAATATACAATTTTAGTGAAAGTTCATAAAAGCATACTTAGGATGTTCTTGCCCGGAGCCCTTCAATTACTGATTGAAAAGAATTATGACTTGCAGTAAAGAATACAATAGTTGGCTAAAAAAGAATGCTACCTTTAGTTAAAAGAAATTACAATATTACAATAGGTCATTTGCCAGACTTTCAAGACAACTTACAATCTTGTTATCATTTCTGCAGATGCAGACAAGAACACTCCTTTGTTTTTTGCTGCAGAAGGTGGCCATCTTCCTTGTGTGGCACTCTTGATGGTAAAGTGTAATTCATACATGATAAAAATGTTTTTCTTAAATCAATGAATTAAGTGTGCATTTATATAACTCATAACAATTCACAACGATTTTTATGATCTACTGTGAAAAATTAACCTGCTACTTTTTCCTATTGACTAGCATAGATAACTTTTAACATACAGTCCAACTTTTCCTAAAAAAAAAACACTGCAGCCACAAAAATGATGTCTTTTTTATTATAGACCAGTGAAAAATTAATGTTTCTCTCTTTACTCATTGTATGTTTTAATATTTAACAGGAGCGAAATGCAAATGTAACAGCAGTAAACAATGTGAGTACATAACACTTTTATTATAAACAACAACTTCATGAATGTCAAGATAATTAATTGTAATTTTTTTTGTTTTTCCCAGAAATCATGGACTCCTCTTCATGCCTTAGCTTGGTAAGTGTACTAGTTTTTTGTTGATTATCTGCACTTAACCCAGTTGTGCTTAATGATCTCTCTTTAGACCGGGCAGGGACATTAAGCCGTTGGCCTTGTCTTCTTCATCCTTCCTTGTCAATTGAAGGGTTGAAAAGAATCCATGACATTGTTCGATAAGACTAGGGCACGGAGTTCCTGATGTCATGGCCTATCTGACTTTGCCATCATTGGCCTGGGTGGGTGGGTGGGTGGGGTGAGATCATACATGGACTGAAGTGGCTGCAATTTGCACCTTATATGCTGACGTCTGATCTCACCTCTCTGGTCCTCTGTAATTCAGCTACGTGCTGCAATGGAGAAAGTGGCTCCAGATTTGATTTGTTTGCTTGTTTGCAGGGGTTTCAATAGAAGCCGGCTACCGGCAGTGTACCACCGCCTACTTCACCTCTCATCGCTGGTTACCAGACCGCCCTAGTGGAATGGGGACTTATGGTCCCTTTTCCGTCACAGCCACCAATTATACCTTGTCCAGCCACCTACTTCAATTCTTATTGAAACCCCTGTGTTTGACATTAATAGATAAAGGATGTCTTCAAAATACAGTGGAATCTCTTTTAGTGGACACCTTGTGACCAGATTCAAATGTCCTCTTAAGGGAGGTGTCCATTAATTTAGTGTAGTGTTAGAATGTGAAGAGGACCTGCATGACTGAGTGCCCTGCACCTACTGTATGGGAGATGTTTGTTAGTGGAGCTTTAACTCTACATCTCAAAAAATTCTCTCATCTTTACAATAAGTGGTAAATAATTACTAGTTGACAAGAGGTTGAATTTCTTGTTTATGTAGGAAAGGTTCAAGTGAGGGCCATGTTGAGTGTGGTGAACTTCTTATTCAGGTACTGCAGTGCACTTTCTTTCTCAATGATTTCCATTTGGAACCTTGTGTTTTCTTTCTTCACTTTAAGATTTATTCAATAGAGAGAGAGGACTTAACTAAAGAGACCCAAAAAGAAGGCTTTTGAGCAAGCAGAAAAAAAAATACATAGCCACTCAACAGGAAAAATGTAACAAATATGAATTTAACACTGTCAGTTAATTTTGAGATTTTTTTTCAATTGGCATTATAGCCACAGTATGTAATTATTGTCAATGGAAACTTTCCTTTCTTGATGTTTTCAAGGATTAAAATCCAAATTACATATTTTCTTTGACTCGTAGTCTCAGAGTTCCTGATTTACTTGAGCGCTCTGTTAGTGTGACGCTGATACCAACCAAGTGTCTACTTTCATTTAGTATTTTTCTATTGTAATTATCTATTGTATAATTACTAATTGTCTTTCTCTTGTCCACTGCCGTTGATCCCCCTTGAAGATGGGCGCTCCTGTATTTGCCTTGACTGACACATTAGAGACAGCTGCCGACCTTGCATCTCGCTCTGGTGGCAAGCAGGAGTTGGTTCAGCTGCTAAGAGCTGTAGAAGGTAAAAAAAGTCTGTCATCAGAGATTAGATACAAAATTACTGCACTCACCATGAGCGTTTTAAGTGGTGTTGATCTGATCACTGTCATGACTTTTAAATTGAATACTGTTAAATTTCAGTTATGAGTCGACCTGCTTATAAGCCCACTAGGTTATTACAACCAATTGAAAACATTATTCCAGTTTATATACCCCCTTCTAGTATATCAAAATAGATACAGTAAAAACCCACGTATAAGAACCTAGATTTTTCCAACTTAGCCTAAATAGGTTCTTATAGAAATGGCATTTAGTGGGATTTTAGGCTAGTAACTTAGGTTCTTAATTTGATAGGGGCACTATTGCAATCAGCACAGATAACTACTACAGGGCATATGTGACATGGAAAGCCATTGATGCATTAAGTTTCAATGTGCTTCAAAAACTGTGACTTCGAAAATGAGAGAGACACATGGAACTGTATTCTTAATACAATTGCATTGTGTAATCCAGTATTGGCGCAGACATGATATGGTTTTTCATTTTAGTTCATTCTTGGAATCTTACTGACTTAAACTTAGACTAAATTTTTTTCTGTATTTTCATCTGTGCCTTCATTTTTGTGAAATAAGAACCTATTAAAAATTTTAGGCTTAACAGCTTCTTATGAAAAGGGGGTTTGAAATGAAAATTTAAGCCTAACAGGTTCTTAAATTTTAGGTTCTTATACGTGGGTCTTTACTGTATACCAAAACTTACAAAGCTGTATAAGCCCAGTGTTTTACATTATTTATTTTACTTTATTTAAAAAAAAAACAGGTAATGATTTTACCAGTATTAACCATCCAACTTGTCAGAGGACAGCCCTAAAGATTAATAAAAGAACTGAAGCATTTGGCATTAAACTTACAGTTGCCATAAATGTGTTATTATTTTATGATATATGAAAATGTCCTTTCAGTTGATGTTGCAGTACAAAATCTACAAGAAAAGCTACAGAGCACGTCAGGTAAGCTATAGCTTATAAATATTAAGAAACAAATGGTACCATGCAAAAGTACTACCAAAGAATGGTCACACCATAGGATTTCGTCGGCAGACTCAAAAGTTAGAACTACAGTATGTGTCTCCATAATTGACTCTGCAAGTGAAAGAGTTAACTAAAGTCTCTTCAAGGATACTGAGTAATTGTAGAATTCCACAAAGAAATATTATGTTGCTCAATTATTATGTTGAAATCCGCGAACAAAGTTACATTAAATCTGTCACTCATACAGTGGCCAAAATCAAAATGCATGTGTATCATGCCATGTTGAATGTTGAAATAGCGAGCCATTCAATACGTTGAACAGAAATAAAGACAGGTCTGCTCTATTCCAACTTGTTGAACGTCGACAATCAATCATCTATAAATGTCGAATGTGAGTTTTCTATTCATTCATAAGTTGAACAGTGTATCATTCGTCTTTAATCTATAAACCGCAGACGTAAAAGTTAGAACCAGATTACACGACCCGAGAGTGAAAAGGTTGAATGTATTAATTATAACAACTAAATACTTAGCAATTTACTATTCTGTACACTTTTAATAATTCATTCTAAAAATAACATCTGGCTGTTCTCGGTTTGTAGGCTTGCAGACCAAAGATCCAATGTTGAAGCTGTATGTGGCTACAATTGTTAGACACATCACAGAAAACGTACCGCCGAACAGCCCAAAGTGGATGGCAAAAGGTTTGTCTCCCCATAGAAATGGTTTGTGTTACTACTACTGAAACTCCTCTACACAGGGTACCCAACCAAAAATATCCTACGATATAAAATGTTGGATCACCCAATCTTTGATGATTAAAAAAGGTCATTGAACAATTAACGTGTAATATGGCTGGTATTTTTGTAAGTGAGTAAGAGCCAGCTTTTGCATTTTTCAAAAAAAAAATAACAGAAATGACAACTAAAAATTCCCAGCCGTATATCAAATTGTTGGAATGGTCGCCAGAAAATAGGTACACCCTACAAATTGTTTCGGTGAAAAAGCTGTTTGGAAGGCCTTAGGCCCGGTTCAAACGTCGAACTTCACATGTGCCGAACCTAATGCAAATGAGCAATATCCATTGTTCTTGCTCATTTGCATTAGGTTCGGCACATGTGAAGTTCGACGTTTGAACCGGGCCTTAGTTATCTTGAAATTTTGTAATTAATTAGACTTAAAACTAGAGTTTTCTTTAGCAGAATGTCGCCTCAAACTTTCGTAGCATCACTGATAAAATTTAACGCATCAGTTTTCGGAGGAATAAAAATGTCGTTTGGGGTACGAAATAAGGTCAGCTAGGATTTTCGAAAAGGAGAAAGCAGCGAGTAAATTCGCGGGATAAGATTCCTTTCTCTAAAATTTACAGCCGCTGAAGTATTCCGCTAAAAGAACCGAAAATATTGTTTCCTTTAAAGGCACTGAAGTGACATGGAAAAACAGTACAGTCAAACCTCTGTTAAGCGGTCACCCTCGGGGAATAGCCAACTGACCGCTTAATAGAGGTAAGTGCGGACCGCTTAAAAGAGGTCAAGTTTACGGTAAATATAGGAAACGATTTAATTCCGGAGATTTGGAATCAGAGAATTAACTCTGTGTGTAAATTATAGCGGAGGCCCGCGCGTAGCCCTATACTCATAGAACCTATGCCCGTCATTTTTTATGGTCATGGCTAGCGGAATGTTTCACGGGCGCGCGCAGGACTAGCTCGCGGGCGCGTATGACGTCGCAAAACATGCGCGTACGACGTCATGTTGAAACCAAAGCGAGGCTTTGTTTTTCGCGCGGTTACACGGCCGAATGTCACGTCAGCTGGAAAAACACTTCGATGTTCTGCTGTGAATTTACTAAAACCGAGCGACGCTGTTAGGCTTAGCCTATCTATATATATTAGTGCTAAGGTCAACCCATAAATTTCGCTGTACTGAGCGTTAGCCCTAGTAAGGAAATGAGGGACCACACGAGGGAAAGAAAAAAATATCATCGACCTCGGTTTGACTGTACGAAGTTCGAAGTCGGTTAGAGGTTTCACTGTACGAAGTCATTACAAGCGTTTTCCTGTTCATTCCTCGTCGTGTGCCTTTGTTGTTAACACAAAACTGATCTAAAACTTCTGTGCAACCAATAATTCTTTTGTTAAAGTTGAACCGCTTTTCACTTTTTGATTCCTCATTTTACCTTTACCGTCTTGCCTCTTCAATCCTTGTTGTTTTAAACCATTAGGTAATCAGCAAAGTGGACAATTCTTAAAGACACCAGAACTGTTAAGAAGAGAAGACAAAACCAGGTCCCTTGATTGGGTGAGTTAAGAATCCTTTTGTTTCCTTCAGTCAGCAAATGATGGATTAAGTGATCGTCTGAAATTTCGATAGAAACAGAGTAGAAACTTTAATAATGGAACACCTTTGAAACATGCAACTTTCAAGTTTTAGCTAGAGAATTATGTCCACTGATAGGGTGCCAAGAAGAATGGAGTGTTTGTCTGTAGGTTGTAGATAAGTACTTGGGTTAAAGATAGGTCGCCATGTTCACCAAGAAATTGAAATAAATGGTGCTATGGCTTGAAATGGCTTAGGGTAATTTGATCTTGATCTACCACTCTCTCAGCTAACTTCAAAATGAATATGTGACATCCACTTAAAAAGAGGAGAATTCATGTCAATTTGAGCTGTACACCGAAAAGATTTATTGTTCGTCTGCTCTGCTTGTCTCTGTGTAAAGATTGTTTTCTATTCATTGAACAACAGTGAATAAAATTATGCTTGACCTTGCATGCCACGACGGTCTCAACCAATAAGCTCACACAGGAATTTAAGAGCATCCGACCAGTGCACGGAAAATGGAGGGTTCGTCTAGGAGTGGAGATATATGCTCATTACCTCTCTTTAGCCAGTGTATCAATACGTACCAGGAAACATAAAGCTGGATGGAGTCTAAGGGAGGGCATCTTATCCAGCAAGGGGCTGGATAACTACGGCTAGTTGCTTCGTGCTATGCAGTCCAGATATATAAACATGTAAACCAGCTTAGTGGTCACTTAGCTCGTGAAAGGAGAACGTTTTTCTTTTTTGTTTTCAGAGTCTTCGTAAAAACAACTCATGTGAAGAACTCAGGTCCGAAACTACGTGTGAGTAACAACTAACAAAGATAACAAAATACAACATCAACCAAAAAACTCTTGAAATAGTTCTGATTGTTTTTAAATCAAACTTGAAAGTGTAACCTTACCCCTTTTCTTTATCACTGTTGATTTACTCTGAATTCTCTGATGGTGTTTGTGGTTTTGTTCAGCTCTACAGAGAAATATGAGTGTCTATTCTCTATCGCTGCGCTCAGCCAAATTGAAAACATTTCCCATGTAAACACTACAGACAATTGGAGGAAGCCAACCAGTCATAGATGGTGTATGTGGCTTTGTTCAGCTCTACAAAGAAATATGAGTTTCTTTTAAGTTTGTCTCTGAAACTAGTTTTGTTCGGTGTTATTGGATATTTTTGCCCTAATCCTCGAGTCATACGTTATCCTACCATGCATGATATGTAATCGTATATTTGCTAATTTTGCCAAGACTTGATTTCGCTTTATTCGTTCGTGTGTTTATTGTTTTGTTTGTTGCAGTCACCCGGTTTGGTACTCCATCATCTAACATTCCTACAGCAGACGTTGAACCAATCATCAGACCAGACTTGTTACCGTCTGTGATGGCAAGCCCTTCAAAGCTAGAGGTACTATCAGTGAGATCGTAAATAAGAAAAACAGACGTGATGTACCAGAATACTGTTACATGCTTATTTTCCAACGAGAAAAGCGTATTAATCAAACTACTGTAGTGAGCTCAACCGTATGTGATCATCGCACAGAATAAATCTCGAACAGACGTGGTAAAGTATCATTTTTGTTTCTCTGAATGATATGCTGTTATTTGTCTCGGAATAGGAATCCTCTTTGTAAACAGTTAACGCTTTAACTACCGAGAGTGCCAAAAATAAAAATTTAAGAAAATTCCTGGAATGTCATTTGGTAAACTTTAAAAAAAAGAAATGGTACCATGCAAAAGCACTACCGAAGAGGTTTCATTTGAATGGTCACACCATAGGATTTCGTCCACAGACTCAAAAGTTAGAACTACATTACACGTCTCCATAATTGACTTTAAGAGTGAAAGGGTTAAAAATGACTAGTAAAATTCAATTTTTTTCGTTCGGTGATTCAGGAAAAGCTGATAAAATGCCAGGCAGAGAAAGAAGATCTGGAACAGCGCTGCAAGAGACTCATGCAGTCTATCGCCAGTGCAGCAGAGGTATGCAAGTTTTATCACTACAGCGGAGCAACCTTTTTTCATTTAATTTTTAAATTGATTGGTGGTGATGTTTCATTGGCGGGATTAAGCTGAAGGGCAAGGGAGACTGATCACCGATTTTTGCATGAAGATATCAAATCCGAAAAAAGATATTCAGCTTGGGTTACTCACACTTAATTTTTCACTCCAGAAACTTCTGGGAGACTGTGCACTAGCTTTTGGGGATCGTTTGGATAGCCAGCGTTAGTTACGATAAGTTAATGGTTTCCAAAGTCAACAATTAACCAATCATAGCTCATATTGGTTAGCCAAACGATCCCAGAAATCTTAGTGCCAAAAGCTGGTGCTCAATCTCCCCACGGTTACTGGAAGTATTGATGCAGTGGATGAGACAAAAATAGCACTTGGCTGTTTTTTTTTTTTTTTTTTTCACTCTCCATCTCTCTCTCTCTCTCTCTTTAGACACACGATAAAGAGGTCACAAGGTTGCAACAGGAGATAGATATTGTAAGGGAACAGAAGGATATCGCCATTAAACGGGTAAAGTTCTGAAAGATGTTTAGCTTGAAATAATTCGTGTTTAGTACTAAGCAGGTTTGTTAGCAGTGATTCTCTAAAAAGAAATAGCAAGTGCGAAATGCTGAAACGTGAGAACTCCGCCTCCCAGTTTGTTTGCATTGCAAGTAATTATTTCTGATTTTCATACACACAGCCCCAGAGGCTTCAGACTTTAACACAAACCGTGCTTATAAATAGATCAAGTGAGTGCTTTGTCACTTGCCACGGTATTAACCTGAGATACAGTTCCTTCTTAGGGGAGGGAATCAGGAGGAGAGGGAATAGAAGGGGGAGGGGGAGGTGGGGAGAGAAGGAGAGCTCTTTTCTTTCCTTTCTGCCTCCCTTGTTTCTCTGACCCCCCCCCCCCCCCCCCCCCCCCCCACCCACTCCCCCTCAGGCTACTACAATATGGCCTGCAGCACTGTATTAAGGCCTTGTTTTTCTTGCTTGCTTTCGTCCTGAATAAAACAGTAATGGATTGGATTTGTTTTCTTCGTGCAGTGCGAAGCTACGTTTGTCAACAAAAAGGCGAAACTTCGTCAAGAAACAGAAGCAGCTATTCACGAGGTCAGTCGAAAACAGTTGTATTTTTGAACAACTTTTTGCTCCATGTATTCTTTGGTGAAGATAGTATTTAACGTAACAGTAATGAGCTCTCGAAATAACACAACAAAGTTGTCCTAATTCTCCAGGCAAACACGCGGCTTAAGCAAGCAGAAAAGGACAGGGCCGAGGTACTGCATTTACAGAACACTTTCAGATTATCATGGGTACCGGATGAGGTAAGAAATTTAAAGGGGCAAATGTCACAGGAATTTTGATCTTTTTGGTCAAACTTCTATTCAATATTTGACTAAGAACCCTTACTCTTACAAAAACTGCTCTAAGAACACTGAAAGGAAAATACCAAGTGATTCATCGAAGAGAGAACAAACTAGAATCAGATTTAAGTTATTTTTCCAAGACACTCGGGAAGAACTTGAAAAAATTGATTAGAATCAATCTTATGCACATGCCAACGTTCGTTTTCACTTGACGCAAATTCTTAATATGCTTCCGCTAATAAATGCTTATGCTCACGCTCACACTCACGCTCACGCTCACGCTCACGCTCACCCTCACGCTCACGCTCACCGTGCGCTTATGCTTATGCTTATGTCGTAAGGGAAAACCAGGCTTGGGAATCGCGAGATTAAAGCATAAGACGTTTAATCCAGGGATTTTACATATTAATTATACCATCTATTAAAACATCTAATACATTTCTTGCAGCTTGTCAGCTACTGTTCAAACAACAAATGTCGAGCTCCTTTTACTCAAGTAAGTGTGTGTTCAGCTTTGTTAAAAAACTAAAAGGGTCAAATTGTCAAACCAACTTCCTATTTCCCTGAAGAAGGAGAAGATCTGGGTACGAAATCAACCTAAGGTTCAAGGTTCAAAGGTTCGCGAAAAATTAACCCGCGGAAATTAATCAACTTAATTTAAAGGTTGCCATAAAATAACGTTGTAGGGCGGTTACGATGTATCCTACCCTACTTCCAGTCATTTGTTCTTAATTTCAGTCTTCAACTCACCTTCCTTAAACGCGACATGATAGAAACTAATCCTATGTCCAAAAAATGCTTGAGTAAGGTGGTTCTTGTTATTCATCAACTCATGGAACTTAATACTATAGACAATTTAGGCAACGGTCGCGCATTTCTTGATTGGAATCGGAGACTTTCCGAGTATTTGTAAGAGAAAAACGTCAGACGCTTTCTCAAATGGTAGAAGGGGCATTTTAAATCAAGTTTAGCGGCTTAACCCATTAATTTCAATTTTATCTCTCTGTTATACAGACAAGAAGACGCCATCATTGTCGATGTTGTGGTCGCGTTTTTTGTCACAACTGCACAGATCAGTCAGCACCGTAAGTGGAACTTGATTTAAATTCAGCCACGGTTATCCCAGGTATCCCAAGTCTAGTATGGCAAAGGCTATGTAGTTGCAAAATGACGTTTTGCAGTTTCACCTCACCTCAAAGTATCAAGACTCTTAAATGCAAGTGTTACAGCAAACGCGGTTGACGCACTGATGAACTGAATTATGAAATGAATCAAGCAGAACTCCAAGCAAAAACATACATTCAATCCCAAGAGTCAAATTAACCTGCGTAAAAAATTGTGTTTTACACCATAGAATACCCAGCTCATAACAAGACCATTATTTTTGTCATCAAATAAACAAGAGCTCGGCTATGAGCATGTAAACATGGTTCTTACTAGGGTGGTGCTGAAGTTACTGACACCTAATTACAGACTATTATTGCGGCAACTTTCTTTTGTTATTTTACAAGGGCAATATTTTGGGACACATCTAAAAATTCGTTGAACAAAAAGACATAACCGATTTTCTCGTTCGTACGTCGTGATACATAATTATCAAAAGTTCGTTAAATGCGAAATGAGGAACAGCTAGTGTATCAACGGAACATTATGACGAACAAGGTATCCTTTTATTTTTCAGGATTCCAGCGTTTGGCTACGACCAGCTTGTCCGAGTTTGCAATCCTTGCTTTGCTTTGTTAGATGAAATGTTCTGCGAGGAACCAATTGTTTATACAGACCCCACGTGACACAAGACGATAGGATGCGTAATCTGTTCGTGATCATTTGCGCATGGAGCGTTACGCTGCGTGATGCCTATCGATAGTCTCATATGCAGCAGTTATCAGTTATTTGGTTCGTCAAAAAACACTATTCTTTGTTACACTAAGTTGAAGAAGTGAGGGCCGACAACACGAATTCTACAAGTCACGGTTTTGAAAAAGAAGTTTTACAGTGTGGAAATGCAAAGTCTGACAGAGATAATATTCCAGCCTGTTTTATCCCATTTAGTGGGTGTTTCTTGGTGTTGCGGAAGCCATTGTTGGTTAGCTTTTGTGTTGTGGTGTGGGTATTGTTCAGTGTCTTTTGAATCTTTTGTTTTACGTCATTTGGTGATCACACCATCCGCAATACCAAGAAACTACCCATTTAGTAGTATATCTTATCAAATCAATAAGAAACAAAATAATATAAATATTTGCGCACTCACTTGCCTGAGTGGCAGGTAAAAAGAGGGGTGAGTGAGAGAGAGAGAGGGGAAGAAAAATCTCGCGCGAAACTAGCTTGATTCACAGACAGTCCGAGGTCGCTCGCATGGGGGCATGGGCGGTGCGGGCGTACGGTATTTACGCACGAGTTGGTTCGTCTTAGAAATCGAACGAGCGAGGCTTTTACATCTGATGCTGAGATTTGTGATCGGACCGAAACGCTTTCTTCACGTGTGATTGGCTGCGAACCCCTAAAGGCTGGTTTTCACTAGCGCATCACAAGCATAAGCATAAGCATAATTGGCCGAAAAGCAAGTGAGAACGCCAGAACATAAGCATAAAGACATACGCAAGCGCAGTATGAACGAAATTCTCGATACCAGCTTTCCTCGGCTGTGAGATCCGAATCAAAGATGGCGGATGATTTGGTTGACCGCCTTGTGCTTATGCTTGTGCTTATTTCATCCCCGTTCTCACTTGACATAAATGTGACACAAGCATAGCATAAGCACAAGAAGAACTAACACGCCAAATTCGCCAAATTTCAATAGAAAATCTCAATAAGTATGAAATAAAAATATTTACTAAAAGAATTAATGGGGGAAAAGGAGTACTAACAGTTTCTTTCACTGTTTTCAATACTTTTGATTGTATATTTAACTTATTTTCTGAAAAAAGAAAGGTGAATCAAGTTATTTAAATTATTTTGAAGAGGTCGTTTTGAATGTAATTTTTACAAGTGATCTTGCGACCTGTTTTCTTGAAATTGCTATGAAAACGGAAAAATTACGTTATATACTTTGTAGAAGTTTAATATATACCTCATATAAGGATGACTGAAAAATCTCATCAGACTAACTTTCAATTCTATATTGATTCTATAATTCTATTCAATTATAGACCAATTCTATAATTGCTATGAAAACGGAAAAATTACATGTTATGTACTTGTAGAAGTTAAATACATGCTTCATATAAGGATGAGTGAAAAATCTCATCAGACTAACTTTCAATTCTAAAACTTGCTTACAGTTAATTCACCAGCAGCCCAAATACGCTTGTACTTCAAAAGTCTGTACCGTCTATTTGCATTCTTTTAATTGCGTTCCACCTGTACACGAACGATACTCCAGTGAAGTGTCGACACAAGCTAAAACATCATTCGCTTTCAAGCAGACCAAACCCTTTCCTAATGGAGACTACACGTAGGCGGACACTTTGCTTGAATCGGTGAGCCAAGAGGTGCGCAAAAATGGATTTACCATGGGCATATGTATCATTGCTATGCTTGGCATTTGCAGCTTTGCCTATTTGCCTACTCATTGATTTGCGCAATTTACTTAACGCCAATCGGCCACTACAGAACTTTGTTCGGGGTAATTTTTTGCATATTGTGTACTGTTAACAGCATTAAATAGTTGTTTCCATTTTTTCTCCGAATTAGGAGGGTTTTTTTTTACTGTTTTTGCGCATCCGGTTTAATCACCGCTACAAATTTTGTAAACGTAAAATATTGCGTTTTGAACAGTCTTCCCTTATGTGGGCTATGGTTTGCAACGTGCTTTACGCAGACGTACATTGTAAGAGTTATATTTTGAACGTGAAGAAAGTGACTGTTCTCGATGGCTGGTCGGCTCCCTCCAATTGTCTCTTAAGTGTTTACATGGGAAATGTTTTCTATTCGGCCGAGCGCAAAGATAGAGAATAGAATGTCTCATCTGTGAATGAAGCCTCGGTTGACAGAGCTGAATTACGCACTGCGCATGTTCGTTACGTCACTCGTGAATTACTCGCGCGGTTCGTGAAGTCTCGTTCAAACTAAATTTTCACCCTGTTACAGATGAAACGAAAAATTGTTCAACTGAAGTTGTAAAGAATATCGACGTGGCTGTCCAAAAACGTAAATGATATTCTCAACCATTCAACACAGAGCTTAACCACTGGCATTGTTTTTGTTACTGGGAAACCTTATAAATGCCGATCATTTTAAAGGCCCAGTATCACCCAAAATGCATTGCGCGCCCAAAGCCTCGACGATTGAATTTAACGCAGTCGAAAATTCCCGAAAGAACCAATCACGAGCGAGCTCGTCATTTGAAAACAAAAACAATCGACCGCAAAGCCGAAAGGGTAATACTGGGCCTTTAAATAGCCCGCTGGTTGGCTCCAGGTTTCCCGCGCGGTCGTCCGCGTTTCGCGCCGCTGACCACTGAGCGTTATTCAGCTTTCATATGCTTCATATGGGGGAGGTGATATCAGAACCTGTTGTACCTCGATGTAAGTGAATACAATAGCTGATAAAAATTAAAATGCTTTGCTCCTTAGGAGCCTAAATAGGAAAACAAAAATGAACTGGTAATATTCAAAGAATAAGGAATTATATTTTTAGCTAAAGAAAGAAGTCGAAGGACTAGATGTCTAGAAAGTTTGAGCTGGTTTTGAAGCTACTGAGTACAATAATTCCGATTTTAGTAGTAGACCCTGTCCGTATGCGTGCGAGTTAGTTAAACAGGAACAACTTATTATCAATCAACTGGTAAACTTTTAATATGAGAATGCTGTATAATTATGAATACAATATCAGAAATGGCGCCAAATATCCGAGTGCAAGTCTTTAAAAAGCATTATCAGTATGGTCTATTAACACGCAATCTGGAAAAAAAGGCTTTTACTACCAAATTTCCATTGAAACCTTCAAAGTTTTAAATTAGTTTAAATAGGAACTCAAAGTGCTGGTGACTACATATTCAATATGACTGATGTCGATTTGCATTTAGTTCTCAATTAACATATTTTACTTTATTCACAACATGCGCTAAGTTCCCTATGTATCCTGCGTATGACAGTATCTAACCCGATACACTATTTATTAAATTTAGGTCGAAAACCCATACCCTATTCAATGGCACGGTATTTCCGTTCAAACATCTTTATTACGCGAGTAACCTAATAAGCTCATTCTGATTCATACGATCCAAACAATGACAGCGTAAAAGACTACACGAATGCGTTTCCGATATTTTCTTCGGTTAGGCTTTTCGTCTACAAGCAAATAATTGAAAACGAACAAAAAACGGAGATTTCCAAAAATACTGAAAACAGTGATAGGGAGATTTTTCATACGGTTTGGCCTTCAGTTATGAAAATGATCCACTTTAATTTTTCCAGTATGTATGGTAAGTGTGGACGGGTTCTTAGACAACATGAAGCAAGAACACTCGACTTTGCTCAAGGATGGTTTGTTTTCTTCTGTGATAGCGCTATCCACCGGATAAATCACTATCCAGTGGATAATGCAATTGGTTTTGCTAATGCTTGTCCACTGGATAGTGATTTATCCAGGGCCTGAAGCTCATAACAGACGTGATTAGCGTCTCCTGTCATTGTCGCGATTTCAGTGCTTCGCCGGCGCCCAGGCTGGCTGCCAATAATATAAATGCTTTATTTATCCTGAAAAACCGATCAGCGAATTTAAAATAAAAACGCGTGATATGGCTGTGAGCATGCGTAAGCCGCCTCGTCATACCGCGAAGTTGCATTCTCGACCCCAGAACCTCCAGTTTTCTGGACTGCGCTCGCCGGTCCGGTAGGCATGCGTAAAAAGAAGAGTTCTGGGATCGAGAAAGCGCGGAGTTGGTGTAATGTGCCCCTTACGCTCTATAGTTTTGCTTATAATATTGGGATTCTCGACGGGAGAAGCGCGAGAAAGAGAGAGCACAAAGGATCAAGTGAAGGCTCAATCAGCGAAGGAAAGCTTCCTTCACCCTTTTCCTCACGAGGCAGCCGATTTCAATGGAGGCAAGATAGCACGTCATTTAAATAAGACCAGTTGTTTCACTCTTTGTATATTTATTGGTGCGCCATACAGTTCTAATATGGCGGTGTTACACAAGGCGATGATCCGTCAAATTTTTGCAATTTTGCGAAAATCGTTGCAGCTTTACCAAAGTTCTTTATTATCACGACAACTGTGGCAATACTGCGACAACCTTCATAGGTGTTGCTACTGTAAACCCTTGCAATGTTTTTCGCAACAGTACAACAATTGCAAGTCATGTTGCCAGTAGCATTGTCTAGGGTAACACTGCCTTTAGCCAACAATAATGTCGCTATCACTAAGTGCCTGCGGATTAATTTAAAGTTCAACAAGACACTTTGTTCTGGAACAGGAAGCTGGCTTATCTCTTGTTTCTCGTAAAATGATTCAATCTGCACTTCAGAGATCAATCTTCATCCCAGTTCGGATTGTCTTTCGGTTTTGGTCCTCCGGCTGGTTTTGACATAATAATCTGCAAAAATTAAAAGCTGCGTCACGTCATCGTTCGAAAAGTAGGGTGTTATGTCTGGCACGTTTACCTTCAAATTTTAACCTAAATTGTAAAATCATATTGCGCAAGCCTTGCTTCTGATTAACCCATCCATTACCAAATGTAATCACGCTAAAAATTAAAAAAGAAAAGAAAGAAACGAAAATTCTCAAGTCTTTTTATGCGAACTTTAAAAAAAACTGACAGTACTCCAACTTTGTCTTAGCCTTCGTCGCAGACGAATAGGCGGGCTAACTTTGTCTCTGACAGAGAAAGGACTAACTGCACACGACAGTTCGGTGATCCGCGCTCAATTTGAAAGAGAAAAGAGGGGTCAGTTACACCTGTTTGTATAACAGTTTCCCCATGATAGTGCAGCTCTTTGCGTTGTCACCACGCCATAAAAATTCTCCTTTTTCCGTCTTTGAGAGCTTGACATGAACAGCGTTTTCTTACCTGATCCACTCTAAGCACTGTAACAGCTGCATCAGTGGCGAACTTAAGGGCCCAGTATTTGACAAGATACAAGTCTAGGATTCCTGCTTTCGCTGCGTCTTTCACTGCAGCTCCACCGCCCTATCAAAAACAACATCCAAATTAATGTTAGATGACATTCATAGCTGCTGGTAACAAAAAGAACCAAATTTACTGACTTCTATTGCATGAATAAAAGAGATACAGATATGAGCATTATACCTCGTTATCAAATCCGGCATTCTTGTCCCCACCCTGGTGGGCAGCGTACAGTTTTGAGATCAATTCCGTGGCCTTCACGCCAGCATTTTCCGCGAGGGTCCTGGGAATGACCTCTAGAGACTCGGCAAATTTCTGGATACCGTACTGTTCAAGGCCTGCACAGGTCTGATGAAAAACAGGAAATATCAGTTATGGGTAAAATCTAATCAATCCATACAATATTCAGACAGTATAGGTCAGGCCATACTCTTGGTTTCTGTAGCATGATTCAACTTTCAGTTATACTTAAAATTTCCCCCCTTGCGCGCCTCGTCTCTTCGCGAGAGGCGATTAACGAGCTCGCGTGCGTATTCATCAGTTTGACTTACAGCAGAATTGCTACCAAGGCAAGGTATTAGGGGAAGAGCGGTCTTCAATTGAGTGTCGAAATTAATTTCGCGATTGATTGGCTAAACATTCTCGCGCCACTTAAATAACCAATCAGAAGAAAACCCAAAACCAACGCGTTTTCCCGCGCTTGGCGCCGGCGACCTGAATTTATTTCGATTGGCCAGAGTAATTACTCAATTGAAAACTGAGCTATCTATTGGGACGTTGGTCTATCACCGGGAAGCCTTTTCCCAGAGCGCTTTATTTTTGCGTTCGCTTCTCCTTTTCGCTCGTTTTTTTAGTCCCCGCTTACCTTGTTTACCTCCCGAGCATTTTTGTTATACGTTTCCCTGAGTAAGAAACAGGACACGTTTCTTTAGTGGCTTAGCTGACAGCTGTAAATTATTTTCAACTCACCTCTCCAAAGCTGGATATTTGTTTAGCCAGTTCAATTTCAGTTGCACCAGCTCCGGGGACAAAGCGATCATCACGAGTGAGAGCTTTAAACGTGTTCACTCCATCATCAACAGCTCGCTCAACATCATCCATGATATTGTCAGTTGAACCACGAATTACTACAGTGGATACAGCCGTCTCCTCGCGCTCTGGAGAATAATAAAAACATTTTGTACTCTATAGAGTTTGAATCGGTTGTTCAAAATTTCCAAGAGAAACAACGATGTCAAGATCTTGTTCTCAGCTGCCCTACAAGGAAGTGCCATTTTTCTTTTCATTCTTAAAATTTGTCAACCTTCTCATCACATTCCCACCCATCTCCTTTTTCTCTCTCCTTGTGAGAAAGTCTGGATCTGCAAATGATTACTGATGGTTTGATTGTTACAATGCCATTATAGCAGAGTTGTTGCTCAGCAGCTTAAAAAACACGATACGGCAAATTGGAAACCGTGAAGAGATTCAAAAGCTGACATTTCGATGGCTGGCTCTGACCAAGGGCTAGTGCTCAAAACGTAAGCCTGCAGGGAAGAGGGGATGGTGTATTTTTAGGGCGAAATTTTGAGGGCTAGTGCGTGAGGAGCACGCGCGAAGGGAAGAGGTGCCCCCTCTTTCTTTTGCGTGTGCCCCTAGTGTGCGAGTGTTTTTTTTTTTAATTTTGTCCTTGAATTTGTGCACTGTTAGGAATCAAAGTGTTGATTGCAGTACCTTGTTTGAAAATTGTGACAGAAGTGCCACCAATCTCTGACACTTTGATTTCATCGCAGTGACCAATCTCCTCTGAAGTAGGGGTAGTCTAGGAAAGTGAAAAAGCAAAAAGCAGTTGTAGAAATTATTGTTCTCAACAAGATAAAAAAGGAATCAAATAATTATGTTATCCCAACAATGTATGAAACTCACAAATTTTGGAAGTATCGTAGCCCCGACTGATCGACAAAGTCTTCTCAAGTCAAACTTTGACGTTAACCTGCCAAAAAACAATTTTATCCCCGTGAAAAAAATGCACGCAAAACATAAAGAAAGATTTAATACTCGACGTTTCGGTGTCGCCATGACGCCATTATCAAGAGTAATGAAAATTTTTACAGAACGAATATTTAAGTAGGCTTGAGCTAAAATGTACATAGATGGCTAAACAAACACTTTAGCACGAATTGAGTCAGTTTGCACGTTCAGTTCTGGTTTGAGTTTGCGTATGAATAGCATCTCTTTAATGAGGCAATCAAATTTGCTGGTACATTTAGCAAGCACGTGAAACCATTGTCAAGTTCTCTCTGGTAGTGTTTGTAAATGGAGGACGACTTTCTTTTGTGCCCGTCCACGCGCTCCACAATACACTGCAGCTGTGTATGCTAAATCAGATGCTCCTGAATAAATATTCAACAAAATAAACAAACTAACTCGGCTCATTATAATGGAATCTACTTAAAACTGAATGTTAATATACTAACCTGACAACTAAAACATTAAACTTGTTACAAAAGTGAAGGGCCATCTCAGCAACCTTTCCACCGCTAACAATGCAGTTAACACCAGCATCAACAATAGACTTGATTTGCTAAAAAAAAAGGAATCCCGAGTTAGCATACCTGGCAAGTAAGGAACTTTAAAAGTACTCAAGCTCATAGGCTTAACTGCCAAGATTAAATCAAAGGCTCCCACGTGCCAACTCATGAATGTAAAATTCTCTAAACTAAAGATTCTACACATTTTTAGACCATCCCCTCTCTTAGGCATTTTCCTCCAACAACTCCCCACCCTCCCCTCCCCTCCCCTCCCCTCCTCTCCCCTCCCTCCAAGACGGTCGCCATGGGTAAGATAGGTGACCATCACATATCGCGGGCTCAATGTTTACAGTTGATCGAGCAATCAAGCAATCAAGAGATCAAGTGAAATGTCTAGCCAAACGCTAAAACTCTTACAACGCTTTGCGTATTCATGAGTTATTTCAAGTAGAAAGGAAAGCAAATGTTTGATCATGAAAAAATGATTTTACATGTACTTAACCCTTTATGCCCCAATATCAAAATTTAAATTCTCATTTCTAGTCCCTATACATTTCCTATAGAAGTAGTAGGGAGAAATTGTTTGGATATCAAGAATTCATCTTGTGTGATCATATCCTTAATTCTCATGACCTTTTTGATTGATAAGGCATTGATATTACAAGAACAAATTTGATGCTGATCACTCTTGGGGCTTAAAGGGTTAAAGTTGCACTAATGCAAAATGATTTATACTTAGTGATGACTTCTAAACACGTTTTCACTGTATTACAAATTCAGGCAGGAAGATCATGCAAATAGAGAACTTGGTTATCTAAGAAAAAGTGGCTACTTGACTCAAACCATATTCTATCAAGGAGGATTACAGAAAATAGCTGCTGCTGACCTTTTCTAATTGTTCCTCCTCTCCTCTGCTGAAACTCTTTAATTCCGCTGCATTTCTAATGAGAACTGTCCCCTGTGAAAATTATGAGCAACAAAACTCAGCACACTGAAGTTCTTTGCTTAAATGACTTTTCTATTTCTGAACCAACCTTGGTTTCTGTGGTCATAGAATCCAGTGGACAAGAAAATGCTACAATCTTAGCATCCCTGAGTGAATTGACGTCACCTTCAACCTCTCGCTTGAATACCATTCCTGAAACAACTTCTGAACTGTTAACACCAGAGCCCTGACAAATAAACAGCACAATATCAATGTCATACTTTTTGTGTAAACAGAAAGCCAGTTGCAAATGGTTTGAACTCAGGAGTATCAGTAGTCTGTCGTTTGTGATCGTCCGGGTGAGTGTAGTTCTGAGAAGAACTGTTGTTGTTAACATTGACTGACGTTTTGACAACCTGAGCGGAAGTCATCTTCAGAGTCATGTGAATTGTGAATCATCAGTTGATGTTATATACGTCTGGTTATAGCTGTCATTGGTCAGTTTAGCCACTATGTTATTGGCTGTAGAGACTCAAGTCAGTGATAGGTGCATATTGTCGTTGAGTTCAGTCTATTGTTTGTCTGTTTTGTTGACAAGTCGTTTGTAAGCCGCAGGTAGCTGTAGGCATCTGTTCAGTGGTGTCTGTTCTAAGTTAGTGAACCAACTTTCTAGAGTAAGTCGTTTGTAGTAGTCCGTACTGTAAGTAACGCATTCGGCAGAGTCCCAGTCAATTCTGTGATTCGTGTGTAAATGATGTTCAGCAATGTGATTGGTTACATCACCATTTTTTGTCGCCCGTTTGTGTTCAGTCAGTCGTATGTTCAGATTTCTGCCAGTCTCACCGATGTAAGAGGCCTGGCAGTCGCAGCATTTGATCTTGTATACTGCTCCTTGTCTGTCGTTAGGTTCATCCTTGTCGCTTTGTGAGATGTGGGGTTGTACGATGACTGGTCTAGTAATCTGTCGGTATGAGTCGGTTTCCTGTAGATAGTAGTGTGTAGTTTGTTGTCGTTTCGGCTAACTAGGCAGTCTAGAAAAGGAATCTTACCATTTTCTTCAACCTCTCTAGTAAACTGTATGTCAGTGTTTTGTCTGTTAAGGTGTTTGTGAAAGGTGTCAATCTCGTCTTTGTGCGACCCATAGTCTCACAACACAAGTACGATTCATTAACTGAATTCTTGGAAAAACTTGTAGATAGCCCCTGAAGAGGCATTATCAGGGGGAACAAATTCTGCAACATTATTTTTGTATAATTGATGGTTTATTAGATAAATATCTTGTTGGAACTTAGAATTCCGGTCACTATAACCCTGGGCCCGATTGTTCGAAAGCCGATTAACACGAATCCTGGATTAAAAGTTAGCGAGGATTTCATTTGTATGTTTAAAAATTTAATGTTTTCAAAGGGTCTTTTTGTAGCTAGCAGTGAAGACAAGTTAAAGTTGAAACTGAAGGGCAGAAAACTTTGGAAAATTTTCAATTTATTGTTGAGTTATTTAACTCGTTTTAAAATTGACACTAATCCTGGGTTAGCTTAACCGTGCTTTCAACAACCTGGTCCTGATGATTAAAATCCTGGATTAAGTCAACTCTTGGAGAAATAGCTACACTGTCTCGACATGGTCTTCCTGAGTTAATTTTGAACTCACCAAAATCTTTGCTACTCTCACATTGTCCACATTGAATGGAGATTTCTGTGGAAGGATGGAGACTGCAAACAAAACAAGAAATGACTAAGTATTTTTTTCTTACTACCGTACCTGTAGTTGGTTCATCAATAACATTATAATTCCAGTTTGCAGTATATATGGTGAAGTACACGAATTATTGAAGGGCTCTGTGCAAGAATGTCCTTAGTGGCTTTTTGTCAATTTTGTCTAAAGTGAGGAATGTTTGGCTTTGAACAAATGGCTGAGTTATGGTCAAATAATTGCAACTGAGCCAACTAGGGCAACAAAGTCCACTTTTTGTAGGGAAAAATTCTTGGCTTGAGACACTAAATAACTTGTCTGACTATCTGGATAAACGTTACAGCAAAAAAATGAATATTATTTTCAAATCTGGATGGAATTACATGTACATGTCAATGATCTTTTCATTATTTTGACTAGGGAACTTGTTGTCTGAGGCCTTAAATAAAAGAATGATAAAAAAAAAAATGCAAATTAATTCTTAAGATTTCCTCAGGGCTTTCTAGCAGGAGCCCTTCAATTTTCACTACACTGTAATTAAAAACCTATGACAGTTTAAAACATTTTGCATGCATCTAAATACCTTATTATGCAATGACCACACACTAAGGACTGGCCATTTCACATCATTTACTTATCATGTATAATAATTTTAAAGTTTCCTTTACAAAACTGTCAGCATGCCCCTTTACTTACCACATGCTTGTGTTATAAGTTCTGAAAGGAAATCTTCATTCCCATACTACGAAAAAGAGTGAAAGGGAAAATATTTATTAAATATGTACGATACAGTGTACAAGAGCAGTTTATGTACATGCCACATGTTGTACATGTATGCCACATGTACGCAGGGTAAGAAATAATTTTCTAAAACTCATTAACAATTCATGATGAGAACACAAAGGAAATCACTACCGTGAAGGAGGTTTGGATACCCGGTCTTAATTTGCATAGATTTTGGCGATTTTATTTCTTCATTTTCTATGCGTTAAATGATCAGTTTAACCCTTTAAGTCCTAAGAGTGATCAGCATCAAATTTCTCCTTGTAATATCAAGGCCTTATCAATCAAAAAGGTCATGAGAATTAAGGACATGATCACAAAGATGAGTTCTCTTGATATCCAAACAATTTCTCCCCACTACTTCTATAGGAAGTGTATAGGACTAGAAATGAGAATTTAAATTTTGATGTTAGGGCTTAAAGGGTTAAGAAGCCATATCAAACACTCAAAAGAATGTTTTAAACACCTCAAAGTGGGTTAAAAAAAACTTGGCTACACCAAGTTTTTTAACCCACTTCTTGGTGTTTGGATATCCTGATGAAACACACTTTCTTGTGTTTAATATATTACAAGCCATACCTGTTTACTAGCCACAGCTGTACATAGTGCTTTGGCAACTTCATCCTTGTCTCTTAAATCTGCTAAACTTGAGCACGTCAAGTCTGAAAAGAAAGGATTAATTATTATCATTATCAGTGGGGTCCAGTCCAAGCACTGCAGGGCATCTGATTTACTGCGATGTCAAAATAAAATTACCACTTACCTGGTAAAATCTCTAGTGCCTTCTTGCAAGCTTTTTCATACCCTTCTATAACTTCAGGAGGAGAGAGACCCTAAAAGGCAAAAACATTTTATTTCAGACCTAATTTTTTTTTTCAGTTGGCACTACTTACTTATAAATCATTTGCAAATTGAACAAAAAAACAAAAGAAGACACCATCACAAAAATCATGAAAAAACTATATTTTTGTATGAGTACGTGTAAATTTACTAAAGCTTGCAACATCAGAGCACACCAGCCTTTAAAACTATAGCGAACCACCTTCAGGGAGGTTTGATAGAACCTGAAAAATCAATGTCCCATCAAGATTCCATGGCTTTCTTTAGTTAACTCCCCATCTAAGGTACTAAGTTAATACTAATAATCAGTAAGTTTACTCCCTTGGAATTTAAATACAAGTTAATATGGCAAGACAGTTTAATTATAACCTCCATGAAACAAAATGAGTCAATTTACCATTCTCAACAGCTCTTCAGCTGCACCAAGGAGTGCACCAGCAAAGACTAAAACAAAATTTGTACCATCTCCAATCTGAAATAAAGAAAAAAAGAGAAAGATCAAATGAAAATACTATCTTGTTGAGAAACATTATTGGAAACAATGAAGCATGTTAAAAAGTTAGCCCTAAAAATAATAGGCACACATGTACAGCAGCCATGTTGGTGTTCAGAACAATGAAATTTCTATCCTTCAGGTATTAAACTCTATTTTTATGGAAACATTTTCTCTTGTTCCTGAACACCAACATGGCTGCCATGCATGTAAACCCTATAACGTTTTGTTCTAGAGTGATTTTATTTTACCCATGAAATATGCTATCGGGAAGTACACTATAATATGTTGTGGTGCAAATTTTTCTTTGGTTTTAAATTTTCAAACCAGTTCACTTTTCATTTTCCTTTGTCCCAGATTCATTATCATATTCTGAGACAAAGAAAAACAGAAATCAAACTGGTTTAAAAAAAATTCAACCAAAGGGAAATTTGAACCACAACAATATTACTCATGAGCAGAGCGGCACAAGTTAAGAAGCGTTTACCATTTGTTTGGAAAAACCGGTTGTTCCAGTGGAAAAACAAATGGAACGGTTCATCCCAACAAAAATTTTCCAGGGAAAAGGTAATACCTTTCACGGTATTACCTGTTTCTCGCTCGCGGAATTTTCTGTACCATTTGTTTGCATCACTAATACCAGGCTTCCTCACGAAATAAGGAAGCTCGAAGATGGCAGATCACTTTGAAGAAGGAAATTTACTCCGAGTTTATTCGTGTGACAATTGCCACTTTTCATTGGCTATATTGACAGATTTCCTACAGCATGACTGCGAAATTGCAGGTAAGAAAGATGGACATTTTTTATTGCCAGTAGTTGTTTTACTTTTAATTACCGGTAATTTTTACGAATCGTGCTTGCTGCATGCTTGACGAGGTATGTCCAGAAATGCAGGCTAATGAGATTCATGCTCTTTATGATAGACATCATGAAGTGTCCCCTAGACCTAATTCTCACCTAAACGCAAGTAATTCTGTCAAACATGAAGTCATATGTAAATTACAAATAATTGTGTGTAATATGAAGTGCCCAAGGTCCGAGTTACCTGCATTTCTGGACATAAGTGTGCTTGACATAGGATAGCGATTCGCATAATTGAAGTAGTTGTACATAGCTAAAAATGGAGCTGGAATTCTAGTGTTAACTTGAGTGAATAAGTAAATAAATAAATGAAGGGCTCGGGGCATATCCAGCCTATGTTGCTTTTGAGGTCGTTTTTTATTTTTCTCGCTCAGATTTGTCCATTTTTGGCATGTGAACTACAAATTCGTTGCAAAACATTGTTCAGATTTTTTTCTGTTGTTTTATTCCGTCATTTTCGAGAATTAACGTATGCAAAAAAATAAAAATCTGCATGTCTCCCGCTGAATCCCGCTCGAAAAAATGAATCCCAAGGTTTACCCGAATTTCTCGATTTTAAGAAAAATAAATCCCGAAGTTCATTCCCTCAAAATCGCTTCATTTTTATCACCGATAGTCAGCAACTTAGATTCGCACCATCTCCCTTATCGTTACGGACCTCCTTTAGGAAGCACTCCCGGTCCTCCGCTGCCGGCTCATAGTCTTTGCCCGCCTTGCTGAATTTCACCCGGCTGCAAGAACTCACTTTGAGCTGCCCAACGCTGTATTTCAATCTCCCGCACGACCACGCAAAGCCGACCTATCTGCCACTGTCGCAAAGCATGTCGGGATATCAATGGCGAAAACGAAAACGGAATGTCCGCCAAACGAAATACGGAAAATATTATAAGTCTCGAAGCACTTCGGATATCGGGCATTTCGACTACGGCACGGGATGGGAAATGGCCCACAACTCACAACGCTGCCCTTTTTCTGATCCAAAGTGATTCCTGACTTTCCCGCCGGCTCGCCTTGTCCACCACCGTCTATTTTCACCTTCGAGCATGAAATAGAGATTTAGGCAAGAAACACTACTCGTTTCTTTGAGAGGTGCTAGAGACTTACGGATTTCCGGACTTAATGATTTCCTTCAATCACCGGACGGGCCTTAAACATATTGGCTCATACGCATGCTACAGACGATGTGTTTGCCGTAGCGAGCTCGCGATCGATAACGAACCAGGCGCGCGTAAATAACGGTATCTTCGTTCATGTCGTTGGCGCGGGTCAGAAGTATTGCAGTCGCATATTCTCACGGCCAATCTGCTGTAATGGCGTCGAAATTACGCTCTGAATGTAAACAACCA
Organism: Dendrophyllia cribrosa; assembly: GCA_024195265.1. NCBI lineage: Eukaryota > Metazoa > Cnidaria > Anthozoa > Scleractinia > Dendrophylliidae > Dendrophyllia > Dendrophyllia cribrosa. The sequence goes on from JAJLRJ010000004.1 coordinate 42,184,053, forward strand.
CTAGAAGACCAGAACTCTGCTTTTTTCAGGTGAAATTAGTCCAGTTTCTTAGGATTAGTGCAAATTCGACAAGGGTTTGTGATATTATTCGTTGTTTGATAAAATTAGGCAAATCTGAGCGAGAAAAAAACATAAAACGCTCAAAAAGCAACATAGGCTGGATATGCCCCGACCCCTTCATATTTCTAGGTCGGCAGTCTGCTAATTTAATTATCTAAAATTATAATTATTCATAACAGTAATGCCAAAAGCGCTTCACCGCTTTTAAACTGCTCAAGTCGTTTGTTTCACTCGAAAAAAGTGAAGTTGTTCGGCGTTTTATTGCCTCCAAACAGCTTAGTTTTACGTTTCACTCGCTAAAAGCGCAAGTTGCTCGTTTTACTGCTTCTAACTAAACAGCTACATGTAAACAGTCGTCATTTTTAGGCAAATCTGAGCGAGAAAAAAACGTAAAACGCTAAAAAAGCAACATAGGCTGGATATGCCCCGACCCCTTCAAATGATTGTTCTCGCATCTGGTAAAATTGGAGAATTGTAGCAGGGCTTGAAAGCGTACAATTGCATTTTAGGGTAAACTTATAAAAGTATTTGCCTGTTAATTTTTCCTGCTGTCATTTTGTTTTCAACAGACAAATGAAAAAATGCAAATGGTACAGGTCATTCCTGTTCCATTTCCTTCAGTAAGGAAAGTCCAGTACCATTTGTCAGAAAATTCTCACCAGAAATTCCATTCAAATAGTAAGCGCTTGAAAGGTTTGCCCTCCGTTTTTCTTTTTCTTCTTCTTATTTAATATTATTTATCATGATTGTGCACTTCCAGTTCATAGCTTTGCCATATACACTTTTGGTTTCTTGACTTGCGGCTACTGGTTCTAAACAATGTTAGCAAAACAGCGTTACTGTCTCCTACAACCCTTGTTACATTGCTAATGTTCACGTTAGGTATATATACCACACAGAAGAATCACTGGCCTCCTTGTGGTACAGCCTTCATTAATAAAACATTCAATAGTAACAACATGGTTTGAGGAGGAACTGGGATAGCGCAATGGTTGGACGTCGTTAAGCGAGCTCCGTGACTTATCCTCCTAAACAGTAAAATTTCACAAAAGTAATGCGCCTCTTATCATCTACAAGCTATTCTTTTGAGGTTTTAGTTAAATGAGCAAGAGAAAAAACAGAACTTTACGAAGCCCCAGCGACGACGTTGTGTTGCCGGACTACAAGTTACCACGTGCAGAGAACTCAAACATGGTGTCTTCTCCGTCTGATCACGAACCGGAAGAACCAAACTTAAAGGACATCTACAACCTTTTAATGTCTATTCAAGGTACAGTTGCCACTTTGCTAGCCGAAAATAGCAAGATGTCGGCGGACTTTATCGAACTCAAATCCTCCGTCGCAACAACAAACAACCAAGTTAATAAGCTGAAAGAAGATTTCAATAATCAGTGCAAGTATGTTGCAACGCTGGAAACGGAGCTTGTGAGAGTATCCAAAGTGGCAAAAAAACAAAAAGAAGAGCTGGAGGACCTCCAGCAATACTCCAGAAAAAATTCTTTGGAATTACATGGTATTCCGGAGGACATTGACCTACCGACGGATGAAATTGTTTGCAAGGTTGCAGAAGCTATTGGAATCGAACTAGAAAGTGATGACATTGAAATTTCACACCGGCTCAATCAAAAGAAAGGAATTAAACCAATATTAGCTAAATTCATTAGTCATAAAGTCAAATTTAGATTGTATAAAGCCCGTGTTCAGCTAAAACATTTAACGGTTTCATCAGTCTTCCCGCATTACGCGGGCTCCATCGTCGATACTCCAATGCGTATTTTCATCAACGAGAACCTAACCCAATACCGAAAAGAAATGATTGTCCTCGCTCTTAAAAAGAAGAAAGATCAAAAGATTTTAAGTGCCTGGTCCCTGGACGGCAAGATTTTCGTTAAAACATTGCCCACTGGAAGACCTAGAAGAGTGTACTCAAAAGATGAAATCAAGGAACTTTAATTGAATCTATTTATCATCAGAACACTGTCAAGCGTATTTTATATATTTTTTTCTACCGAAAGGAGGGTAGGCCAATTGCACGCTTTTCGCTTACTGTAAGCAGTTAATTCCCTTTAATTTCAAATGGGTGTATGTATAAGTATGTGTGTGTCACTCTGTGTGTTGTTATGTATCCACGCTATAGTAATTATTTGCTTTATTTTTTGGTGCATCAATTCTAATATGAACTGTGCTTGCTCAATTATTGTCATCTGTTGGAGGAGAATTCACCTTGGTATAGAATTATCCAGTACTTGGTTAAATGGCTGAATGTAAACTAATTTGTTTAAACGTTAGAGGTTTAAAAAACCAACGTAAGAGACGAAGCATTTTCTCTCATCTAAAAGATCAAAAATACGATTTTTATTTACTTCAAGAAAACTACTCTGAACCTATAGATGAATTAATATGGAAATCAGAATGGAAAGGCGATATATTTTTTTCTCATGGGTCAAATCACCAGAAAGGTGTTTGTGTTTTACTAAATCCTTTGTCTGATATTAAAACTGAAAATTCTTACTCCGACCCCGAGGGAAGAATCGTGTTAATTAGCGTCAACTTTAAAACAGTCAGCTTGTCAATTATTTGTAACATTTACGCGCCAAATAATCCCAGTTGTCAACAAAAATTCGCTGAAATTGTGAAAGAGTATTGTAAGAAGCTGAATAAAAACGAGTGCGACTTCGATGAGTTTATTAGAAAGTTACAGCGCAAACTTCGTATTGAGTTCAATTGAAAATGATCTCTTAGAAGGAGAAGATGCTTCTATTTCGGATCAATATCAATGTCTTATTTATTAACTAATGTTTGTAGTCAGTGTAATTTAATGCCAATGCTTCTTGGGTATACCCCAGTCCATTATTATCATTATTATGTAATATGTGCTTGCACCAACTTTCATGTAATCTTCTCTTTTTTTTTGTTTGTATGTGTGTATGTATCCTTTTATTCACTGTAATTTTCTGTCATTGAAGTAATAGAGTTTTGATTAAAAAAAAAAACAACAACAACGTGGTTTGCAGGAACGATGACTGAATGAAAGACATCTTCTTATATTGTTAAAATATACCATAAAACTTTCTTACACATGCACATGAGTATAGGCTACTTGGAGCCTCTTGTTATTAGCGGAGCACTAGCCGGGCCGAAGGCCCAGCTGCGCAGCCCCATACTCATAGAACCTATGCCGTCATTTTTCATGGTCATGGCTAGCGGAATGTTTCGCGGGCGCTGTCTGCAACAAAAACATGTGTGTCACAACATCCGGGATCTTAGTGGAGGACTAGCTCGCGGGCGCGTATGACGTCGCAAAACATGCGCGTACGACGTCATGTTGAAACCAAAGCGAGGCTTTTTTTTTGCACGGTTACACGGCCGAATGTCACGTCAGCTGGGAAAACACTTTGATGTTTTGCAGGTTTACTGAGCGGAGAAAACGGTTTAAATTAAAGTCGTTATTTTCCTGCATTTTTTCGTGGTTTGCTACTCAAGACAGGGATGCTAATTAAGGGATACTCAGAAGCCGCTTTAGTGGAAAAAGAAGAGCTTTCAGGGATAAAATCTTGCTTTGAGGAACTATATACGTTTTTAGCAATGCGAGAGATGGGTTCGTTTTACGGATTTCAGCACCAAAGCGGAGATTGACGAGATTTAAAGAATTTCTAAGCACAGTAGTCGCCGGAGGGACTTAATGGTAAAACAAATTACATTTTTCGATGGGAATTTATCTTGATATCAATCTGTGATTGACTTTTTGTTAATGTGTTCTCGTTAGTTTTGGAGAATTGTTTTTAAACGTGTAGCTTAAATTCAGTTGTATTAATTTCTTGAATTTCATCGAAGACACGGCTCGGCTTTGATGCACGTTTTGCGTTTTGCTTTTCAACATAAACTAATGGAGATTTGAATAAAATTTTTCGAAAGAAGATTGTGTTGTCCATTTTTATGTGTTTCTTCATTCATTATATAGGTTGAAAAGCGATTTTATGTGAACAAAACAAGACTTGAATTTTATTATAGTTCTAACTTCACTTGCGTGGCCGTATGCAAATATGTTTGTGTATTTTTGGCAATTTTGATTTCCAAATCAGTTTCTCAGGCATTTTTTGACAAGCTACAACTGTATTTTTTAACAGTAGTCGTAATAGTTATTCTAGACGGATAAAAAGTTGTTTTTGTGAACTTTTGTACGGTCTAAATGTACTGTGCAGACGGTCGGGTAATACTGTTTTTGAGAATCGCTAAAATTGAAAAATAGCCCGGTCGTCAATATTAATCTTAATTCTTGTGCTTCCAACCTTTCACCTATTAGTTAAGTTTCATCTTAGTTAAGCTTGTTCAGAGGGTCTTCAGAGGGCGCCGCTGCTGATTTCCCTTTCGTAAACGGTCGATGCCATTTTTAACGGTCGATGCCATTATTAGCAAACGGTCGATGCCATTTTTAACGGTCGATGCCATCATTAGCATTCATTAGTAACCAAGACTTTTTGTAATGGTCGATGCTATTTCTCTCTAGTTTATGCCTGGATTAGGACGAAAATAGACTATCATTATTAGATAAATTTGGGCCTAGGTAAAGCGATTATTAGATCTAAGCTAGATTCACGGTTAGGTAAGATTTAGGGTTTGGGTGACCCGTTATTGATATATATTAAGAAAAGCACCTTTTATAATTAAATTTTTCTTGGGTTTGCCGGATCAACCCAGTGGTCTAGTGGTAAGAGAGAGATGTTAGCATGCAGAGGTTCTGGGTTTGATTCCAGGTAATTATATTCCATTTTTCTTTTTCTGATAGAAAAAATAATTCTAAAATTGGTGAAAATTTTTCTAAGTGTCGCTAAAATGGCAACGACCGTTTATGAAAGGGAAATGCGTGGCGCCGCTGTTAGGCTAAGCCTAACTATATATATTACAAAGATCTACTCTGTAAATGCTTTATATTCCGTTGCCTGTTTTAGTCTAATTGTCATTACCTACTACACTTTGTTTCATGGGTTAACTAAAATCAATTCAAAGCATGAAAGAAATTGTGTCACTTATAATTTTCCTCCCAAAAATACAGTGGTTTACATCACCATTCAACATCAGGTAACATTGTTTAATTCAACTTTTTGAATTTGTTGAATGTTGAAGCATTTCTTTTGCACTGAGTTGGATTCCACAATGTTGAAATGATGTTGAATTCATTTGGCTTGGCCTTAGCTTAAGTTGCTACAGTATTTTGAAGTACAGTATTACCTCTTGCTCTTGCATTTGTGAGGCCAATACTAACATCTTGGCAGCTGGGTGTTGAACCTAATGAATTATAGTGTCATTAAAAATGAAGTGAGAGAGGCAAAGTTGAAGTTAGGCATCTTGCCAAACACAACACAAAAATCAAACAGTATGAAGGACTGTTACATAAGCACAATAACCAGTAGCATATAAAGCTTGTATCATTCTGAAAATCAAATGTCTGCTATGTAGCATGCTACCATTTAAATGAAAGCAGTACTTTCCTGTGTTACTGTTAATGTTTATGATGTTGTGCAATGTAGTTCTAACGTTTGAGTCTGTGGAATGATCCTGATGGTCTACTGATGATGTGTGTGGGTGCTACGTGCCCTAAGGACAGCAACGTTTGTGCAACATCATGGAAAGTCAATGTCTTTTTTTAAAGCTTTTATGAAGGATATGCCTTCAAGACAGCCAGATTTTTATTATTCAATACAGCAAGTCAGTCCTTATTAATGTTTTTGTAAAGATCAACAGTTGTTCATAAAAGTCTTTATATGTTATAACATTTAAAAATTTATACCTCTAATTCCTTGATTATCGTAGCAGCATCATTTGTCACAAACAGCTTTTCCAAATGATTGACAACCATTTTGTTCATACCTTCAAAAATCATATTATTTCAACTAATCAGACATGCATTTCCTAAAGGAACCTTTTCCTTTTTTATTATGGTAAATAAATTAGAATAAATGTCAGGCCCAGTCATCCTTGTGGAGGCATTGTAACTGACATCCAGTCAGTCACATGCGCTGTCTACATGTCATGTATTAGCCAATCATTTATAACCATGTAATTTTCAAATTTGAGGAGCCGTTACAATATTTTCTTTCAGTATAGTCCTGGCCCTGAGGAAGACTAGTATAATTAGTCGAAATATTGGCCATTAATAAATCTGCCCTTTGCCGTAGTGCCAGCCTTGCATTCAGTTTTGTATTTTCACATTCAAGTGACGCCTGGCACAAGATCTTTCACAAGGAAGATCCGGCAACTATCAGCAAGTTTAATTTCTGCGTCGTGTGGACCTCTGCATTCAAAGGTTTTTCTATCTACATCTAGTACTACAATGAACCTAGATCTGGGAATTAGAAGTGCCCTTCATATGCTTGTTTTATTGTCTGGGTAGGTATTCTCTGTTCTTCTTGCTCCATAACCAAGTTGACCCAAGATGAGATTACATGAAGCATGATTGAACATAATTAAGTTAATTAGAGAACATTCAGTTTATTGAGAACTTTAAAGAACTTTAAGAACTTAAATTACTTTACTTAAATTAATTTATCAAATCATAACCATGAAAGTATCAGGGCATTTAGAGCAGTTTTTAAGTGACATATCAAACACGAGGAACAGTGTTTCATCAGATATCAAAACACCACAAAGTGGGTTCAAAAACGAGGTGCAGCCGAGTTTTTTTAACCCACTTCAACGTGTTTGTATACCTGATGAAACACTCTTTCAAGTATTTGATAGAGCTTCTCAAACTGATTATTAAATGCGGAGAAAACGAAGGAATAAAATCGCCAAAATCTACGCAAATTAAGACAAGAGCAAAACCTCCTTCAGGGTTCTGATTCCCTGAGTTTGAGAATTGGGTGTCCACAGTAATATTGCAAATGTTTTGGTTTGTTTGTGATTGGCTGAAATATCTTGCGCCACTTTCTCGACCAATCAGAAGTAAAACCAAAACCAATTGTGACTTGCTCATGCACACTTTCCTGCGCTTGTCGCCGGCTGCTTGTATTTGCTTTGACTTCTGATTGGTTCATTGGATTGTCTGCATCTGTTGTGATTGGTCAGAGTATAAATTACTTTGGTTTTGGTTTTTAAAATGACACTGAACTGAAAACCACCCTACCTTCCAGCTGTTTGAGATAATAGCCTCCCTAGACCCTCCCCCCCCCCCCCCTCCCCCTGAATAATAACCTGTTTTTGTAGTGCTAAAAAAATAATCCCCCTATTATTCGCGGTGCTATGGTAGATCACCTTATTCCCCTGAGAAAATTTGTGCACTGCTAACATTTTAATATTTTTCAAATCTATCACAAGTTTTGCCTGGTCCTAAAACATTTTTGAAAAAAAAAAGGCCTACCATTTGGTCCTAAGGAAGATCTTGTTATTTGCGTAAGCTGTCGACATGCTGTAATGTTTCTGAACACAGCTTCGTCAAGACCTGAATAATGCTAAAAAATAAATAATCTGTCAGTCTTATCTGAGTTTAAACAGATCACAATCATTGCACACCCATGGCCTTTGTAAGAAATATGTTGCTCCAGAAAAAATCCATACCCTCCCCCATGGAAGGTTTTTTTAGTTTAACTCCCACCCACCCCCTCTGAAAATTCCAGTTTGGCTTCATACTGTACATTCCATTAAATACTTTGGCTTTTGAGATCCCCCTCAGAATTTCAAATGGCCTTCCATAGGGGAGTAGGGAGATTTCATAGAAATGCACAATGTTACTTCAGTGAAAATACATGTGCAATTTCGTGATTATTTGTTATAAGAATCTTATATCCTTGGATTATTCTAAAGTGATTTACTGATAAGATGCATAATTATTATTTTGTCTAAACAGGGTTCAGTCCCAAGGTGCATTTCCTGTAGTTTGTACCAAAGACCTTGAGTGAATCTTTGCCATTTGAAGAAGGCTTTCTGGTTATCTTAGGCATGGGCTTCACCGGAAATGCACCCTAGGGCTAAAAAGTGGCGGTCGCACAGTCGTCAAAAACGACTTAAAACTGACCAGGGCCACCAAAAGTTGAGGTTTGATTGTCCGATGTGCAACTATGTTTCAGAATTTCGAAAAGCTGCAATTTAAATTATGTGAAGTACAAAGTTAAAATAAAACTAAATAATTATGTAGTTTAATTGGACTACCTTTCTCTTCTTTTCTTTTCCTGAGTTTATCAATTTCAATAAATTTTTAGTTCTGAAGTGGAAAATTCCTAGCCGTTTTAATGGTGGTTTCATGAGCAATCCACATTCACAATATTTAGATGCCATTTTGATTTTGTGATTGCCACGTGACTCTAGACTTAACCAGATGGGATGGTTTACAAGTCGCACATGTTTTCGCTTTGAGAACAGACTTTCAGTTTTTCGTTTTAAACTGGAGGAAATTGGGGGCTACATTATTTTGGGATGGGCCACTACAAATTCAAGCAAACTGGCCTGACTGGCCACCTAGCAGTAGAGTTAATTTTTAGCCCTGGTACCCTGGGTTAAAACCTAATAATTCAAACCATCAGGAGAAATGTAACACTGTTCACATAATGACAGTTTAACCCTTTAAGCCCTAACATCAAAATTTTAATTTTTCACTTCTAGTCCTATACATTTCCTATAGAAGTAGTGGGAAGAAATTGTTTGGATATCAAGAGAACTCATCTTGTGTGATGATGTCCTTAATTCTCATGACCTTTTTGATTGATAAGGTATTAATATTACAAGGAGAAATTTGATGCTGATCTCTCTCAGGGCTTAAGCTGAGCCCCTCAGTGGCTACCTACTGACTTCTATTTCATCACTTGTTTTGTCCAAATTGCCGGAATTCATCGATTTTTTTAACCAAATTATCGTTTTTATTTTGGAATTATGTACAGTGCTTGCCACGGTTCAAAACTGATATTATTTTGAAATTGTTGTTCCAGTACCTAAGATCACTGATTTATCAATGGCAATCGTTGCGACTTTGATTCCGTTGGATAAATCCACACAGAGTCTTAAAGCTATTTGGGGGTCATATAACTGTCCTGACATTACTAATCGGACCAAATCAAACGTTCAATTAATCAAAACTAAATTGAACTTAATCAAACCCACTCACGCGATTGGGTTCGATTGAGTTCGGTAATCGAACACAATCAAACTCACAAAACATTTTGAGCAATCGAACGCAATCGAACGCAATCGAACATTCGAGTGCGTTTGATGGAGTACGATTAGTTAATCATTCATTCGTAGCTGTTACAAAGACAGACTTCAAATATCTGGTGGGATTTAGGATGAATTTAGATTTTTCGATTGTGTTCGATTGAGTTCGATTGGGTTCGATTTAAGTTCGGAAATCGAACGCAATCGAACTCTCTCACACAAATTTTTGGGTTTGATTGTGTTCCATTATCGAACTAATCGCACCCAATCGTTTGATTAAGTTCGATTGAGTTCGATTAATAACGTCAGGAACTGTCAAAGAGTAAAACTGAGGAAACTGCTTTTAGTTGGAGTTGGTAAGTTTAAGTTTAAGTTTACCCTGGTTTAAAGTTATCAAGATTGTGAAGCAAGACTAAGAACAAAAACACTCCCATTGGTACGCTCCCCTTCTTAATTACCTACAGATCAACCATGACTTTATTATTATTTTGACCATATATGTATAAAATGAACTATTTAATGAAAGCGGGACGATCATGGGTTAAATATCTTCCACCATCAGACTACGTGCATATATCGCCTTGGACACCCCAGCTGAAGGGTGGGTGTACAACAACTGAAAGTTGTACAATGATTATGCAAGCGCACCTTAATTCTAGATCAAGCAGTGTTACTTTAGCAATAAGAAAATGTTGAAATAGGAAAGGGAAAGAGACAACCTCAAACGATCAAAATACAATCCCTAGCTACAGATCAGCGAATTTTGACAAATGAAAACGCACGTGCATGAACTGCCGGCAAAATGATTTCACCTGTCGTAAATCCTCACAGATCCCATCTTCATCAACAAATATTTGCGCAAGTGAAGAACAAGGATAAGATAAATTGCTTTTATACACTAAACATCCAGACATACCTTTGCTCCTTCCTTGAGCATGTGCTGAAACATCGTTTTCGGGACTGGGAGCGCCATGTTGAAAATTTGTCTTCCCTCGAATGCACGGTGCGAAAAGAACCTTGGGTAATAGTGCCAGACTCTTCACCAGCACTAAGCATTTTGAAATAAATACAACCAACTGAGGGCCGAGCCTACAATGTAGCCTGCGAATACAGCCGCCTCTCATCGCTCCCGGCCGCTAGGGGCGTTCGCGCGAGAGAGCTCTCTCGCGCGAACGCCCCTAGCGGCCGGGAGCGATGAGAGGCGGCTGTATTCGCAGGCTAGGCCGAGCCGGGCTGGCCCGCTTTGCCGAGATCTCAGCACGCCTGTTAGGGCCCGATTATATGAGCCGGGCTGGCCCGGTTAGCCGAGATGGCCCATTTTGCCGAGATGACTTTCAGCCCGGTATTACATGAAGCGAGCCAGCCCGAGCGACAACTAAATTTAGCATCAACGGTTTTGGCTGAAAGTTGTTGTTTTGAAAATGGCGCAAAGCGTAGAATGTTTCAATTAAGGATTTTTTCTGCATTTTAGCTCATTTACTTCGTGCCTACGCACTCTTGTGTACCTCTTTATCATTTAAAGAGAAAAAGGGCCATTTTCAGGCGAGCAGGTTTGCTCAGAGGCAAATTTTTGTGCTGTCCCGGTTAGCCGGGCTGGCCCGGTAAACGCGATTACATGGAAAATTTTCAGCCCGGTTAGCCGAGATCCCGGCATCGCGATACCGGGATCCCGGCTAACCGGGCTGGCCCGGTTGTCATATAATCGCAAAGTTAATTTTTGTTGCGTTTAACAGGCGTGCCGAGATCTCGGCAAACCGGGCCAGCTCGGCTAACCGGGCCAGCCCGGCTCATATAATCGGGCCCTTAGGCCCCGATTATATGAGCCGGGCTGGTCCGGTTAGCCGAGCTGGCCCGGTTTGCCGAGATCTCGGCACGGCTGTTAAACGCAACAAAAATCAACTTTGGGATTATATGACAACCGGGCCAGCCCGGTTAGCCGGGATCCCGGTATCGCGATGCCGGGATCTCGGCTAACCGGGCTGAAAATTTTCCATGTAATCGCGTTTACCGGGCCAGCCCGGCTGACCGGGGCAGCACAAAAATTTGCCTCTGAGCAAACCTGCTCGCCTGAAAATGGCCTTTTTTCTCTTTAAATGATAAAGAGGTACACAAGAGTGCGTAACCACGAAGTAAATGAGCTAAAATGCAGAAAAAATCCTTAATTGAAACATTCTACGCTTTGCGCCATTTTTAAAACAACAACTTTCAGCCAAAACCGTTGATGCTAAATTTAGTTGTCGCCCGGGCTGGCTCGCTTCATGTAATACCGGGCTGAAAGTCATCTCGGCAAAATGGGCCATCTCGGCTAACCGGGCCAGCCCGGCTCATATAATTGGGCCCTTAGGGCAACAAAAATTAACTTTGCGATTATAACTGCAAAGCAGAGACCAAAACAACGTACTTTTTTTTAGTTTTTTAAGTACTATATTTCAGCTGGCCAAACTAGCCCTCAGGTACAAAGTAATGTGGCTGGGTATTTTATCGAGATAATTTTAACTGCAAGGAAGCCCACGAAACCATCCCCTCGGTATGGCAGTTACTGCGGGGGTACTCAACAAAGTTTTGTACGGGGATGCTCCGCCCCAAGGTCCAAACCCTTACCCTTTCATATACCGTTTTTGACAGAAAAGGTACCCCTTTCGTATACCTTTCATTGAAAATGGTACCCCTTTCATATAGCCTTTACGTACGTCTGTTTGATATATTTTGAAAGGCGCTTTTATAATACTTAAATGGCAGATGTTCCTACCCTTTTGTATACTTCAACTCGTGTTTTCCCCACCCTTTCCTATACTTATTGAAATCCCTACCCTTTCAATACTTCAACTCGTGAAATCCCTACCTTTCATATACCTCCAGCCTCAAAAGCACCCTTTTCGGGCGGAGCACAACCTCGTTCCCAGGGCTTTTCCCTTCGAGAGAGGCGCCGCCCCTCTCTCGAAGGGAAATGCCCTGGGAACGAGGTTGGGCGGAGCATCCTCGTATAGCCCATTATAGGGAGTACCTCCCACCCCCTCGGTATGGCAGTTATACACCCTGAATCCGGAGGTCCGTTCACTAAATATCATGAGTGAAATTAACCGCATAAACGGCTAGAAGAAGCTCGCCTCGTTATCGCAGCTTCGCCGCTCAAACTCGTCGGTTTTCACTAGAAAGAAAACCTCTGGCAACCAGGGTAGGCAGTGATACTGTAACAACGGCAAATTGATCCTGACGTCAAGGCGAAGAAATTGAGACAGAAGTGAAATAAAAAAAAAACAGTTGAATATATTTATTATTATTATTATTATTATTATATATTAATTAATGACATTTAGCTTCTTTCTTGCCAATCATTTTCTGTTATTCTGTTATGTCATATTTCAAAAGTTTTATATGTAACGGTCCTTTTACGTATGTATTCATTTTTGTCTTCTAGCCCCCGTAGAAGGTTTGTTTTGAAAACAGAAATATCGGGTAAATATATTCAACTGTTTGTTTTTTTATTTCACTTCTGTCTCAATCTCTTGTCCTTGCCGTAAGGATCAGTTTGCCGTTTTTACAGTATACTATTTCAAGATTTTTAATGATCCAGGTCTACAAAAGATCCGGCACTCTTCATTGGTTTGTCGTTGTAGTTTTGCTGTCATTTTAGTTTTTGGCAGTTATAGTTTGTCTTTTTTTACGACTCATTTTTTATTTTTCGAGCCTATATTTTTGGCGCGAAAAAATAGAAACCGACAAGTAAAAATAAAATTTAAAGTGTTTTTCTAGCGCACAGTTAGAAGTAAGAGTGTAATAACGTGCTATGTCAAATAATAATAATATTGATTTTATTGTATGGTCATTTTATTTTGAATGACATTTTAAGAGGTTTAAAGAAGTGATAGAAGAAATAAAATGAGTTTTGAAACACCAACAGACAGTTGATACCCACGCAAGAGCACCTCAGGCTGCTGGTGGCAGGGGCGTAGTATACCTGTACGCACGTACGCACGTGCGTACCTGAAAAAGTCGGAAAAAAAGAAAGATTTGGGGCTTGAGGGTGGGGGGAAGGAGGTAGGGGGAGTGTTTGAAAACAGTGATTGTGCGTACCTCTGAAAAAGTCCTGGCTACGCCCCTGGGTGGACTGTTTTAATTTTGGTGTCCATCTATTAATTATTAACTACAAATTCTAATTTTAAAACTTCATTAAATCTTCAATATTTCTTATTTCTCTAAATTTTACAAATCCTTTGAGAAAACTATTTCCCTCTAAACATACCCAAAAATTTACAAAACACATGGATTCACATGATATGCGCGATAGAGTTTTTGGATTGGTGGTGGAAAAATGGCGTTCAGGAAGTCCCGTCTTAAACTGCTCTCCAGTTGCTTTAAACCGTAACTCCAGACAGTTCAAGATTTTAAAAGTTTAAAAGAGAAAATAAAAACATAATGCTATGACAACGTTAACAATCTTTGTTTAAAAGTGACATGCGGACTGAATTTATTGTTCAGCAAGCCTTTTCTTCCCCGCCACCAATCCATGATTATTAATAAAACCATCAGTTTGAGACCCTTTCATAGTCAACCGAAAACATTAAATTAATCTTCGTTTACTGACGGAAACATGGAATGCGCGTTTAAGCAAGGAAACTAATCAACAAGAAGACGCTACAGTGAAGTTTTGCGTGGCAAGACAATGGTGGTCGATATATATTTTTGTTCAAACCTTTCTCGGCTGACCGTAGAAAACTGACTTAATTAATTCGTTTAATCTCAAGCAAAGTTCTAAAATGCTCAGTTTTCATTTGTTCTTATTAATGATGCAAAATGGCTAAAGAAAATGACTCAAATTTCAAGTTTTTAGTATGGAAAAACAAATATACCAATCTGCGAAATAAGAAATCGGCGTGGGTTTTAAATAATTAATTCGCGTGCTGTGTTCAATTTTAATCTCGGCCTTTGAGAAGTGTTATTCGACTTTTGGGGATAAAAATGCGGAGATTTCGAAAGGGAGGATTAAATTAACACCATTTTCCAAAAATCGACAGGCCCGAAAACTAAAATAATCTCAAACGAGTTAGCTTTTATAAATTATAGCCATAAAAATAAACAGATAAAGGGGACAATGAGGACACGTAAGATCGGGAAATGAGGGCAAATAAAAGCATTACACGTAGGCATATTTCAGTGTAAAGGGTGAGTTTTCAGAGGATTTCTTTTGTGGTAAAAGTGAGGATGCTGAAACAGGGTGAAAACACCTGTTTTTGTATAACAAAAACGTTTTGGCTTTTAATAATATGCAACAGGTGCTCAGATAATTTTGGGTCAGGCGGAGAGTTGAAAGCTATCATCCGCAACAAAACCATCCTAATGCCTATTGTTTTAAAGTGTCATTATTCAACATAACTAAAAAATATATTTTATATGAAAACTCCTTCTCAGGAAAAGTTTACTAAAACTTTTCACACCCACGGCTCGGTTAGTTTCGAAACTATAAAAATCTCAAATTTCATTTTGCGATATTTGAAAGAAAAAAAGCACCAAAGGATAGCTCCGTGAGTAGCTTTTCTCCCTTCACATGTCCGAGATGGTTTGCTGTCCAACCTCACATTTAAGTAGTTAGGAAAACATTTGAAACATGACCGTGATTGTCTCAGATTTTAGGTTTGATAAAAAAAGATAAAAAGGAAATTTTGAGAGATGTTGTTTTGTGGAGAAACAGAGAAAGATTTTCGACATTTTCGCAATCAAAGAACAGGCTTAATGATCTGTCAATTAACGAAAGTTCGCATGAAATTACGTGACGTGTCACTTCCTTTTATCCCGTTGCGCGACTCTTCATCCGGGAGACCTCGTCTTTCTTTGAAATCAACAAAGGAAAGCCAACCGGATGCGTGTCATGTGGTCACACAAGCCCCACCCCTTGTCACGACATGCAATGTAAATAGGACTAATCTGCGTTGTACATTAGGAAACACTTTGCATGTGAGCGGAGGACGTGGAACGCGGTTATAAAAGGAGCTGATCTCATTGTTTTGGGTGGGAACTGAACTTTCAAGATGCCTCATTCGAAAGCGCACAAGCAGAAAGCCAGAGTAAGCATGAGTGAAGACACATCTTCGGAGCACGAGGACGGAGAGAAAGAACACTTTATCGCGTGCTGTCTGCCGAAAGGCTGCCCTTTAAAAAGCTCCGTCGATTTACCGACCTCTGTTCGGGTTATTTGCAACAACGACGCCTGCCAACAAAGCGGTTACATGCATAGCGAATGTTTTGACGATTTTGAAGAAGAAATCCTCGCCTATCTTCGAGGCACTGGGCGAGCGCGCAGCTGGTCTGAGAAGCAGAGGCGGCAGAACATATGGACAAAGAAAGGCTATGACTTGGCCTACAAGTGCTGTGCTTGTCAATGCGGAAAAGGCCATTTGAGAAAGGACCTTGAGTTTCAGCCGCCTAAACCTGAGGAGGTGGCGGGCCACTTGCAAAACCAGGTCAAGGGGAAGCGAAAGAAAAAGAAAGGCAACGAAAAACCCTCGGTGAACGTCGTTTCGGCGACGGGTAGACCTCGCCGAAGCTCTCAGTCGTCAAACTGTAGCCAGTTATCGGAATCACCGCCCGAGCGATCGCCGATTTCGCCGCTCCCTAAAACCCCTACCAAGAAAACGCGAGCAAATTCACACGAAAACAACTGCCACTTCTTCGGAGAGACGTTCTCGGGCAATCATTCAAACGTGAACCTTTCCACGCACGCTACGAACGTGTTGAGCAATTTTCTCAAAAGAGCAGATTTCAGCTCGTTTCAAGGCGTTTTACCAAAGCACAAAGTGAACCCTTATCATATTAAAATGGAAGACGAAATGAATGACGACGCACGGCATTTTGTGTTGTCAAACCTCTCGTCGCGCGAGACGTGTACAGCGAGTTGTGTACTGTGTAGCCGAGAGCTACCGGTTTTCGACAAATATCCGCTTATCGATGGAACGTTCTTTCTTACGCCAAGACAGCTAAATCCGAGCTGCGTGGACGTCTCGCAGAATGGCAAATCGCAATACTTGACTGCAGTTTGTGTGCATTGTCTGGAGGGCATTCCCAATCGCGTCAAATGCAAACTTTGCAACAAGGAATGGGATGGTTCTTCGCATCAACTTGGGACCATGTACTGTTACGACATCTTTGCTGCCTCTCCGTGCTGTCAGCAAAGGGTGGCTTGTCATTCGTGTGGCAAACCTGTTGTCGATCTAAGTGAGGGTATGAAGTTTTTCTGGGAGTATTCTCAGTCAATGAAATGTCCACATTGTGGAGTATCTGGGTTTCACTGTATAAAGTCCATTTCCTGTTATGAAGCACCTGATGTAAGCTTAATACGCTAGGACATGGGGGCAGGAGGATTGAGCCACTGCAAGTTTGCACTGTGATTTGTCCATGCTGGGTGGTCTAAAGATTTCTTTACTGTACAAGAGTACAGAATATTTAGGTGTGGCTACTATTGCATGTAAACTATATAAGGGTGCTTCAATAATTTGAGTGAAATTCATTTTGGCAACTTGTAGATGTATATAGAAACTACATGTGCCTTTGTTTCCTTGTGCACAAATGGCTCAGTCAATTCCAAGCTTGAGAGCTTCCCCCCCTCTGGGCATTTGTCATTTTCTTCTTGAACAATTGCAAATGCCCCCCATGGTGGGGTCAGACGATATATACAAAAATCCTACGGTGGAGCTTACCAAAGTGTGCAAATGCCCCACCCATGGGACAACACCAAAATTGCCCATCTTTGCAAACAAGTTTAAGACCTGAACGCCATTAAATATCCTCACACAAACATATTTCTCTAACATGTAATCATATACTCCTGACTGCTAAAAACATCTTAGCTTGCACTGTAGAATTCCTTTCCATTTCAGTTATTAATAAATACTACATGTTTTGATAGGTTATGCTTAGAATTGACTTAGCCATGAATGTTGCACAATAGCATCTATATTTATCCCTTTGGCATCAGTTGTTATAACGATAGCTGGTAGAGTCAGTGCACAAACACAAGAAATGTTCACCCGTAGGTTAACAGGCACGATCAAGGCACTTGGTTTTACAAATAAGTTATTTTCAAAAATTGTTCATTTTATTATAAACCTCACCCAGTTACAAGTCATACATTTAATTGAATTGTTGCTCATTAGAACACTCTAATGAAACAGTGTTGATCTGACTCTGGGATAATCATTGTCAACATGAAATCAATCAAAGACCCACAGAGATCATTGGTATGAGATGTAAATTCTGCTGATTGTGCACTTGGCTAATTGCAAATTCCAGTCAGATTCAACTACGTAAATGAATGTGTACAGTCAGATTTTGCCTTGCTAACACCTTGCTTAACAGATGGGAATTGGTGTTCAGGCCCCGGTTCTTCAAAAGGTGGATAGTGCTATCCACCAGATAAATCACTATCCAGTAATTAAGCATTAGCAAAACCAATTGTGTTATCCACTGGATAGTGATTTATCCGGTTGATAGTGCTTATCCACCTTTTGAACAACCGGGGCCTGACAAACAAAACAGGCTAGCACTGTTCTGGACACCAGATCCAGTCGACCTGATATGTATTCAATTGGCCGTAAGCTCAGGGACAAGGTTCACCTCTCTTTGCCAATAGTGATTATATATAAATCCTATCATGGGCGCATGGAGGGGCTTAGGGTGCACATTTCTTCATAAATTCTTCTGCTTCGGTTCCCAGAAGAGCTGTTCAGACAGTGAATTATTGGCAATTTATTTATTTCAAACACTGGGAAAATCAGTGATTGCATCAATTTAATACTGCATGCTTAGATTGATAGATTGCAGGGGGCCTAAAAATTTTGCTATTTTATGGCTTCCAAAAAACAGAGCATTTTTTCCAAAAACCAAAATTTACATATTCGTATAATATTGATGTAAATACCAACACACCATAAATTA
Source organism: Dendrophyllia cribrosa (assembly GCA_024195265.1). NCBI lineage: Eukaryota > Metazoa > Cnidaria > Anthozoa > Scleractinia > Dendrophylliidae > Dendrophyllia > Dendrophyllia cribrosa. The sequence continues at coordinate 42,202,182 of JAJLRJ010000004.1, forward strand.
TTAATTTTAAAGAGAACCACTTCAGTTATTAAAATTAATTAATGTGTAGATCGAGTGCTGCCAAAATCAATTATTGCTTGGACCATTCTGAGCCACTGACCATTGCTTGCAGTATGGTTTCATTTGGCCACATATGGCAAAAATTTTCTAACCTGCAGAGTAAGAAATCAAAACTGAAATGAAGTTGCTCGGTGACTTTAAATATTAAATGTCATTTTTTAACAAAAAAGTTATCCAGTTTAATTTCCAAACAACAGTGCAGCCAATCTCACTTCAAGGACATTTTCAGTCAGGTTTAAAGTTATAAACAAACTCTGGGGGGGCAATATTACTATTAACGGTTTTGAAAATGCATGGTTATATGTGATATAAGGAAAAACAGAGTTGATTGTAGCAATTTTATACAGTGAGACTGTTAGTACGTTACTGGTTTGCAAGTTGAAAACTTTTAAGGAGCAGTGATATAAGGCTTTTATTTGTGCTAACCTTTTAACTCCCAGAGTGCCAAAGATAAAAATTCATATAAAATCCCAAATTTCATTTTGTAAAATATTGAAAAACAAGTGGTGCCATGCAAAAGTACTGCCAAAGAGGTTTCATTTGAATGGTCACACCATAGGATTTCGTTGATGGACTCAAAAGTTAGAACTTCATTACATGTCTTCATAATCGACTCTGGGAGTGGAAGGGTTCATCCGGCTTTGCTCCTGTTATTTGTTAAGTATTGGTTCTCTCTGTTTTGATGGGGATTTATGGCTTGCATTTCATAATTTACAACTTCATTGTAACAGTTGAAGACCTGATGTTAAATGCGCTTTACATGTGAGAGTGTTTGTATTAAGTAATAATTTATTGTACTGATCATTCAAAGATTTCATGCATGAATTAAAAAAGCATACATCACAAAATGTATTGTTGATAGAATGATAGTTGATTAATGTCTTGAGTGCAAAAGGACCATGCTGGGATGCCACAAGCATAAGCAAGCACTGGCTTATGAGATTTCTCTTTGCACTCCCACTTTAACACAATTCCATTTTATTTTACCTCTGCATTGGTTATGGATTAGTTTTGTTTTAATATTGATATCGGGCCCCAACATTCAGGGTCATGAAAAAAAATCTGTTGATGTTTTCAGTTGTTAATTAACTGTTTGAAATGCGTAGAAAGGATTGAGTATTTGTAAGAGAATGGGGAGGGTCAGAGACAAGATCAATCTCATTGTATAATAGAATAACAGAGCTAATAGAGCAGTTTTCAGTTGAGTGTTGGCAAACCAAAACCAAACTTGTCTAATTACTCTGACCCATCACAACAGACACTCCAATGAACCAATCAGAACTCAAAGCAAATATGTGTCGCCAGTGCCAAGTACGGGAAAACACATGCAGGCAAGTCATGATTGGTTTTGTTTGGTTTTAGTTCTGATTGGTCGAGAAAGTGGCGCAAGATTTTTTTAGCCAATCAGGAAGCGTAGAAAACCAAAGCAATCGCAAGATTACTTTTGACACTCGATTGATGACTGCTCTAATGTGTTGGGGGGTGCATAACCGAGGGAGGGGATAATTACTGGAAACACCTAATCTACAAAAATAGAGACCAATGTGAACATTGAACAAACTTTATTAAGCTACATACATCACTGAGGATAACGCCCAAATGGCAAAAACAGCTGTTCACAGCTGCGGGTAGTTTTCTTTTTTACATGATGATCATAATACTTTATAGTCTACCAGTGCATTACCTTTTACCTTACTGCACATGTACTCTAAGCAGTTTTTTCACTTTCGAGTCCGATAACTTACACTCTTCTGTTTAAGTATAGGATTATATCATATAATTTTAGTACTTTTGGTTGAGGGAAGTTTCTGTATAACACCTTATAACTCAATTTCATTAATATCTCGGTTAATATGAACAAAGGAAAATCATCAGCATACTTGATGCTGGTTTGGAAACCCTATCTAGACATGACGATTTCCTTTTTTTCATTTTCTCTGATGGATCATTGCAGAAGATGTTAGTATTATTAAGCACTTGGAAGAGTAAATTTCATCAGATTTTCTCAAACTAGGAGCATTTAATAGTTCATGAAAAGAAAACAAAGGTAATCACCATGAAGGAGGTTTGGATATCATATATGTGATACTAATTGCCATAAAATTTGAACTTTTTCTTTGAATTTTTAAAAGTCTGAATTATGGTTGCAAGAAGCTATATCAAACACTTATCTGAGTGTTTCATCAGATATCCAAACACCTCGAAGTTGATCACAAAACTAGGCTGTGCATTGTGTTTTCAACATGCATACGTACTTCTTGGTGTTTGGACATCCTGATGAAACACTCTTCGTTTTTGATATTAATATTGCTCCCAACAACTCAAATGTTTGGCCAAAAAAACCCTCGGCTAAATGCTGCATAATCACCACTTGGCATTGGTAATCCCAGTGATTAAGTATGTCCTCTCATGTTTGACACTGTATATTCCAAATTTTGTACTCATTATCGCGGTTGAAGAACGCAATCCTAATTTCGTGTTGGTTGTCCTGTGCTTTATGTGCAGTAAAATTTGAGATTTTTTGGTGTCTGGTCTTCCAAATTGGCCGCCCCTATTGTTTTTTTTTCAGGGGCTCATTTCTGCCGGAAATTCCTTCGAACGTGTCTTCATAATCTGTGATTACTGCTAGTTTCTACGAAATAATGTTCTACAACCGTCCATGACTCAACAGATTTTTGAAGCTGCAAATGTGTTAGGCTCGATTTCCGCCACTTTCTCGTGTCCGGTCTTGACAGGCTTATTTCCCAAACAGCAACTGGTAGTCAAGCCTAAAAAATTTGTCCACTACATTTTCAATCATAAAATTTGTATGCAATACACTGTTAGTACTTCTTCTACTTCCACAAATACCATAATCTAAATCAAAATTGTATCTGTCCCACATGCATACTTCCAGCCACTACTACAAACAGGTTTACCCATTACTGAGACACTCATGGTTCTTTTGATTCTTGTCCTTGCTCCGAAGGTCTATTTTTTCTCCAGGTCTCCCACTCCTCTAAACGTGTTTCTCTGGATCCTACAGTTTTTCCTTCCCCAAAACCAACATTTCAAAATGCTATTTCGATCTAGAATCTGAGGGCCACACAGGTTTGTCAGTCGCAAGACTATTAAAAGTGTCACCCTTGTTAAAAAAATTGGATTTATTTATTTTACAGGACCTGCAACAGTACTTCCCAGTCCTGAAAAATTCCAAGACTTTTTAAGACTTTTTAGGATTTCAAAAACCTATATGAGTCCAGTTTCAAATGTATATACAATGTATCACTTGGTAACAGAAGATGTTTTAATTACCTGATATAACAGATATTTTAGGGCAAAGAGAAATTCAATCAACAACAATCACAATTATTTATTACTGATAATCCCTTAAGAAACATCTTATACAGTGCGCATGCCCGAATGGTTTAGTGATGTCAGTGCATAGTCCCTTCCCTAAAGTGTGTTCCTGTTTACTTATTACTATTTTAATATTAGCTGTTTATTTGTTATCCTTCCTCCTCCAACATGTCTTCTATCTCTTTTTCCCACTCAGCACTTTCTTCATTATCTACAACCTCAAAATCCTGAATAAAAAAAAACGAGAAAAAGCGATTGATCAGTATTAACCTTCGGATGTACAAGCAAACTTTTAAGGGGGTGGGGGGTGGGGCGGGCTAGTGCAACCATTCCCTTGGGTTTTTGGGGAGTTACATTATATCTGAAATATATTACAGTCGAACCTGTATATAACGGCCCTGTATTAAGCGGCCACCCTCTATTAAGCGGCCAGTTTTCAAAGTCCCGATTTTTCGCTGATACAAACACTGTATTTGTTACCTGTATTAGGCGGCCACCCTGTAGCAGTCCTATGTTTGTCTTTCTTTGTTATTTTTACCTGTATTAAGCGGCCGCCCTTGAACGGAAACTAAGCCACATGTCATTTTATGCGGTATGTTATTGTGTTTAAAATGTGATCCATCTTCACTATAAAGAAATAACATGTGCAAAGCTACTGTAAGCTGATAATCGGCTGTTTAGTATCGTTAACGCTTTCCAAATGTCCGCAATGTGCTGAAGTACAGTACAAAATCACGAACGCAGCTAACTGAGTATTTTTAGTGATCTTGATTAAGCGGCCACCTGTATTAAGCAGCCAGTTCCTCAAGTCTGGAGGGTGGCCGTTATATACAGGTTCGACTGTACTTCAAATAGATAGCCTGTCATGTGCTCTACAAGATAAGGGAAATATTATGGGTTCTGGTGCTGCTGGGGGTCTATGACATCATCAAAAACCAAACTTGGATTTTACAAAAAAAAATTTACTATTGAAACAATACAAAAATTGCAAATAATTTTTGATAGGGTTAAAATATATACAGTTGAACATTTGCCTGTTTTTGGTAGACTTTCATACGTTTTTTCGCCAAAAAAAGGTGAATGACATCATGCTACTGTACTTATGACTTATCTTGTCACCATAGCAACTGATTGTTGCCAAAAAGTGTCTCGAGGATAAATGAACAGGTACTGAAGATGGCATGTGCTAACAATAAATGCTCTTTAAAATATAAAAGAAAAACCTTAAGGGGGGATGGCACCACCCCCCACCCTTGTACATTGTACATCCAAGGGTTATGGATCATCATGTTGCTTAAAGTGTTAATTAATGGGGTGTTACCAAAAACTCATAGCTCCTAGAACTTTTGGCATAAAGGTAAGGAGTGATGATGGACAGTCCTCGGACAGCCAGTAACCAACCTCAGCTAAGCGTCTTCTCCGCAATTTCAAAATAGTGGTGCAGAGAAGCCCCTGGTCAAGACTGCTGATTCAGAAACACTCACAGTAGTACCTAGTATTTTGTCACACAACACATTATGTCCCACTTGAAACAGAGATTGCAAGAAAACAGTTTGGCTGCAAATCCCTAGAAATAACCATTCCGGGAGTATTTCAGCCACACTGTCCAGTGGTTTCTATTCACCATCATTTCAAATATGGAGAAGGCCCAGTGTGAAGTTGGTCAGTAAACACTGCTAAGGCAGCTGCCATTCACAGTAGTTCAATACAGAAAAAAAATCAAATTAACTTTCAAAATTATTTTACATGGCATTGTATGATAAAGTTACACTTAAGTAACAGTTATAGACTAACAAATCTGTGGCCCTAAAATTTCAGATCTGAAGATTTATACTGGAGAAAACCCCTCAATTAAACATTAACTCAACCCAAAAACACATATGCAGCCAATTCCAGGATTGAAAACTAGGCTACAAATTTATCAATGATAGAAAGAGAGCACCTTTTTCACTGTGAGAACCTTGGGTTCTAGCAATTACCAGCTACCTTTTGGAAAATGAGTCTGGCTACTTTCCCAGTGGAGCCTAGGGTGCATTATTATACTGTAGATTAAAAAATGACAGTACCTGTAATTCTGCTTGAAGCTCCTTTTCCCATTCAGGAAGATCATCTTGATTTTCTTATGAAGCAACAACACAAAAATAAGTAGGTGCATATACAGTATAACTAATTCAATTAACTTAAATTAAATAATCAATAAAATATTATTGGGAGCTGATTGAGCAAAATACTATAATTCTGTTCTTTCTAAGAAAGTCTGCATCAGCTGACCACCTAATTAACCATCTACCAGTATTTATTTTACAGTAGACTAAAGTCGCCATAAGTCAGAACCGTTGGGATCATGTTTAAATTCATTATTTAGGAGAGGCACCCACCCAGTTTAAAAATGTAGTATTTGTAATGTGGCTGGGACTACAAAATAATGTTGGTCCCCACCAGAGCAGGATGTTAGGAGAGGGTTGTCTCTATTTATGACAAAAAATTCTCCAATTAAAATGCATGTGCCTGGTTAACTCTTGCTTAGGTTTTGCTAAGAGCTTCAGACAAGAGGCCAATAAATCATAGCTGTTTAATCAAAACACCAGAATTAAAACCTCCCTGATCAAAGCTAGTCTCAATGACAATTTTCCAGCCAGCCTACATGAATTAATTTAAATCTGAAACCTTGAAAATACCCAAGAATGTGAAAGTCCTTTATTTGGCAAGCATCTGGCCAAAAGATGGTCTGTAAATGCATCTGCTGGCAATGCTCAGACCGACAACTAATGGGCTGTATGCCTTTTTCTGCAAAAGCCAGTCAGATTACATTCAAAATTATATAAGTCATAGAAGGCTAGAAAAATGTCTCATTAAACCTCTAGTTGTCTCACCAGTTGTTGCTGTTTCTTCTTTCGGTTTTATTTGGCTGGACTGATCTCCCTCTTGCTTTTTTTCCATTCCTATTTGTCTGAGATCATCACAGCTAAGTTCTAGGAGAAATACCACAAACAATAATTAATAAATGTTAGGCACTTTTAATTACTACAATGATGCATGCTACCTATAAACAAACCTAACACATGATGTTTATGTAACCCTTAAGCCCCAACGTCTATATACAAATTCTCTTTTTCCCACACATTTCTTTTACCATTATTCAAGATGGGTAATTTAAATTTTGGACTCTCAAATCGTTATTTTAAAAAACAATAAAAAATTTATTGAAAATGATATACATGTAGTCCATTGTAAGGGTTTTGGAAATATTAACAACATTAAAGAGTGCAATGCTTAATTTTAAAAACTGAAAAAAAAAATACTCTGAAAAATATTTCTGTTTACCTTGTTCTGTATGATGAGCAAATGAGTCACTGATAAATTCATTATGCATTGAGCTTTCATCAACATTATGTTCATTTAAGTCCTCTTCACGGGCATCCTGCGTTAAATGAATGTTGAGGTGGTACAAACAGAATATTAGACAATTAACTCCATGGTGCCTTTTAGTACTGAGAACAACATATCAATTTGCTAGTGGGGGGGGGGGGGGGGGGGGGGGCTTTCAGGTTTTAGCCACATGGGAGTAAACAAAAAGAACATTTTTACAGTCAGCTACTTTACCCAGTTAATACAATAAGCAGATTGATTAAAGAGAAGTGCAGGGGGAACAACAGCCAGGCAAAATACATACACGTGTTTCAGCATTCTTTCCGGATATACTAAGAGGTGCACTTTGGCTTGATTCTTCAAATCAAAAAAGAAAAAACATTAATCAATCAATCATAGCTCAATTATTTAAACAAGCCATGGTTGGTAGAGTGCAGGCAAATCAATTCTTCTTTTTTATATAATATATATTTATTACTCATGCGCGTAGCGACATGAGTTATAAAATGGCTTTCGTTTTTCTTTTTTTTTCTTTTTCTTTTTCTTATTATTATTATTATTATTATTACTTTTTGTGTCACGATTTTGCATGCAAATTTATGCACCCATATTTTAAATTGTGCACTTTCGGCTACTCTCACCTCTGGTAAAACAGCGTTACTGAAGTGTCATGACAGCGTCTCCTACAACCCTACTTACATTATTAATGTTCACGTTAGGTATATATGACTGAATGAAAGGAGTAACTCTTCTCCATATCAGACATCTTTTTATCATGTTTAAAATATATCATAAAACTTTCTTATGTATGCGCATGAGTATAGGCTGCTTGGAGTCTCTTGTTAAATGTTTTGCACTACAATGAGTGACAAAAGTAATAGATACTCGCCAACAAGTACAACCACTTCAAATGTATTTAAAAGTGGTAATGTACCCCCCTCTGCAAATTCAGTTATATAATTACAAATAAATACTATTTTAAAAGTCACCATTTTTGGGGTAAGAAACCCAACATAGGCTGCAAAGAGGAGGGATTTATCTACATGTACATGTATGTTTGGATGTTAATTGGTAGAGTTTGGGTGATTATTCAAGGTATAAAAAAATGCCCTTTGAAACTTGAAGTTATGCCCAATAGATTTGTATCCATTTCAATACATGTATGTAGCAACTAGTACACTGCTTGGGTTTAAGTTTATATTGAACTACATAAACACATGACATTACTGTCAATACATGTATTTCTAAAAACAATAATAAGTTTATACCACAATTGGGTAGTTAAAAATAAATGAAGGGCCGAGAGCATGTCCAGCCTATATGACTTTTTAGGCCTTTTTTATTTTTTCTTGCTCAGATTTGTCCAATTTTGGCATGTGAACTAGAAATTAGTTGCAAAACATTGTTCCGAATTTTTTTCCGTTGTTTTTTCCGTCGTTTTCGAGAAATACCGTATTCAAAAAAAAAAAATCAATCAATCAAAGGCTCCTATTGTAACGCAATATTGCGGTAAGCTTCTGTTTTCGCACTGACACGGTTCGATATTTTTGTAAAATTAAACGTTAGAAATTTTGACGAACGCAAAAAAAGTAAATCACTTTCATAATGTCCAGTTCGAAGAAAGAAAGAAAGAAAGAAAAAAAAAAAAAAAAAAAAAAAAAAAAAATGAGGCCGAGCGTGATTCGAACCCGGAGCCGTCCGAGCGCAAATCCCCGACCAAACCACTAGACCACAGACGAACACATGCTCACTTCAGCCTAAGTTTTATTATTAAAAGGTTGATACGCATCAAAACGCGTATCTCGATTTCAAAATCCTTTTAGATCGAATTTAATGTTGCATTAAAGACTCCAAATGCGAAACGTCTTCCCGCCGGCCAGCAACAACTCACTTCGAGCTGCCCAAAGCTGTATTTCAAGTGCCCGACCACGCACAGCGGACCCATCTACCACTGTCGCAAAGCATGTCGGGAAATCCTACAACAAAACCGAAATGGAGTTCCCACCCGAAAGTTATTGCAAAATACTATAAGTCTCAAAGCACTTCGGATATCGGGCATTTCGACCACGGCACGGGATGGGAAATGACCCACAACTCTCAACGCTGCCCCTTTTCTGATCCGAAGTGATTCCAGACTTTCCCGCCGGCTCGTCTTCCCGACCAAGGTCCGTTTTTCACCTCGAGCGCTAAATGGCGCTTCAGACACAAGGAAGGACAAGAAACACGACTCGTTTCTTTGAGAAGTGCTAGAGACTCAAGGATTTCCGGACTTAATGATGTCTTTCAATCACCGGACGGGCCTCATACACGTTGGCTTACACACACGCTACAGAGGCGATGTGTTGCCGCAGTGAGCTCACGATAGATATGCGAGCCAGGCGTGCGTAAATAACGGTATTTTCGTTTAGTTGTTGGCACTGGTCAGAAGTATTGCAGTCGCGTATTCTCACGGCCAAACTGCTTTCAAATGGCTTCGAAATTACGCTCTGAATGTACCGTCAAAGCACTGGAGGGCCAGAACTCTGCTTTTTTCAGGTAAATTGGTCAAATTCCTTAGGGTTAGTGCAAATTCGACAAGGGCTTGTGATATTATTCGTTGTACGATAAAATGAGGCTATTCTGAGCTATTCTGAGCGAGAAAAAATAGAAAAAGGCCTAAAAAGTCATATAGGCTGGACATGCTCTCGGCCCTTCATATCTAAACACACTAATCTGCTAATCTAATTATTTAAAGTCATTATTATTCATAACAGCAATCCCGAAACCGCAAGTTATTCGCTTCACTGCTTTTAATCAACTCAAGTTGTTCGTTTCACTTGAAAAATTCACAAGATGTTTGTTTTACTGCCTCTAAACAGCCAAGTTTCTCGCAAAAAGCATAAGTTGTTTGTTTCGCTGCTTTTAAACCTCTCCAGTTGTTCATTTCACTGCGGCTGAACCGCTTTAGTTGCTTGTTTCACTTAATAGAAACTCGCGAAACTCGCAAAAATCGCAAGTTTTTCGCTTTACTGCTTTTAAAGCACTCAGGTTGTTCGTTTCACTGCTTTTAAACCGCTCATGACAAGTTGTTCCTTTCAAACAAACCCTGCAGCATTTTGTCTTTGCCGTACTAGATGCCCCTTGGGATTTCTTTTATGAATAACAATAACTTTAGATAATTAGATTAGCAGATTAGTGTGCTTAGATATGAAGGGCCGAGAGCATGTCCAGCCTATATGACTTTTTAGGCCTTTTTTATTTTTTCTTGCTCAGATTTGTCCAATTTTGGCATGTGAACTAGAAATTAGTTGCAAAACATTGTTCCGAATTTTTTTCCGTTGTTTTTTCCGTCGTTTTCGAGAAATACCGTATTCAAAAAAAAAAAATCAATCAATCAAAGGCTCCTATTGTAACGCAATATTGCGGTAAGCTTCTGTTTTCGCACTGACACGGTTCGATATTTTTGTAAAATTAAACGTTAGAAATTTTGACGAACGCAAAAAAAGTAAATCACTTTCATAATGTCCAGTTCGAAGAAAGAAAGAAAGAAAGAAAAAAAAAAAAAAAAAAAAAAAAAAAAAATGAGGCCGAGCGTGATTCGAACCCGGAGCCGTCCGAGCGCAAATCCCCGACCAAACCACTAGACCACAGACGAACACATGCTCACTTCAGCCTAAGTTTTATTATTAAAAGGTTGATACGCATCAAAACGCGTATCTCGATTTCAAAATCCTTTTAGATCGAATTTAATGTTGCATTAAAGACTCCAAATGCGAAACGTCTTCCCGCCGGCCAGCAACAACTCACTTCGAGCTGCCCAAAGCTGTATTTCAAGTGCCCGACCACGCACAGCGGACCCATCTACCACTGTCGCAAAGCATGTCGGGAAATCCTACAACAAAACCGAAATGGAGTTCCCACCCGAAAGTTATTGCAAAATACTATAAGTCTCAAAGCACTTCGGATATCGGGCATTTCGACCACGGCACGGGATGGGAAATGACCCACAACTCTCAACGCTGCCCCTTTTCTGATCCGAAGTGATTCCAGACTTTCCCGCCGGCTCGTCTTCCCGACCAAGGTCCGTTTTTCACCTCGAGCGCTAAATGGCGCTTCAGACACAAGGAAGGACAAGAAACACGACTCGTTTCTTTGAGAAGTGCTAGAGACTCAAGGATTTCCGGACTTAATGATGTCTTTCAATCACCGGACGGGCCTCATACACGTTGGCTTACACACACGCTACAGAGGCGATGTGTTGCCGCAGTGAGCTCACGATAGATATGCGAGCCAGGCGTGCGTAAATAACGGTATTTTCGTTTAGTTGTTGGCACTGGTCAGAAGTATTGCAGTCGCGTATTCTCACGGCCAAACTGCTTTCAAATGGCTTCGAAATTACGCTCTGAATGTACCGTCAAAGCACTGGAGGGCCAGAACTCTGCTTTTTTCAGGTAAATTGGTCAAATTCCTTAGGGTTAGTGCAAATTCGACAAGGGCTTGTGATATTATTCGTTGTACGATAAAATGAGGCTATTCTGAGCTATTCTGAGCGAGAAAAAATAGAAAAAGGCCTAAAAAGTCATATAGGCTGGACATGCTCTCGGCCCTTCAAATTATACATGACCAACCAGCATCTGTCTTTGTTTCTGATGTTGACGACTGTCCGTCACTGCCATTAGAACCACTTCCACCTGTCATAAGATCACCAGAAGATCACTTTAAGTAAGATGGCAGGTAACTTTTTAAAAAAACAATTCTACTTGAAAATGATATCATTTTATTAAAAAACATTTATTTTAAAGATTAAATAATCACTCATCTTGTGAAATTCAGCAAAAGTCTAAAACTTTTTATCTTACGTCATTATTTATTGAAAAAATTAATATATATTTATATACATTTTAAATATTTATAAATAAATAATAATAATTTTACATTATAAGGATTGAAATTTACCTGTAGCAGCCAGTGATGTGAGCTGTGTTGACTGCTTTATAAGTGACACTCTGTAAAAGTAATTCCTCCAAAACCTGTCCTCCTTAATTCTAGTTGAGAAAAAGAAAATTGATTCTTGACTGTTCACTTCACTTGCCATGCATGTATGTTGCGGTTTAAATTTTTCTTTGGTTTGAAAATGTTCAAACCAGTTTAATTGACTTTCGTCTTTCTTTGTCTTAGATTGTGATAATAAATCTGAGACAAAGGAAAATAAAAATAAAGGGTGCGTTTGATTGACCTTATTCCAGAATAAGAATAAACAGATTAACCTTGAATGCCCATTCAATTGAGTCACTATTTCATTTCCAGAATACATGGAATGTATTCCAAGCATTCTGTTCCCTAGTGCATAATCCAGAATAACGATGTCACTTTGTTCTCGCCTCGTGGCCTTTTTCAAAGCAACAAACAAAATGGCTACTGCCGGTGACCACGTGTCCGCCAAAAGGTGAAAATAGCTGCGAAACTCTGACAAATTATAAGTTGGTACTACCGTTTCCACATAACCTTCGATGCAAACATCTTTTTGTCGCTCTGATAACAGGGTATTGGCATTAAACAGGGGCAGAAACTCTTCTGACATCTTCCTCCTCTTGCACAGATTCTTCTTCCAAAATTCTTCAACAAATGCCACAATACCAGCAATAATGACGTGCAATGTTGCCACCATGTTGTTGTTGTTATAGGGTCAGTCGAGCGCAACCTAAACTAGTTGGAAACAACATGTACACCATACTACTACATTTTTGGTTCATGTAGTGTGCATATCAATCATCCAATGACTGCGTACATGTCGCACAGTTTAAATTTTGGTTTGGTTTGAATTAAAATATTCAATTGAAATCAGTCAAATTTTTACTTTCCTTTGTTCCAGATTTTTTACCAAAATCTGAGACGAAAAAAAAAAATACAAATTAAACTGGTTTGAACAAAAAAATTTAAACCACAACAAATGTACATGTACACACAGACCAAATTGGTCTTGAACCAGGGTTTTGTTTATTTCTACTCATTCTTCACCATGGATGGTAGCTGATAAAAAGAAATTAATTCACTTGCCTGTCAGTAAAGTTAATTATAATTTAATACAAGGTGACCAAACAAACCTCTGCACAAGGACTTTTTCTTAACAAATATAATTATAATTATATAGTAATTTGCAATTTCACACATAGTTTCAGTTTTATTGCTATGTGGCTTACTTCTTAGGAACAAGTTGGAATCTCATTTTACTAAGGTTCTTGTCTTCCTGAAGGGTAGCCAAGGCAACAGGGTACATAGAATCACTTTCAAAGTGGAATGGAACACCAGCTGGAGGATCTCGTAAGAAGTTTCTCTCATCTGTTGAAAGTGCCAATATTTGATTTTTCATTGTTTCTTCTTCATTGTATCCTACCCATGGTGGAACAGCAGCCTCTGAGAAAGAACAAAAAATGTTTCAAGTCAATAATTGTTTTTATGAGCTAGCTGTATGATGGTGGAGGTAGTGGTGGTGGTGGTACTTGTGTGTGTGTGTGTGAGGGGGGAGGGGAGGAGGGGAAAGAAGGGGAGAGGAGGGGATAAGGGGGCTAGGGTGGTGTCACTTTTGCTCCATATAATATTTGAAAGGAGAGATCATACAACATTTGCATATGTTTGCACATGCATGAGCTGAAATTAAGCAATTTCCAAATTATTATCAATTTGATATAACATCAGTATGAAATTTGGCATTACTTAGAAAATTCAACATGTAAATACATGTATCAATATCAAAGCTGTAATAACATGATATCTAAGAAACATGTTTTAAAGTCACAATTATATAAAACAAGCAAAAACTTTGATTAATTTTTGATACTAGAACACAAGAATAAACTTAGACTAAAGGGGAATATACATCATAGAAACAAGAATTTATTAAATGTACATTCCTTACCTTTTCTTTTATGCTTTTCTCTGAGAAATTCTTCTTGCTTTTTGTTAAAATCTTCAATAATTGCCTGAAGTTGAAAAAGTAGCATATATTATAATTATGGTAACTATGGAATACATGTGTGATGTGACTCTTCTTATACAAAAATGCCAGTTGTAACTGTTACAACTCTGAGATTTTATAGGAAGTGTTGAGTTTAACCCTTCACTAACATGTAGTGTTGTTCTAACTTTGAGTCTGTCAATGGAATCCTATGGTGTGACCATTCAAATGAAACCTCTTTGCCAGAACATTTGCATGGTACAACTTGTTTTTCAATATTTTACAAAATGAAATTTAGGATTTTATATGAATTTTTAACTTTGGCACTCTTGAGAGTTAAAGGGTTAAATTCCAGAAAAGGACTTTGACATTGCTGCAGACTGTACTGTGGTTAAATAGCTCAACAAATAAAATCAAGGAAATATCACAAACCTGCTTTTCAACCGTTTCCTTCACTGAGTCTTTCATTTTAGAAGCAGTGTTTGTTGCAACACTTGCAAAGTTGAAAAGGAAACCTGAAAATACAATGTACATAATATATAAGCACAGTGTTAATGTAACCTAAGTAACAGAACAATGAACACTTTCAATGAAAGCTTTCTTTTAGCTTTGTGCGATAAAAATTCCTGTTGGTTCAAATGAAAAGTTCCCATTCAAATCAAGGAAGTCAAGACTTCTGAAGAAAATGTTCCTGTTTAAGTCACTGTATAGAGAGCTTCCATGAATTAAATGCTTGTTCCAGATCGAATCACATGCGTTTACTTTATTTTGGAGACGTTGTAGGTTAAAATTATTTTAGGTTAAAATGATTTCAAACTAGGTTAATTTTTATTTTCCTTTGTCTGAGATTATGTTATTGAATCTGGGACAAAGGAAAAAAAATTAACCTAGTTAATGTTAATTTCGGGTAGCTGTTAATTTTGGAACTATCTGTAGTAGTTTATACAAAGGCGACTAGTCATGGTGACCAGTACCCCAGTATGTGCCAACCTTACTTTAGAGTGCATGCACATAAATTTGACTGTACAAAATGCTTTCATTAGTCTGTTTTGGTAGACGTTACAATTTTTCTTATTAAAAAAGCAATTAAGTGAAAATCAAAACAATGTTGGCAGCCATTTAGGTTCAAATTAATGTTATGATCCTCTGGTTACTAATGAAACCTACAGCTCCATAATTCTCTATTTTCTAATTGCCCATAATACACTAGCTTTGTTTACCCCCCAAATTTTGCATATTTAACTATTGCTTTGAAATGCTCTTGCAAATATGCAGTCCTCCCAAGAGCATTTAAAAACAATAGTTTATGCAAAATATGGGGGGCAAACAATGTGTATTATGGGCAATTTGAAAATAGAGAATAGACCATTTTACAGTTTCTACTTAGTAACCTGGTCTTTGTGTGGAAATGAAGCTGAAGTTGACCTTGTTTTGATAGAAACCTTCCTTCTTTTCAAATGCAAATCATGTTGTTCTTATGCTAACTAACATGATTTACATATGAAAAGTAGGATGGTTTGTATCAATAGCCCAATTTCGATATATTAAAATTCAGCTTCAAATAAAAGACATCACTATGAGGCTTAGGGGAATAAACCATATAAATCCCTACTATCATTCCCCTAAGCCTCGTAGTGATGTCTTTTGTTTCAAGTTGAATTTTAATATATCGAAATTGGGCTATTGAAAACAAAGTCAACTCCAGCCTCACTTTCACTCAAAGGCCAGGGTACTAGGCACACAACTGTAAAATGGTCTATTGACTCTTGGAGTGAAAGGGTTAAAAAGACACACACCCCAGTTGAGGACAGTGGAATTTTTCAGGGGTAAAGGTGCAAAATGGTGGAATTCTTCAGGGGAAACAGTCCAAAAATGGGGTAAAACCCATATTTATTGTTAATGGAATTCTTTAGGGGTGGACAGATTTTGAGGACTTTTTGAGGAGTAAATGGTCTTTATAAGAAATTCTTCAGGGTATACCAACACATTTTTCATGAGGGGTGAACCCACTTCTAAATATGGAAGCCTTTTCAATGGAATTCTTCAGGGGCAAGAAGGAAAGGCCAGTCCTCAACCGCCTATGCACAGGCCTGGGATGTGGGGCTTAAAAACGTCTGTCAAGATAAATATTCATTACCAATGACTACTTATTACATATTCCAAGTCCTTCACTCGTATACTATAAATATGCAAAACAACTAGCTTTCACAAGATATCAAAACCTGTTGTTTATGCATTTTAATTGCATCATAATATAGGGAGACAATATACAACATGTACAGTCTTGAATATTATACGGAATTCGGCCTTCCAACATTGTAAACCTTGGTTCCGAAGCTAGATGGCTGAATTACAAAATTGAAAAACTCTGTAAAACCACGGCCAGCACATGATTTGAATACTTGTTAAGCTTATTGACGTCGACAAGGTGATAAGCTTAACTTTATACCTGTGAATATCATAAAGCCCGGGCATATAAAAGCATAGAACAGAAACTGCTAAATCACTTACTTCCTACATTCTTAGCCATGTCTTTCGCATAGTCCAGCTCGGATATCTTGCTATCCCCCGGATCTTTGTTGCTTTCCTTCTCATTTTCGGCCGTCTTTCCATCGTCACTTGCTTTACATGTAACATCTCCTTCGGTTTTATTTCCTCCTTCCGCGGGCTTTTCCCCAGGATTTTCCCCGACTTGCCTTTGTTCAGGTGCTAAAGAGGACCACCAACTGAACATGGTTCTCTCTTATAGGTTTTCAGCCTAAAATACGTCGTTCTAGAATTCCGCGTCAAGAAAGTTTCGGTGCCATTTTGTCGCCATAATGTTTTGGTGACGTCACATTTTCAAATGTTATGAGCATGTCATTAGCGGCTTTCGTCAAATAGTCATGCGCAATGCACTCATAAAAAATGGCGGACGATTTTGAATCTTTTGGGTTTCACCTCGATTTCTTTTCGCAGCTTTAAAACCCTACATGGAAAATTTGTTCAAAAGAGCAAAAGAATAAGATTATTGAGTTCAGAGGCTTATATTTAACAACAAAATCTACGGGTTTACGGGTCTCAAAGGTCATGTGTCCCCCGCTTTATTTCGAACAGGTCGTACACAGAAATGTTTTCGTCTGGAAGTCTTGGAAGTCTTACGGCATTTGAAATGAGTGAAAATCAAGTCTGTGCCCTCTATTGTATCTGTTCATCGCGCTTGTTGTCATTTAAAACGCCGACAAAATACCGTGAAATGGGGACGAGAGCAAGGAGTGAAACTGAATGAAGCCACCAGCCAGCGCGAAAAATGCACCCGAGTGTACCTGTCCACGTTTGTCAACATAAATGATTTAATTGCTTTGTCATCCATGGGCTGTTTCCTCTTCGAATGCCTCCACGAAAGCGATCGTCGATTATCGGAACGAAAATATGGGAAATGGGCCTTGTCTCTTGACAAGAGCTTGCCTGGTGATTGCGGCGATTTCGAGTGTGTTCTGGAGTAAATCAAGCGGTAGACCACAAGTCAATGCCAATTGGAACAACACGAGAGATTGGAAGAGAGAACTCGCCGACAAAGAGGGGTACTTCACGAATACATGGGCAGTGGAAATCGATCCAGCCGAAGAGCACGTGGTCGCGAATATCGCTAAAAGACACGGTTTTTCCATTATAGGCCAGGTTAGTGCTAAAAAATACAGCGCTTTCAAGAAAAAATAGAGTTTCAATATTGGCAATAATAATTATTGCCTGGATGGTTGTGGTTGGAGGGTAGTTAAAACTATAAATTATCCAAACAAGCCATGGTGGCTGACATGCTTGAGTTCAATCTCTCGCCTTTTATGCATATGTTTACTTTAAAATAACCCAGACTCTGAAAATTAGTGGATGTCTAAAAGACAAATTCACATATTTTCAAGAATTTTCTTCTTGTAGACTTACAGATTTTATAGAGAAAAATGTTAATTTAGTGGAATTTTATAACAAAAACGGATTTGTTAGTAGTTAATACTTGGAAATATTAACTGAAACAAAATAGTTATGTTTACTGCAAACTGAATCAAGGCTGATGCTCTGCGATACCACTATGAATTATTTGGAAGGAAACATTGCATACCTTCCTGTAGAAAACAGCTAGAGACTAGAATTGTTGTTAATACATTTAGTTACTTTTCTTATGTATAGCATTTTTAATGTTGATGTTAAGTTTCACGGGAAGACATTGTATTACTTAATAACAGATTCTCTCCTAATTTTCTCTCCTTATTTCTAAAAGACGTAGAAGATGTCCTAAACAATATCCTTTAGCTATTGCAGTACCTTTTATGGAGCAGTCATTATTTATAGGGTGGTAGCTATAGGAGGTGGATGAATTTTCAGGTGTAAACTTTATAACCACTCCCCTGAGGAATTATTTTTCTTCATAACCCTTTTTCAGGTGTTTTAAAGATTTGCAACCCTTTCCAAGGAGACTTAATTCCTCAGCAACCTTATATAACATATTTGTGCAAATGTTTAGTTTGTAAAATTTATGTCCAGATTGTAACAGCATAATTTCTTAGCAAATAAATATGAGTAGCCCAGATGGAAGGTGTATAAACAACTTTATAGCTGGGGAAATAAATGGTGCTTCAAGACTCCATTTTTAGAATAACCACTCCTTCAGCAACACTTTAAATTTCATAACCCCTCCTTAGGATTATGCACCTCCTACCACCTGATAAATTATGACCCACACTTAATAGTAGTGTACATGGTTTTATTTTTAGGTTATATAAAGGAATAGACAAATTCGGCTAACGCATTGTTGTACCCAATTCAAACCTTCTGGGAATAAGATTCTTTGTTCACAATATTTCCATATAATTTCCATGTCAATGCTTCATTGATATGGAAATATGACGAACAAAGAGTTCTAATTCCAAAAGGTTTGAATTGGGTACAACAATGCATTAGCCGAATTTGTCTATCATGTATAAACCACAGAGATAGAATATTATTACAACTGCAGTTCTAAGTTGTAAAGTGGTTATAACTTCCAAGTCTTCAAATAAAATCCTAAATTTTGTCCATCAAATGAAAGCTTCTCATGGGGGATGACAAATGTACTTTGATATTGTACTGTTTTTTTTTTAGTATTGTACAAAATGAAATCTTGAGATGTCTCTTGAAATTATTTTTATTAACTCTTGGGCGCAAAAGGGCTAAAACTAGTTTGATCACCAAATACAAATTTATAAAAATGCCAGTTGTTTTGTTTTGTTTTAGGACCTGGCTCCCAGGGTGGTAAATAAAACAAAACAAATTGCTAGTACCTATTTAAATACAATGTAGTATTCCCTTCAAGATTTCAAAACACTTTAAATCACTCCAATCATTTTGATAATGAAAGTCTCCTAGCTTCAGTGAGTAAATTGACAGGTTATTTGTGTTTTTTTTCTTCAGATTGGTGATCTACCTGGTCATTATCATTTTAGACATGATGACGTAGATGAACTCAATAAGGAACACAACAGAGACAAAACTGATAGACTACTGCTGGAAAAAGAGGTTTGTTTAATGCATTTAAATGCAATTTAGAAGAGTTACAAGAAAGGGTCTGTGAACCAGTGCCAGTGGTCGGTGGTAGGTCGGGTGGCGCATGTGCAGTAGTTCTCAGCTTTTTTTAATAACTTCATTGGGCCTCCAAGTAGTTTGAATACAGAAATGGTATTGATACAAAAAAGAAAAATATATACATGAAAAATTACATTAAATAGTATGAAATTGAAAAAAAAAAAGAATATGAAAGGATGCAAACAGGACCTTAAGTCAAATGCGAGGTGTCCCCCCAAATAATAGCTTCATTCATGTGGCATGTGGTTTTGGGCAGAATGAGGATTATTGTCCAGTACTGTTTGCTGAGAGTATTGGACAGCATTAGTTTCTTCCCCCTGATCCCCTCTCTTTCTTCTTACCACTGATATGTCAGTGTGATGGGTGCCTGTTCCTTTGCATGGGAGCTCAAGGTGGGTGGTGGGATTGCACCAGCCATGAGGCTGCTAGGGGCTACATGTAGATGCCGGTAGTAGAAGCCAAGGATATTTCCAGGCACTTTATCTCCATTAAGCGATGCAGTTTGTGCATTATAAGTGCTGTACAGTGTATCTGCCATGGGGATGCAATATATTACACTGATTGACTGTTTCCTGTTAACTATGCCACCAGGTAAAATGGGCAGAGCAACAAAAAATTCTTCACAGAGTCAAGCGTGATGGGATACCAACAGATCCAAAGTTTAAAGAAATGTGGTATTTGGTAAGAAAATTCATTTGATGTAACTGAGAGCATTATCGGTGTGTTTTCACCTTGAATGATTAGTCATCATTACCTATGCTCTATTGAGACTGGTAATTTTCACTAACAATGGAGTCGGAATCGTAATCAGAAGCACAGAGAGTTATGATCTAGTGAAAATCAAACTGACGGAATCGGAAGAAGATTACGGAGTCATAAACGGAACCGGAAGAAAATGGAATCGTTCTGATTCTTCTGACTCCAATTCCATCGAGCTTATGACTCCGATTTTCGATTTTCACTAGGTCGGAAGTGCTTTTACAACTCCAACTATGAATCCGACTCTGTCGCCATTGAAAAACAACCTTTAGAGTACAGACGCACAGCTGACATCGTGGGGAATATGTTTTCTCTGTTTCGTCCAATGTAGCAGGTTTTGAAAATGTGGGCAAGTTTCCAGAAAGGACAAGTGAAGGCATTAAAACCCAAACGAAAAGTATTTTCCTTTAGATGTGGAAAATGCCAAAATTAGAAAAGAATCCTCAAACAGTCATGATCAGCGTTGAATGCTGCAAGGCTAATTTGTTGTTGTTGTTGTTGTTGAAATTGTTTAAAAAATAGATTCCATTTTGCTGTGTGTCTGTTTAGTTATAGATCACATCTTTGTATACATTAGTTTATTTTTTATCTACAGGGCCCACATTAATAACAGTTTTCTATCTGAAGTGGCTACCCTCGCTGTCTAAATATTCACTACAGTTTGTTATTACAGTTTATTATTATTATGTTAGTAACCTGCTGATAGACCGATGGCCAACCATCAATAAACTGTTGGCGGACAGTTAACTGACAGTTGGCTGACAGATTTGTGGGTGTGCTGTTCGTTAATTTTACCAGCCGTAGGTCGGATATTCATGTCACCATGATCCACAAAAAATTCTGATCCCTGGGCAGAGTTGGAAACCTAAATTTGATAGCACTGACAGCAACAGGACATGTGACTTTCAAAAATTATACATCAGCCCAGATTATGGTCGTAGTTTTGTCTTGCCCAAAAAAATGAACAAAAATCCCTCTGAAAGGAAATTTACATGAAAATTCCAGGTAAATAGGCTTTCCTAACATTTCAGCACAATTGCACCTTTTATTATTAATCCCCTGTTTTACAGCTTAATGAAGGCCAGACTCATGGTCCTGTTGGAGTAGATATTAATGTTCTGCCAGTCTGGAGAAAAGGCATCTCTGGCAAAGGCGTTGTAGTTTCCATACTAGATGACGGTAGGTAAGATTTCATTACCATTGAAACTATACAAAAATGGGTTGCAAAAACGGGTCGTTATTGAATATCAAACATCAAAATTGATCACCCAATAGGGAAGGTGAACGGTTGTTTTGATGCTGAGAAGATTTATCTTAACCACAGTTAAGTATGGTTTAATTTAAACTTTATTAAGTTAATAACAAACAAGTCACTTTCAGGCCATGTTCAAGCTAGAACAAACTACTCTGGTTTCTTGGCCAATCTGGGATAGGTTTGTCCCCACCCCTGAGGGGGGCCAAATCAACAGATACTCAGGTCAGAAAGGTGTGGCCAGGCTGCTCAAATCCTGACCCAGTTTAAAACACAACTCTGATTTTTCTACTCCTGTTTGAGACAGAATTCTGATTTTGAGACCCTTCTAATGCTGTGTTCACACAAGGGCAAAACATGACTGTTTAGTCTGATCACGAATGAAACATTCACTGTGAAAAGTGTTCACACTAGGCAGTGCATTGCACAAATCATGATTGAAACATGTTTACTCTGAGCATGATTGATACTACTTCACTAGGCAGTTTTGATCTAAGCCAAACGAAACACTCTTTCTAAAGCGTAATTGCCGTCTCATTGTCAAACATTGCATTGCCCTTCGTTCGTGAAGATCTGGAGAAGTGAGATTAAACCACAAAACCATGTAACAGCAAGTTTGAGCTCTATTTTTTGGCTCATGTGTTATTATAAAGATTTTATGCAAGCTTATGCAGTTTGTGCCTGCTTCATAAAACAGCATAAATTATAGAACCAGGCATAAAACTTGTTTTGAAATTTTGAAATTCAGCAACAATAGCCTATTTCCGAGTTGCTCTTAGCCTCCTTTTCAAACCGAGGCCAAGTGCAAAACCATTCATATGGATAATTTTTATAAGTTTTATTTGCAATTGAAAGAAAAGTAATATCCATATGAATGGTTTTGCACTTGGCCTGGGTTTGAAAATGAGGCTAAGAGCAACTCAGAAATGGGCTATTAATATGAACAATGAAATTGCAAGCATGTTTACGGGAAATGCGTTACCGTTAATCCTCTATTAAGCCCCCATACTCAAATAAGCCCCCCTTCTCCAATAAGCCTCCCCCCCACCCCCTTTTCCTTCACAACCCAGACAATCAAAAATATAATGGCTGACTGTATAACCTGTACATTTGTACCATTCCAATCCGGACACTAATTCATATACACAGTACTCGCGAGTTTTGGGGGAAATGTAACTGGTAGTTGGGAACTGACTGTGTTTTGCTAAATTGTAATAAGCCCCCCCCCCCTCCTTTCTAATAAGCCGCCTTCTCTATTAAGCCCCTCCCCCCTCTTATAAGCCCCCCTTTCTATTAAGCCCCTCCTCAAAAGCACTTGAAATCAATAAGCCCCCCGAGGGGCTTAATAGAGGATTTACAGTTAATGTTGAAACATGTTCCAGTGCTGCTGTGAACAGCCACGGCATATGACATTTAACCCCAAATCATACCCCACAGGCATCAATGCCAATGAAGTAGACAGAGAGTAAAACAAAACAAAACAAAAAACATTGTCATCACTACAATGTAAACAAACTAGCCAACAGTACACTTATATCACCTTGTGCTACCCTCAGGTGTAAAAAGAGATTTTATCGAAGGCAATTAGCCACTAGACTTCTGAGAATGAACTGCTCCAAAACACCAATTAAAGAGAATCTCTCCAATTGTGCCTAGAAGCGTATGTTTATCCACCAGTGATTATCTACATAACCTTGTAGAGAAATCATTATCAGAAGTTGGTTTTGCTGGAAGACAGGTGGCACTGACTTCAACAAAAGAAAAAATCAACACACCACTCGTCAGTGCGTGACCTTAAAAAAGTACTGATTGAAAACTGGGGGCTAATACAAAATCAGCACTTGCTGAAAACTATTTACAAGAAACCTCCAATCATAGCATATAAGAGACGTGCTCATTAGAGCGAAACTGAGTCTGAAGGTTACTGGTGCCTCGTGACCAGAAAACCACAGTGAAGAGTCTGTGTAGGCCTGTAAAAAACCCTTTGTTTCAAGTGAATGGTAGAGAAAAATGTTGGGGGGGGGGGGGGGGGGGGGGTGGAGTTCACCCCATCTCTGTGGTCCCTGATATGGTGGTATGTGACATGCTAATTATTTCTTCTATAATGATGTGATTTTAACAGTACACATTCTCGCCAACCAAATATGAACATAATGTACAAGTTTGATTCTACAACTGAAATAGGTACATAATTGTATGCATGTAGACAATGTCTTGGTTTTCATATTTAATTTTTTTTTTCAGGTGTGGATCGTACCCATCCAGATTTAGCAGGAAATTATGTAAGTTATATTTTGACAAAAGATTCCCTGCAAGCATAAATATTATAATGACAATCAGTCACATAGTTAGTAATTGCACTTAGTAGAGTACATTTCAGGGAGTAATCGGGCATAGTATTGTAATTTCAAATCAGCCTAGGGCATAGCTTGAGGATGATTTGAAATACTAAGCACAATTACACCTAAATTATATGACACAAAGTTCAATTACTAATTAATCCCATCAATAACAAAATTGGAGATTAAAAAGCTATGTAGACTTTTTTCACTCAAACGTCCAGGATATTTTCTATCAATTTTAAAGTAGGAGGAAAACACCAAAAAAAAACCATTTAAGTGCGACTGATCAACTGACATGTTTGCAACTTAGGTGTCCAATTACAGTAACCAAATTACAGAAAGTTGGAATTGGATAGCTGTATAATTGGACACCCACATGACCATGTGCCAATTAGTATTAGTAATTGGACTGAGTGGAGCACAATTCAGGGAGTAATTGGGTGAGTTATTTCAGCGAGGAAAAAACCCATTTATGTGCACCTGATTGATGCGCACAACATAGGTGTCCAATTAGAGCTATCCAATTACAACTTTCTGTAATTTTATGTAGTATTGGAAATGTTTTGTTACTAATCTCTCTACCCATCACATTTGCCTCAGAATTTAAGCCTTCTGCTCAAACACTAAATTTGGAAGGAAGTTTCTTGTACAGAAACTAGTCTGTAAACCAAAATAATATATTTGGAAAAAATTGGAATTCAAAGCCAGATCACCACTTTGCATAGTTTTCAACCACGCTCTTCATTATTTTGAGAGTTTTCTAATATAATCTACTGTACTTTTTTTACAGGTTACATGGTCTCTAAAATGTGTTTCACTTTATGTGTTCTTTATTTCTATCATATATGTTTAACCACAGGATCCAAAAGCTAGTCACGATTTTAATGATAACGATGATGACCCCAGTCCTCGAGATGTGGATCCTGATAACTGGTAATTAACAACTTGATTTAACTATTGTCACCAGTAAATTATAATAATTACTAATGAGGAACTTCAACAACAACTTAGATATCAAGTGCTGCTTCTGGCACTCAACATCACTAGGAATGATTAGTTCCACTGAAAAAGGCATAAAGTTAATGAAACTGTGCTGCTTACATTATGGAGATCCACTGTGTTACAGGAATAGTTCTGTGGTTCCCATTGGTTTCCATAAATATTTGCAGTTTCCTGTAATTTCCATTATTCCACATACATTGTATTTGTTTGCCACGCATTACCTAGCCTGCAAAGCCAGCAAGGCATTTTTTTTGGTTGGGGGGGGGGGGGGGGGGAGGTGGAGGTGGCAAATGAGCACTGAGTGAAACTGCGGACTGAGGCAAGTCAAAAGACGCGTGGGAGTCAGGCTGGAAGGTGAAGGAGGGGGAGGGGGAGATAAAGCCCCTCCCCATCCCTTTCACTCCTCCCAGTCCCAGAGGTTTTGCAAAACCAAAATAACGACCAAACATAGGGATGTAGCTAAGAGCCGGCTACCAGCTAATTTTACCACCTGAAAGAGAACTTATCACCGGCTGAAATGTCACCAGAAAACAAAGACTTTGAGAGATTTTGAAGGTGTACAAGCCAGAAAACCGGCTGAACTTGATAATGAGCCTGCCAAGTGTTTTCTTAGCTACACCCCTGCAAACACTATTATAATTTCAGCACTTGTCCACCCCAAAAAAAACCTTCTGCACTGCAGGCTAAACATTACCACTGAAACGAAATGAAACAGTTACTATACTGTAGCAGGGTTCAATGGTTAACTGTTAAAACTTATAATGAACATTGTGAAGGCACAGATATGAAATTGAAAACAATTTTGACCCATCATTCATTGCGCTAGCTGATTGTGGGTCAAGCTTTTCCCCAGGCCCTTCATTGCACCAGCTGGTTGTGGGTCGAGCTGGTCACCAGGGCCTTCTCCGTTTTCAAAATGGCGGGCGTAGAAACCCCTCGACTAGGCTAGACTGCTAGCAGCCCCTCTCTGGACAGTCGAGCGGGAGAGCAAATACGCGATCGGCGATCCAATCAGCGAGCGAGCGAAAGTAATTTGAACCTCTCCCCCAGTTTCCCCTCGGCTTGTTCGCTCACTCCAGTCTCACTGATCTTGTTTTCATGATAAACTCGCCTGCTCAACTGACTGAAAAGGGACTGCTAGGCTGTCAAAATACTCCAAAAATCCTGGCGTATTTTGTCACGTGACACACAATTAAAAATATTAATGGTGTTTTTGGAGGTTATTTCCATCAACAGATAGCCGTGATTGTTTTCTGGCAATCTGAAAACGTTGAAACAATAAATTTATGAAAACCTTTCATCGTGTTTTACGCGACAAAATACACCAGGATTTTTGGAATATTTTGACAGCCCTTCCAGTGGTTTCTGTGTTGTGGTTCAAATTTTTCTTTGGTTTGAAAAGTTTTAAACCAGTTTGATTTTTGTTTTCCTTTATCTCAGAATATGATAATGAATCTGAGACAAAGGCAAAATAAAATTGAACTGGTTTGAAAATTTTCAAACCAAGGAAAAATTTGAACCACAACATCTACACTTGTCCCGCCATTTTGAAAGCGGAGTAGGCCGTCAGTAAGAGATTGGATATTTGTTGGTTTGCATCTGGTTGAAGCTTTTTCTAACCCTACAACACTGCTGTAAAAAGATATATAGTTTTTCTTTACAGTATTATTTACCTGCAATGAACTTAATAAAATTGAATTGAATTTAGGGAACATATTGGTGAAGTCCAAAAGCTTGCAAGAAAGACTAATATTTTCCTATTAGAGACCAAACAAGCTCATTCAATAAAGGTTTTTACTATGGCTCTTCCTTAAATTTGCCAACAACATGTTACATTATTTTATTGGTATTGGCAAAAGTGTGCATTACAAGGATGAAAGTCAATTACAACCATATTTTTTTTGCACTATTTCACAAAAGTCTTGCCAAAATTGTAGGCTGGCAGACACAGTCCCCTTATAAACATTTTTTTTTACTAACACAATCCTGTGAAATTAGTTTGTGACCAGTCCATCTTAGCAGTGTGTATGGAAAAATTTGGCCTGTTCAGGAACCAATCAGAATGCTCCATTTCATTGTGAATCAGTTCAGTCATGAAATAAGACAGAATATTGTGAACACTACAACTCAAGAATTATTTCTGAATTTGAACAATATTTTTAATGGTCCATAGCCATGGAACACGCTGCGCAGGTGAAGTGGCTGCCATAGCAAATAACAGCATCTGTGGTACAGGAGTAGCTTATTCAGCGCATGTTGGAGGTACGGTATGATTAAACAAAACAGAACACCAGCCCTTCTTTTACAGTTTTATAAAGCCTTGTCCCTGATACTGGGCTCTGTGGTTTCTCTAAGTTATGGCCACAAATTCAAACGAATTAAATTGTACTGAGTGGAAAATTATCACCTGCATCAGAAAAAAAACCTTCTCTTTCTATTTTTTTCAAATTTATTGTTGATCCAGAGACCACGCCCATATTACAAGATTTTGGTCCTATTTAGTTTTTTTATATTTCAACAAGCATCCCCATCACTTTTATATGTGAGCCCCCCCCCCCCCCCTTCTTCTTCCAAGCAATAACTTATCCCACAAAATGTAACGCTCGGCTTAAAAGTCGAAGGGCTTCTTGCATGTATTAGTTCAAAAAACTCATTCAACTTGCTCTAAT
Source organism: Dendrophyllia cribrosa (assembly GCA_024195265.1). NCBI lineage: Eukaryota > Metazoa > Cnidaria > Anthozoa > Scleractinia > Dendrophylliidae > Dendrophyllia > Dendrophyllia cribrosa. Next base: position 42,229,503 of record JAJLRJ010000004.1, read on the forward strand.
AAATTATATATAAATCAACAACTAAAGTCTATAAGCATAAGTCTTCAGAGCTTATCCTGCAAAGAACATAGGATTCATTCCCACAAACCTATCCTAGACGCTTTAAGTCCCAACTTTAAAGTTACAGGGGCTTCTTTTAGTTCAAAGTTTTTTAATCGATCACACCACGTTTGATACCCACTTTGGTCATGTCTTCGCGGCACTCGTTCATTGTAGATGCGACCGACGGTACTACAATTTGGCTCTATCACATGTCATTCGGTAACAGCTGTTCAAATGAAGTTTTATTTTGTATCTTTTATCTTTATTATTTTCGTGGGGTACCTGGAAAGTAGCTCTTAAGCTAAGCGTACTGACCACGTCAAATAAAGGATTGATTGATTGATTGATTGATTATGTACCATATTCATTGCATATTCATTGCAGGTGTTCGTATGTTGGATGGCAAAGCTACAGATGCACTCGAGGCCAGCTCACTGGGATTTCAGCTGCAATATGTTGACATATTTAGCAACTGCTGGGGGCCAAAGGATGATGGTAAAACGTTTGGCAAGCCCGGTCCTTTAGCAGCCAAGTCACTGAAACGGGGAGCTGAGATGGTAAATATGGCAAATTATTTCATGCGCGAAAGATTCAAAGTTGATTCTGGGTCAAAAGAGATCGAGATTTTAATATCTTGTTTTCGTTGGACTGTCAACTCTCGTGTGCCTTTAAAAAGTCTTGGAACTCTTGTTAACTGTTTAGTCAATACAAGATTTATATGAATGTATTACACTCATTACACGTCTGTTGTATATTTCAACCTTGTAAGATGAAATATGCCATTTCTGCTTCATAATGCAGGGAAAAAGGCGTATCTGCGAGTCTAAAACTTTAAACTTTTCTGGAGAAGAATGTTCCAGACCCCACTAATGACAAACCTTTCAGGCAATGTAAAATAAAAATACTGAGCTGCCAACCTGTAGAAAACAACAAAAAACACTTTATCATATGTGACCCGTACGACCCTGCGAGCCTTTTCGTTGCAAAACCATTGATGAAAGTCCCGTATGAGGACTACCGTACGCATTTAACCGAGTGGAGCCGGTAAAAGTTGTATGGCCCTACTACAAAAGCGTACGGCCTCGCGTGTTTAAATTTTAAGCAATTTTGTCTCCATGGTCTTATTATAAATTGCTTATTGACTAAGTTGAACGGGCCGGATGAGAAAATATTTGGCTCTCGGTCGTGACTTCGAGCCAAATATTTAAGTATCACTATTTCAAATCACATTTCTCTTCATTTATCTTATGCACAATTAAGGGCTGTACTCCATGGAACTTCCTATTTCCCCCCTATTTTATTATTCAAAATTTTCCTATTTTCTTTATCGTCCAATCTGCTTGACATCCTGCCTTAATTAGAAACCACACAACTAAGACTTGCGTACCCATTTTTTTCTGCAGGGTCGCGGAGGTAAAGGTAATATCTATGTGTGGGCGACTGGTAATGGTGGTCTGACAGATGACGACTGTAACTGTGACGGCTACACCACAAGTATATACACAGTATCTATTGGTTGCATTGGTGATCATGGTCTGTCTGCTTACTACACTGAGCTGTGCTCGTCTACTCTAGCAGTGACTTTCAATGGAGGTGCTCATCGAGAAAAAGAAGAAAACAAAATGGTATTTTACACGCTCCCTTTTGCAGTTACTTCACCTCGTGTATGAACTACGAAGCGAAGTAACTTCAGTAGGGGGCAAAGTAACTTCAGTAGGGGGCAAAGAAACTTAAGTAGGGTGGCAAAGTAACTTCAGTAGGGGGCAAAGTAACTTCACTTTGTGAGTAGGGGGCAAAGAAACTTCAGTGGGGGGCAAAGTAACTTCAGTAGGGGGCAAAAAACGTCAGTAGAGGGCAAAGAAACTTCAGTAGGGGGCAAAGTATCTAAAGTAGGGGGGCAAAGTAACTTCAGTAGGGGGCAAAGTAACTTCGGTAGGGGGCAAAGAAACTTCAGTAGGGGGCAAAGAAACTTCAGTAGGGGGCAAAGTAACTTCAGTATGGGGCAAAGTAACTTCAGTATGGGGCAAAATAACTAAAGTAGGGGGCAAAGTAACTTCAGTACGGGACTAAGAAACTACGGAAGGGATGCAACATTTTTTGCGGGGCGCTCTAACTTGGTTCGAAATGACTTACCCTGCTAGCAGATACACACAGCGAAGCTTGTTTTTCATTTTCTTGTCGTCAGCATTTCACAGTCTTTACGCGGCTATCTTTGTCTTATTTGTCAGTGTCTGTTTTTGCGGTCGTAAAGTGAAATTTCTCATTTTCGTTTAGGTGTTCTTTCACATGGCACCGAGCATAGGGCTGCTTAATTAAGCGACCGTATGTCTGTAAGAAGCCTGTTACAGGCGTTAAGATTGCGGGGGCGGAGAGTTGCTAAAATCTGGCGCGCGAAGGAGCAGGAAAACGAGGGGAGACTGGGGAGAGGTAGCGCCTCGCTCTCTTTCGTGCTTATTCCCCTCTGTCAGCACAACTTAAGGTCCTTATGCAACAGCGACGGCAGCGAGAACGGCACAAAACGAACGGTTTAATGAGCAAAACCAGTGCCTTTGCACATTAGTTTTACATTTTGGTACATTTCTTTGCCGTTCCCTGCAAAACAACAACGCCAAATGATCAAATTATAGGTTTCGTGGAGAACGTGAAGACACGACGGTTAATTTTTCTTTCATTTGAACTTAAAAGCCAGGCCTTACAAATGCAGCTCTTAGACAATCCAGTTCATTTAGACTAACTAAAAAAATTGGAACAATCGCAAAGTAGTTTAAAATAGCGCGAACCTTTCTTCAAGTGACGTTTTCCTTGGCGTTGCCGTCGTCTTTGCTTAAGCTCCCTATTTTTCCTTCGCGCGCCACCGATCCTTGGCTTTCCAATATCTGAACGCCTGGAACAGGCTATCTGTAAGGTGTCATTATTTTCTTTTTAGATCACAACTGATCTTCATCATCAATGTACGGAGCAGTTCAAGGGCACCTCATCTGCCGCTCCACTAGCAGCAGGAATGATTGCCCTTGTGTTAGAAGCTAAGTAAGTAACATTTTCACACTGACTTTGACGCCTTGTTGAAGCTATTTATAACACTAGAGCTTGACTGCCTTCCTTCTCGCGTGTAGTCAACGTCTTTATCGCGTGTGACTCGCCTTTTAAAAATCCAGCTGGGAAATCCTGAGCCGGGTTAAGCCACTCATGGAACGTCGTTAATACGGACACCCAAGGGGCAGATCAAGATGTCCATATTATAGAGGTGTATGTATCATGGAGGTGTCCGTATTATGAAGTTATTCCTATTATAGAGTGTACATATTATGGAGGTGTCCGCATTATAGAGGTGTCCAAATTATTGAGATAGGGATTGTATGAACTGTCAATAATAGAAAGAATAAGCGAAATGTCCGTAATGAGAGGTTCGACTGTATGTAGGTCACGTTTTAACTTTTTACAGCTTTCGCGTTTGTTCGCGTTTTTAACCTTTTGAGCTAATTAAAACTCGAACATTTACCCCTTGACTGGCTGACAAGTTTGAAAACCAGCAAAAAATAAAATTATCAAGCTGCGTTTTACTGTTGTAAAAATGTTAGTCTGTTTAGGTAACATGCAGAGAAAATCAAAGCATTGCATAAAAAATGTATCTTATTTTCAGTAACAAAGTCACTTGGAGAGACGTACAGCATATCATTGTCAGAACAGCCAAGCTGACGAGTCCTGTAGATGATGGTTGGAGAACAAACGGGGCTGGTTTTCATTTTAATCACAAGTTCGGTTTCGGCCGCCTTGATGCTGATGCTATGGTGGAAATGGCCAAATCATGGACCCCTGTTCTTCCGCAGAGAATCTGTACAGGAGCGGCAAGTATAGAAGAACGGTGAGGGCCTCCATGTTTCTGTCATGTCTTTTAGTTAGTCAGCTTTCAAAAGCTAAAAGTCGCATTGGCATGGTCTTATCTTGTGGCTCGGATGACCACGTAGAATTGGCGGTCCCGTCTCCGTTGGGGACGTCAAAGAACCACTGATGACGTAGCAAAACCCTGGCTGTGACCACCCTCAGTGCCATACATTGTTCATGGGTGGGGTGGAGGAGATAAGATCAACAATGGACCGATAACGGCTGCCTGAGGCGCCTTCATAAGCTGATGTCTGATTTCATTCTCATAAGTGTATGTAAAGCGCCTTGAGACATGTGATATGTGGGTTATATAAGTCTCTTTTTTTAAGAGCTGCTATACTAGTCCACTGAAATTGCTACTAAGTGTCTTTGGCTAGGACATTTTTTGGTGTTGCGGAAACTATTGTTGGTTAGCTATTCTTTTGTGTTGTGGTGTGGGTAATAGTGACTTTTTAAATCTTTTGTTTTACGTCATTTGGAGATCGCAACATCCGCCACACCAAGAAACTGCCTTGACTGGGGATGACCAAGATGGATTGCAACTCAAAAATGTTGAGCCAAGGGTTTCTAGTTCTTTCCTTGTGTTTTGGGAAAATCGCTGAAAAATATTAAGATTTGCTAATTCTTTGCTGTATTTCGTTTGGTTTTAAAGGAGTACTTCGTGTTTGAGCAAGGGTATTTGCCTGTAATTTGAACCATCCCCACCCCGCACCAAAAAAAAAAATTACAATAATGTAAAATCCCCGTAACAGTCCTTTTAAAGAGGCTTGGCCATCAGCCAATGGTTTGCACTTCTAAAGAAATAAAGCTACCTGTAGAAGTCTGATGGTAGGCAGGGCTGTCATTAAGATTTGAGGCAGGCGTTGCTCTGATCTTAACACCCGTAACAATCTTGTTGCTTTGTCGTTCAATTTAACCTATGACAGGCAAGATCACCCGTAACATCAAGGTCTCATCAAGTGCACTCACCCGTAACAGATGCTATGGTGATGGCCCTTAATGACAGCCCTGGTAGGGGTTACCCGTATAAGCCGCTCACCTCAACACCTTTTCAGTACGAACGTGTTACTTATGTTACTAATCTTCCTCAGAGATGTTCCTTCGGGAGGCGCACTGGAATTATCCATACCCACCAAAGCCTGCATGGGGACTGTGGCCGAGATTAACAAACTCGAACACGTGGTGCTGACCATCAGCTTCATTCACCGGCGGCGCGGTGACGTCAGCATTCTATTGATGTCGCCATCCGGAACAAAGAACGAGATGCTCTCCACTCGTCACTATGACGACTCTAAGGAAGGGCTTGATAACTGGGGCTTTATGACTGTGCACACCTGGGGTGAGTAATGTATATCGAGGTTATTTCATACTAAACGTTTGTTACCACCCTGTACAGCATAAGAAACACTATCACAGGAAAGTACTGCTTAATAGCTTTCGTTTGAATGGTCAGACTTTAGGATTTCATCCACAGACTTACAAGTAAGAACCACCTTGTGCAGCATAATAAACAGCACCACAGGAAAGTACTGCTCAATAGCTTTCGTCTGAATGGTCACACATTAGAATTTCATCCACAGACGCAAAAGTTAGAAACACCATTTACAGCATAATAAACAGTACCGCAGGAAAGTACTGCTCAATGGCTTTCATTTGAATGGTCACACTTAAGGACTTCGTACACAGACTCACAAGTCAAAACGACTCTGTACAGCATCATAAACAGTGCCTTAGAAAAGTATTGCACAGAAGCTTTCATTTGAATGGTCTCACTAGTAAGTCCACAGGTAGCCCACAGTCTGATCATAAACAACACCACAGGAAAATACTGCTCAATAATTCCCACACTGTAGCCAAATTTCGGGGTGTTTCTTGGTGATGCAGAAACTATTGTTGGGTAGCTTTTGTGTTGTGGTGTGGGTATTGATTAGTGTCTTTTGTATCTTTTGTTTTACTCATTCGGTAATCGCAACAGAAACTGCGGGATTTCGTTCAAAGGTTCAAAAGGTAGAACCCGTTTACCCTATTCAAAGATTTTCCCTGGCAGAGAAATCCGAGTCAAATCACATGAACTAAAATCGTACTTTATGTTTATCAAGGAGAGAATCCTCGCGGTTTCTGGCAGCTGAAGATAATCGACAACCCGCTGAACGAGATTGGTGACCGAGTGCTGAATGGTTATGGGACCCTACACCTTGACACCAGCAAACAGGATACTGACGTGGAGGACTTGGAGGAACAAGTTATAGACGATCAAACCAAACAGCAACAGACCAGAGTACAGCAGTTGAAGTTACAGGTATCGTGTTAAGGCTTGTTTTCACTTGCCATGTAAGCATATTAGAGCGGTTTTTTATTGAGTGTGCTAAAAACAAAACCAAAGTAATTGAAACAGAAGCAGACAATCCAATGAACCAATCAGAGCTCTAAGCAAATAAATGTCGCCGGCGCCAAGCGCGGGAAACCGCTTGCGCGTAAGTCACAATTGGTTTTGGTTTTACTTCTGATTGGTTGATAAAGTGGCACAAGATTTTTTAGCCAATCACAAAGAGTGGCAATGCAAAACCAAAGCAATTGTGAAATTACTTTTTACACTCAATTAAAAACGCTCTATACTGTAAACGAAGAGTGCAAAAAATAGACATGAGACGTCTTCATGCAGACTATTAATATGTTGCGTCCAGACTCTGGTCTTTTCTCCGTCATTTAAAAATATCGGTTTTTGTTTGAGGTGTTTCACTTACTTACTTGCACATCTCTCCTTGTGGGTGAAATTTTAAGTGTAGGATGGGCGCTATTTAGAATGAAACACTTAATTTTAAAACTTCGTTTTCTCTCGACAGAATGACCATATAGACTTCCCTTATCCACCGGGCGTCAGGCGAGACCACGTCCGGCATCAAAACACCTCAGAAATGAGCGAGCAAAGTGTGGTTGATGATCTTTACAACCTCACAGAAAGCGACGTAGCGAGCACCACAGAATACGTGTACGATAGAAGCCGAATCGCTTATCCCGAGGGTTCGGGAAGTGGGGAGATATCTGCGAGTGCCGAGGGATACCCGAGGGATAACTTGAATGCCGATGGGTCTGCTAGTGGGGACAACGACGACGACCTTGACGACATCGAGGACATGGAAGATAAAGAACGCGACAGTATTTCATATCCCGAGGGATCGGGCAGTGGCGGGATATCCCGCGAGGAACTACCCGATGACGAAGAGGATCTCAACGCTGGTAGTAGTGACGATTTCGAAGATGAGATCTTAAAGAAATCAGTGCTTAAGAAAACGAAATCTAAACCTGTAAGGAAAAAGACACCACCTGTAGCCAAGAAAAGCGTTGTAGTTGATAATAACTCAAATGACATCAAGAAAAAGGTGCAAGTAGCAGCGGAAGAGACCGCTACACAACGTGTTCAAGTAAACGCGGGCTACGAAAATCCCGAAATCCCGTGTTTGGGGTCCGGGTGCTCGGGCGTTCTTTTAAAATGGGTGCTGACATTTTATGGAACTGAAAATTAAGAACATTTAGTCTAGAGATTTTTATCAATTTACCGGTTTTATAATTGAAATTCTCAAAATAGTCCGAAGGGTCTTCACTTGAAAGATCCCGATTCATATGGCAAATGCTTTGCCATTTCAACATGCATTAGACTTCGTGTTTTGGCCTTCTGGCACTCCACTGTGTCTCGTATGGTGACTGCCATAAAACCAAAACCAAACCGATCTCATCTAGCCAATCACAATGCAGACACCGCGAATGAACCAATCAGAACGCGAAGCAAAAAACATGCAACCTGCGCTAAGCGCGGGAAAATGCGTGGAAACAAGTGGTTTTAGTTTTGCTCCTGATTGGCTAAAACAACAATACTTTCTCAGAATGTTAAACCCTTTAACCCCATAGCTTTATCTTGACTCGTGTAGCATGGCTCTAACTTTTGTGAATGAGATATTTCGGTGTGACCATTCAAAGGAAAGCTTTTCAGCAGTACTTTTCAGTGGTACTGTTTGCTTTTTCAGCATTTTTCAAAATAAAATCTAGAATTTGCCCTTAATTTTGATTTTGGTTATTTCTGGGGGTGAAAGGGTTCAAGAGCATTAAAAGCGTTTAGTTTAATCTCGGAATCTCGGCAACCGCAAACTTCACAGTCTGTTATTACTTCATAAGTTTTTGGATGCCTCACTTCATGAAAACGTTTCACTTTGGCAAAGAAAAGTCTCACCATATAAAACAAAATTTGTGTATACTCCACAAGTGATTTCTTCCATAGGTAAAATAGATAATTGAACACTCAACTGGTAGCATGAATTTGATGAATTTATAGAAAAAAAATGTGTATAATTTGTAGTCCTTTTCGATGTTTTCGTATCGCATGCTTGGGAATGATATTGTACCGTATTTCCCCCATTGCCCTTTTCACTGCTTAAGTCAAAACGTTTAAGTTAAACTTATAAAACTTAAAAGTTTTGTTATATTGTAACTTTTAAGACTAGGAATGAAAATCATTCAAATGAAAGATTTTTAGTTGTACTTTCCTCTGCAGTGAAAAGGGCGAGCATTCCTTTGATATCGTAAAGGGAAAATAGTGTTAATTGTAGGCTTCTTTCGAAATCGCATTTGCATTGTATAGGATAAAAGCTGTTTCATTAACATTTTAAGGGGAATACAACGTCCAAATCCTCAACAAGGAAATACGGTCGCCTTGTTTGCGCAGGCCTGAAAGCTGTAACATCCGAGAACATAAATGGAAAGCTTAAATGCATTATGGGTTGTACCCAGTCCACGTTCTCCAAATGACCAAAACGTCACATTCAGATGGGTTCAAAGCTGCGCTTTGTCGGGTTCCTTTTTCGCAAAGCTTCGTCGTTCATGGCCGTCATTTTGAAAGTGGAGCAAACCTGGTGGAAAATACGGTATTCGTGCGAAAATTTGAAGGATTTTGCTGTGCTGGGAAGGAAGCAATGACGTTTTCAAATATTTTTCATTTGTGTAGTTTGCGAAGAAATGGGTGGAAAGCCAAACGAAGCAAAAGCACGCTCCAGCACAGTTATATCCGTTACATTTCATCGCTAAAACCTTTGGACAGATATCTTGTACCCCATTCACACCAACGCTTAAACATGTTTAAATGTTGTTTAGTTTAAAACAGGTTTAGAAAAATACCTCCTAAACTCGCGTAATATTTGGAGTGAAATTATTACTAAAAGAAACTTTATTGACTTTATTACCATTCCCGGTAGTTTGAGTCATATACATTTCAAAACGTCCAAGATAGAGGCTAAAAACGTAGTTAAACTAAACAACATTTAAACATGTTTAACCGTTGGTGTGAATGGGGCATTAGCTTGCAGACAGCTCTATAATTTGAACACATCTTCACGGACAGTTCATTCTATAACCTTTATATTAGATATCTTCATTAGTCCGACACTCGGGTCTGTTCATTCGGTGTGTGTATTAATCAGGTTTCACTGTATAGTTATGTCTCTGCTATATTAATGACATCTTCGCCAGGTCAGTCAGCGTTTGATGTCACAATAAACACGCTTGTTTCTAAGAGGGGGTTGTCTTGTTTCATCTTTTACCTGAAGAAGACTTCGCTCTTTTTGGTCAAAACTATGCCTTATAAAAGGAGCCTGGCCTGGCCATTCTCACATTCAGTCGTGAATCAACCACTGAAGCATTAAAGTGCACCTAACCCTTAATTTTTTTTCTTTTAATCAACTCAATGTACGTTGAAAGTCGAATAGTAAAATATTTCTTGTTTTTAACGTAATTAGATGACGTCAAATGAAGACTACCATTATTTCTACTTCAATTTACAATACGCAGTTCACAGCTTAAGGATAATCAATTTAAGAAATACTAAATAAAAACTGTTAATAGTCAATTGATTTGTAAAAAAAAAATGTTACTTGGAGGTGGAAACAAGTAGTTGTATAATAAACGAGTCTTGATTTGACGTCATCTTATTAACATTTTGTAAATTCAAACCTCTATAATTCACTAACGCAATAAGTATTTAACTATTCAACTTTTCAACGTACATAGAGTTGATTAAGCGAAAAAACAATTTTAGGGTTAGGTGCACTTCAACAACTGACAAACAACATGCGTCATTACTAAGACCATTGCTAACACAATTTGGAAAAACTTTATGAAAGTTATATCAGAAGTCTTTATCACTTCTATTTCTTTTTTTGCTTAGGTAAAATCTTGGTTTATTGGATTTTTGATGCAAATCATATTTAAAGGAGGCGCAAGTTAACCACGTTTTGTGACTGAAAGACGCTTTAATTTGCATTTCACACCCAAAAGGTGTGAAATAGGGGAGGAGCTAAGCCTTTTATACCGGAACTTCGTGTTTAAAGCCTGGTTTCCATACAACCGTAACTTCCCCGTAACTGCCGTAAGCCGAACCGGCGGTAGCACTGGGGCACACCGGCGGTAGTTCTATTTTTAATGGAAACATTCTGTTCCGGCATCTGGGATGACCGGCGGCACGATGTCCCCTGTGCCGGAAAGTTGAGTTGAGTTCAACCTTTCCCGGCTTTAATACGGCACCGCAGGCTTGATAAAATTTTGATGGAAACACATGCCGGCGGGAACCGGCGACAACCCGGGGGAGTTACATTGTTTTTATGACATCACATGATTAGAACTGTCCAATCAAATCGCAGCCATTTCCGCGCTAAAAGCTTGTCACGGTCATGCGGTCACAAATGGAAACACACAACTCCGGCTGCCGGCGGTATGTATACGGTAGCATCCCGGTCACTGCCGCAGTGCTACCGGGGGCTCGCTTACGGCAGTTACGGGGTAGTTACGGTTATATGGAAACCAGGCTTAAGATTTGATTAAGTACTTTTGTACTACACAAAAACAAATGAGAGGAAACTGTTATCACGTGATTCCTCGAAGAAAGAACAAACTATAATCAGATTTAGGCGATATTTGCAAAAAAAATAAATATAAAGGTCACTCTTTTTTTTTCAAGTTCAAATAAATTTTCATCTGGGCCATCCGCAGCCGAAGACATTTATTATTTCAGAGCACAAAAATAGTAGTAATTGTTAACAAGACTTGAGCATTATTTTCAGGGCCCGGTTGTTCAAAGCCCGATAAGTGCTAATCCAGCACTAATTCTAATTTTATTGGAATTAGTTTTTAACTAGAATTTTATTTAGGATAAGGACTTCAATTTTTATAAAATTTTAATGTTTATCTTAGTTTTTAATTAGTGTCACCAATTAGTGTGAGAAACGCTAGAACGATTGACACTTCAATAAAGTTTACTACTACTACTACTACTACTACTACTACTACTACTACTACTACTACTACTACCCTACTACTACTACTACTACTACTACTACTACCACTACTACTACTACTACTACTACTACTACTACTACTACTACTACTACTACTAACTACTACTACTGCTACTACCACCACCACCACCACCACCACCACCACCACCACCACCACCACTACTACTACTACTACTACTACTACTACCACTACTACTACTACTACTACTAACTACTACTACTACTACTACTACCACCACCACCACCACCACCACCACCACCACTACTACTACTACTACCACTACTACTACTACTACTACTACTACTAACTACTACTACTACTACTACTACTACCACCACCACCACCACCACCACCACCACCACCACCACCACCACTACTACTACTACTACTACTACTACTACTACTACTACTACTACTACTACTACTGCTGCTGGTGCTGGTGCTGGTGCTGCTGCTGCTGCTGCTACTACTACTACTACAGGATTAACTCTGTAGATATTATTTAGAGTTAACCTGGGATTAGCACCAATCGGGCTTTAAACAACCGGGCCCAGGTTTCCATTGATACGAATTTTTTTTGTTGTTTTTCCCCTGCCAATGTGACGGTCTCTTCTAAGCACAGTCCCCGAATACTTTAGATTCTTCAATAGTGGAGACCTTCAGATCGGTCAACAGGGTTGGGTGCGTGTATGCGCATGCTTTAGATGAACACGTATTGCACCAGTCCCATTCCAAGCTCCTCCATCTCCACCGGCTACTTCGTTCCCAGGCCCCTGTACCTGGAAACAAGGCAGTTCTTCCGGTGAGTAACAGAAAGACGCGAGTACTCTACTGAAAAACTTGGTTTGAAAAGTCGTACTCGGAAGTTTCAGTGATTGCTTCTGTCCCACTTTCGGAATTATGGAATCAGTGCAAGCGCGATTAACACTGCTGAATATCAATCGATCTTAGCTCTGCCTGTAATTGCTAGTTTTTACTGCCGGGGTATTTTCTCGATGGTTTTACTGCTAACATGTGCAAAACAAAAAATGCGGCTTTATACGTATTCTAGATCCGGCGCGCAAAGAAAGACCAAGATGAAGACGAAGAAGAAGAAGAAGAAGAAGAAGAAGAAGAAGAAGAAGAAGAAGAAGAAGAAAAAGAAGAAGATGACGACGAAGAAGTATTTGTCCTCTGAGGTTTTTCCGAAGCGCAAGACATCGCCATGAAAAGCAAACTTGGATTAAAAGGATTAATATTCTGCCTATTCTGAGTAAACCGTCTTCTGTTCATTCCGTTCATCCTGCTATCGGGAATAGAATCAAAATAATGCTATTTCGTTCATTTTGTAAACAGAATAGTTCCCAAAAAACACGATTACCGATTATTTCGTGAAGTCCCAGTACTCCGGAATAGTCCCAAAAGAACGCGCACTTAGTATTTCATCTAGAGACTTTTATGAAAACAAACGCATCTATAGACGTATGTTACGTAACATAATTTACAGGTAGACGCACATCACACTTTAAGACACATCCGCAGTCTCAAAAGTTAGAATCACCTTCCCAGCATAATAAACAGTACCACAGGAAAGTGCTGCTCAGTAGCTTTCGTTTGAATAGTCACTCTTTAGGATTTCATCCACAGATTCAAAAGTTAGAATCCCTTGTACAGCAAAATTAACAGTACCACAGGAAAGTACTGCTTCATAGCTGCTTTCATTTGAAAGGTCACACTTTAAAATTTCATCTACAGACTCAAAAGTTAGTCTGATCACCTTGTACAGCATAAGCTAGCATAATAAACAGTACCTAAGAAAAGTACTGCTCAGTAGCTAACATTTGATGGGCACACTTTAGAATTTCATCCACAGACTCAAAAGTTAAAACCACCCTGCACGTCATAAACATCACCACAGAAAAATACTAGTCGCAGACGCCTCCATAATACGGACACCTCTCTATTACAGACAGTTCACTTGATCGGGAAGATACCAAAATCATACAATCCCTACGTCCATAATACGGAATCTTTCATTTGTCCTTTGGTGTCCCCATTAAGGGTCGACTGTACCTAGCTTTCACTTGAAGATCGCACTTCGAGACCCAAAAGACTTCACAGAATCAAGAGTTATAGACACATTCTGAAGCGTAATAAATAGAACCACACGGCAAAGAACTGAAAACTACCTTTTATTGGAATCATGATCATCCAGTCCTTTAGGATTTAATCGGATTCCACAACACTAACCTCGAAACCACCTTGTAGAGTACAATGAACTGCATCTCAACAAGATACTGCTAATAAAAAGTCTTTCATCTGAATGGTCACATAACTTGGAGATCGCTTGTAGTATTTTTCCATGAGGTATACATGGTTTCCATCGATCAGTTTTCAATGTTTTATGGAAAGTGTAGAAATGTTATCTATATAATTTGCCCCCTTTGGCGATCTTTATCAGGGACCTTTAATTCTCCTCAGACTCGGCTAATCAGGTTTTTTTTTTCTCCTGTGCGCGATTTTCATGCGGATTTTCTGGACGTCTTCTTTATCCGGTAATTGTTCCGAGCATGATAAACCTTGTGACTATTACCATGCATGGGTAACTAAACGAGTCGAAGTTCAGCGGAGCGTTTGCATCGAGACAACCCACAACCTGCTAACCACCATGAATTGTTCGGTGTATCAGACTGCTTAAGTAGATGCCGGCCAATTCATGAATTTATTCAACAAAATAAGCCTCGATTTCTATACTATTTCGGCTAAAAAAAAGTAAAAAATGAAACCGGGGCGATGGCGGGCTTACATCACGTTGTTCTTTCTCCTGTCGGAAATCGCCGTTCTGCTTGGAAAACCTGCTAAAAAGTCCCGAAAACGTGGAAAGAGAACGCTAGAGTCGACGCCGAAGCTTACGCGGAGAGAGTGGGAGCAGATTCACAAGTTCGAAGATGCGCTTAAAAGCGAAAGTGGCGAGCTCATGTTTACGAATTCCTGGGCCGTCAAACTCGATCCAGCGGAGATAAAAGCCGCGGATAGAATTGCTAAGAAACATGGATTTATAAACTATGGTCAGGTAGGGGAAGTTTATTCTTTATGTTATTCTGCGGGTGTTCTGGCTTCGAGATTAAACGTCAATAACTTCACCTGGTGGTCTATGGTTCACAAAAGTGCATCTTTTCATCGAATCATTCAGTTATTTTGTTGCTAGGGAGCCTTAATTGCGGGGTCTTGACGAGATGTAGCTGTATAACGTTTAATAGTTTGCTAAAGGACCGTTTCTTGGTTCGTTTGTTCTTATATCGCTGTGCAAAATGCGCCATGCTACTAATAATGTTACAACTGGTTGTTATTTCTAACCACCAGTGATGTTAAGAGTTAAGCAATTTGCCCCTTCTACCATTTTTCAACTGATGAGCTAGTGACTTATACAACGGAAGATCATCCCAACATACTTTCTCCAGCCTGCGACGTACATTGTAAGCTTACAAAACAATACTACAATTTTCAAATGATATCATATAAGACACATCTTCCTTATAAGCAAATGTTCAAAGGCATATATAAACTTAATACGAAACTATTACCCTTCTGCCAAATCATTATTGAGTTGTTTTTGTTAGTATTAGTTGAATCAACAAACCGAGGACCTGTGTTTTATTACTGTTGTTTTTATTAGCAATTTTTCACCTCAAGTGTTTCCTGAAAATAAATTAAGCGGGTTTTTAATTGGGACATATCCACCTTGAAATTTTACACATATCCCTCTTGTAAAATATTGAAAAAAATACTGCATAACACTTCCTTACGACCTATTCGTTAGTACGACCACCTCATTATTTAATACGCCACTTTTTTTTGACCGGAACAAAAGGTCATTAATTTCCTTATGTAAATCAACCTTTTTCATCCCAGGGTCAACTATAGAGACTTGTAATGTAGTTCTAACTTTTGAGTCTGTGGACGAAATCCTATGGTGTGACCATTCAAATGAAACCTCTTCAGCAGTACTTTTGCATGGTACCATTTGTTCTAGCTTTTGAGTCTGTGGATGAAATCCTATGGTGTGACCATTCAAATGAAACCTCTTCAGCAGTACTTTTGCATGGTACCATTTGTTCTAACTTTTGAGTCTGTTGATGAAATCCTATGATGTGACCATTCAAATGAAACCTCTTCAGCAGTACTTTTGCATGGTACCATTTGTTTTTCAGTATTTTACAAAATGAAATTTGGAATTTTTCTTGAATTTTGATTTTGGGCACTATTAGGAGATAAAGGGTTAATGCGATCAACAACCACCTTTTTTGTTTCTAATCGTTCTTTATTTTCTTTATACATTAACTTCAATAATAAGCCCATTCGATATGCACACTGAAATGTTAGGTGACAAAAGATAGCAAGAATTGACAAACAATAAAACATTTTTATTACAAAATTCGTTCAACGAATTTTGTAATAATTTGTTAAGCAATTTGGATCTTCCTCTCTGATTGGTGCCATTGGTATGCTTCCACTCTCGCCCACAAGGCTTGGCGGGCCGGGCATAGAAAACCCTGGACTAGTAGGCTGCCAAAATGGGGCAAACAGAACACTGAAGCGGAAACACTATTGGTTGAGAAAACGATAGATCAAAAGAACTAAACAATGTCCCTAGCCCTGATAACAATGTTAGAGAAGTAATGAAATAAAAGGTGCACACGAGATACTGGACTACTCGCCAAAATACTCCAAGAATCGTGGAGTGTTTAATCACGTGACACACGATGAAATGGCGTTTTCGGAGTTTCGTTTCAGCGATTGACAGCCGTATTTGTTTTCTGGAAATCTGAAACGGTTGTTCAAACGAAACGAAGAAAATGCTCCGGGACCTTTGGAGTATTGTGACAGTCTTGTCCAGGGGTTTCTACGTCCGCCATTTTGAAAATGGAGAGGGCACTGGAGACGAGATTGATATGGTTCAGTTCACAGTGTTTCGCGGTCCACCGCGGTTAAACGTCCGAGGCGTTTTTCGTTTTATTTAGTGGAATTTTATTTCATATTAAATGGAAATATGGGCAAGGATGTATAAAAAAAAATTAGTTGACGCTACTATCTTTTAATTTTTTTCAAAATGATGAGCTTTTTTCCGTTGAAAACTGACAAAAACTCTTTGCGCCTGATCAAAATTATGTTGGCAAAACGCGCTGACAATTCTGCAGTTCACAGTTTTTAAACGCTTAGAACTTTTTTGGTAAACTTTCAAAACGTTTGGTAAATTGACAGTGTATTGGCAATATATTAAACTTTAAACAGTGAAAATGACAACCTTAACTTTTAAGTACTTAGTTGCTTAACTTTTGCAAAGTTCTCTCGTTTGACCGCGGTTAAGTTTCGCGGTGAGTTGATGTAGAAGCCGACTCAACTCCGTTAATATGACCAGTATTCTGTTTATTTCTCCGACTCGTCTAAATAGTGTTTTTAAAGCTACGTCCAGTGTTTACTCACATAATCTAAGAAATTCAAAATACAACCTTTTCGTTCCTAGACCGAGTACTGAAGCACGAAGTTTTCAATATCGCGGTTCTGTTCTATGGAACAGCTTGCCTTTGAGCGCTAAGATACAGCCCACTCTTAGCTCTTTTAAATCGTGCATTTAATTTTTATCTAATTTAATGATAGTTAATAAAGGATACTTTTTATCGTTTTTAATACAATCTTGTATAGATAATTATTAATTAGTTAAGTAATTAATCTATTGTTGTTTAAAAACACGGCTCGATGGAAGAGCATGTATTATGAATTGACACCGTGTATAAATAAAGTTTACCTACCAACCTACCCATATACAACTAAATTGGATACAAAGATTCTATAGAGCAAACCAGAAGCTGTAGTTTGGAGAAAAAGTGCAGGATTAATACAAGGATGGAAACGGATTAAAGTTCATCAATTTTCTTTTCGTGACTGACAGGTGGTTATGAAATCAAAGTTTTCATTTTGGTGTAATTTTGAGATTTTAAGTCGTTATTTTGTCTTTTTATTTCATATTTCTTTGCATTTATCACTTTTGGCGATTTTTTCTTTCTAATTCAAGATTAAGCAAGCTTAAAGCAAGCTCCTGGCCATAGTCATAAAAACACGACATTTCAGCCGGGACAGTGTACCTTTATGCAGCATTCTGATAAGTTGTGAGGCAGAAGGATGACAGGTTGATTTTGTGACCTAATTCTAATTGCTGCTGTGACTCTGTTTCAGGTTGGATCACTTAAAGGTTATTATCATTTTAAACATGAAGGCAAAGGCTTGCGGCACAAGAGACATATACATGAAAAGACGAGGCTGCTGTTATCTGAAGATGAAGTAAGATGGTTCCCGTTTTCTTTAGTTCTAACTTCTTTAGTTATAAGGTTAATTTATTTCACATAACATGTAGAAATAGTAGAAAAAGAGCAAATTAAAAAAAAAAAGACATACAGTCATCTCTTTCTTAATCGACCACCCTTGGTGCAGGAAAAAGTGATCGCTTAAAGTGCACCTAAACCCTAATTTTTTTTCTTTTAATCAACTCAATGTACGTTGAAAAGTCGACTAGTGAAATTTTTCTTGTTTTTAATGTCGCGTTAGTGAGTTATAGAGATTTGAATTTACAAAATGCTAATTAGGTGACGTCAAATGCAGACTTCAGAAATACTAAATACAAACTGTTTATAGTCATTTGATTTAAAACAAAAATATTACTTGGAGGTGGAAACAAGTAGTTGTATAATAAACGAGTCTGCATTTGACGTCATCTAATTAGCATTTAGTAAATTCAAATCTCTATAACTCACTAACGCGACATTAAAAACAAGAAATATTTCACTATTCGACTTTTCAACGTACATTGAGTTGATTAAAAGAAAAAAAAATTGGAGTTTAGGTGCACTTTAAGGGAGATGGTCGCGTAAGAGAGTGGTAGTTAAGTACTTATACTTGACGCGAATCACCCCTGGAGACTCCTATATCATAATGACAGGGGTGATCGTCGGAGATTATTTGACTGAGAAACAAAACGGTTATTTACAAAGTGGTCGCTTACGGGAAGTGGTCGCGAAAGAGAGTGGTCGTTAAGAGAGAGTTGACTATACTTATACTTGACGCAAATCTCCCCTTGGGCGGTGAAGACTCCCATATATAAAAACCGAAAAGGTACCAGAATGGGTCGAGAATCAATAGAAACATAACAATAGAACGAGTCGACAATGAAAACTATTGATGGTTTTATCTAATCTCGACTAGAATCTTGTTTTGTGTTTTGTTATTATTTGATTTTGACTTTGATCCAACGTTGAGCAAGTCAGTGATCGTACTTGCACGGTTTTTGCGGTGGTTTTCCAAACCTTTGAACGTTTTCTTTTTTCAACATAAAGGGTAAGTTTTACCATCAAATACTAGATTTGGATCTAGGTGGACTTAACTGTCAAACAGTCGATTTAAATTTAACGATTTCCCTTGAAATGCTACTATATGAACCGTTGAACGGCAAAGTTACTATAGTTATACCCCGTTGAGGCCTCCCAACCCTCCCACAGGTAACGCCTTTGTGGTGGTAAAATGTGAGATGCCATTGTTTGTTGTTTCCTGCAGGTTGTATGGGCTGAACATCAGCACGTTTTAGAAAGGACAAGAAAGGATGGTATTCCTCTTGATCCAAAATTCAAAGACCAGTGGTATCTTGTAAGTACACTGTCATCCGTCAAAGTCAACTGTGGAGGAAACGATAAAGTGCAACCATTCATGAGAACGATGACTTTAGGCCAAGACTTTCTTAGCCTGTGAACAGGCTCTTTTTAGGAAGATTTGGGTTCAGTCTTTTTGCGTCAGTACTGACCAGTAGTAAAGCCCAGCGGTATGGCCCGTAACCAATCAGAGAGCCAGATTTAGGTCATGTGACAGGAATGGCGAGCGGAGCGAACCGAGCGCGGTCTCAGAAGGAAAGGGGGCATTTCTCTCCCCAGACCGCACTCGCTCCATGCTCACCGATTCCGCTTAACCCATTATCCCCTAAAAGAAACCTTTTTTTTTATTTTATAAAATGCTAAAGTGAACAATAGTCCATGAAGAATGAAAAACTAGCATATGCAGCATTGCACTATGATAGATGTCCCCATGGCCTAATCAATGGTTCACAGCAAGGAGAACTGGAGTGCAGGGGCAGAGCCTCATACACATGACATAAGATACTTATGCACCCTGCTCTTAAAGGATGCGACACCATTTACAGTGATGTTACCAACTACATTATTAGGCAAGCTGTTCCAAACATGAACTGCTGTGTGGATGAACGTTCCGCCGGTAGAAGCCGTTCTGGACACTGGTACTGCAAGGGCATGGCAAGGCATTGACAGGCTGGAACGGGTGGCTCTCCTAATGATATATGGCTGAGGGAGCAGAGCACGAAGGTCTGTCGGGCATGTGCTGGTGTGCATTTTATAGAGGACTGTAGCTGCTGCCACCTGACGTCTCTGGTGGACAGAAGAAAGGTTGAGTTCTGATCTAGCTTCATCCTCATCCGCACCAATAACTCGAAGTGCCTTCCTCTGGATAGAGTCCAGCAATCCAAGTGTTGAAGGGCTAGCACTCATGCATCCATGAAAGTGATGCATATTCCATTACACTTCGAACTTGAGCTTTATAGACAGTTGCTCTACCTCTCCTATCCAGTTTGTTAGCCACCCTCCTTAGGGCCCCCAGTTTCTGTCCAGCCCTCGACGCAATGTTGGTGATATGCTTTGTCCAAGTCAATTTGCTGTCAATTGTGACTCCCAGGATCTCCAGCTTATTCATCTCTGCCAAGGGTGTGCTACCAAACTGAAGATCCAGCCTGGTCGGAATCCTTTTCCTGGAAATTGTCATGGCCTTGCATTTTGATGGTTCAAAGGTCACCTTCCACTTGTCTGCCCAGATCCTCATCTTCTCTAAATCTCTGTTTAGGCTAGCTGTAATAGCCTTTGGGTCGTCAGTGGATTTGATCTCACAGTACAGAGTTGAATCATCTGCGTATAGATAGAGTTGATTTACGCACTCGTCACTCAAATCGTCTATAAAGACTGACCTGTTCACAGGCTAGGTATTCTAACCTACGGTGCTGTTTATTTTTCGGCAAAAAGTTGTTTTCTAACAATGTTTGAGTAATAGATGAAAGCGTGATCATCATCAAACCAAAGTTCTCGAGCAGTACATTTTTGTGGCGGGTTTCGTTCAGTTTTGCGTATAATTCAGTGTTTTTGACACAAGCCCCCTCCCCTAAGTTTTGATTGCACGCTCTTAAATTACAAATCTAACCTAACATAGCCGGGGTCTCCCAGTGCAATGACATAGATGTAAAAAAATGCATATTTTGAAGGGTAATTGCTTCTTACTGTGTCATTAACGTAGATCATAACAAACCGTTAAATAATGTGTTCTGCCTTCTTGTTCTCAGTTAAATCAAGGCCAGTCCACTGGTCCAGCTGGTGTCGACCTCGATGTGATGCCGGTTTGGCGACAAGGCATCACGGGAAGGGGAGTAGTCGTTAGTATTCTTGATGATGGAGTGGATCACACGCATCCTGATCTCAGAGATAATTTTGTAAGTCAAGTTGGTTAACTGATTAAGGATTGACGATTGAGTGCCAAAAGTGCTACGCTTTGTGATTAGTTAAAAAAGCTTGCGTCGCTTTCTCGACCAATCAGAAGTAAAACTAAAACCAATTGTGACTTGTTCGCTTCCGTTTTTCCGTGACTAGCACCGACTACATGATTTTGTTGGTGGTTCTTATTGGTTCATTGCATTGCCTGTGCCTGTTGTGATTAATTGGTCAGAGTGGCTCAAGTGCAGTTTATGCAATTTTTCACTCTTTTCGTCGCTTTTTTTTTTTTTCTTTAAAGTTTGATTGGTATTGCACAATTTGAAGGCATAGTGATGGACTGTTGGACTGTCTCGGCTATAGTCTTGGAAGAGTAATCATAAACGTAGCAAATAACTGCATGCCAAGATTAGCTTTTGCTACCTGCGGGCCTGTCTTGTAAATTATATAATAGTTAACTAACAAAGGCTTTTGTTGTTGTTGTTGTTGGTAGAATTATGTGCTGTTCTACGTTATTGGAATAAAAACTAAAAATATCTGTTATTGGCATTGAAAGGTTCTTTTGTATTCTTTTAATTTTCTGTTTTAGGATCAAAAGGCGAGTTATGATTTTAACGACATGGATGCTGATCCTAAACCAAGAGACAGCGATCCTGACAACTGGTTTGTATCTCATCTACTCATGCAAGCATCAAGTCATTACACTGATTCAAATCATTAATTGAGTATCGAAAGTAATTTCGCAATTGCTTTGGTTTTACATTGTTCCGCTTTGTGATTGGCTTAAAAATCTCGCGCCACTTAACCAACCAATCAGAAGTAAAACGAAAACCGATCGTGACTTACTCGCACGCGTTTTCCCGCGCTTGGCGCTGGCTACATGAATTTGCTTCGAAATCTGATTGGTTCATTGGATTATCTGCGTCAGTTGTGATTGGTCAGAGTGATTAACCTTTTTTTGGTTTAAGACACTCTAGTGAAAACTGCTCTATTTGAACTAAGCTGCCAGTGAAACCACCTCAAATGTCTTCACCATGCAGAGCCACTAAAAGTAGTGTAAACTTATACAACTGTATGCCAAGATCCGCATTCTCGTCTAATTTGTTTTACGTTCCTTTGATGTTTCTTTGTTTTATTTCTAGTCATGGTACGCGCTGTGCTGGAGAAGTAGCAGCGGTCGCTAACAATAGTGTATGCGGTGTAGGCGTGGCTTATGATGCCAATATTGGAGGTAGGGATATACATCACAACTGTATTTTCAAGCGATAAAGCATACATATTTTTTACGTTTTCGAAAACACCGAAAAAGACAGGGACATTTGAAAATGGTTTCAAAAGTGGAGATTTTTAAAACGCTTTAAATGTTTAGACAGGTGAGAACGAAGCCATTTGGAAACGCGGGGCGTGTTTGGATGTGTGAGGCCTTTGACAACGATGAAACGGTTTAGATCCTCTTAGTGTGGACGATAAAATAAAAGTATCCGTTTTCGAACAAAAAACACATTGATGTGGACAGACGAGAACGATACGAAAAGGCTTGTATGAAAGAAAATATTTTGCTACGTTTTCTGTCAAATGGAAACGGAGAAGTTTGAAAATAAAGTAATGTGAGGAGGGACTTAGAATTCAAGCAGTTTCAACTAAGAACGCAACAATAGCAGTTGTAGTAGTAACAACATCAACAACAACAAAAGGCATCCAATGGATGTGCACGTCCATTGCTCAACACGCGAATTTTTTATTTTTTTTGCTGGTATAAATTTTGCTTAAGACGCTTACCCTTTGACGAGTGGACTGATCACGCTTCGCCATTTTGACCTACCCGGTCCCCGGCGATCGGCCAATCCTAATAAACTGTGAACACCCTTGTTTTTTTAATGAACATAATACAAAGAACTTTTTCTTTATGATTGCTCCAGGAGTAAGAATGTTAGACGGTCAGGCAACCGATGTGTTGGAAGGAAGTTCCCTGAGCTTTCAATCCGAGTACATCGACATCTACAGCAACTGCTGGGGACCCAAAGATGACGGAAAAACATTTGGGAAACCGGGAAAACTGGCTCAAGAAGCGCTAATGCAGGGAGCTCTCAAGGCAAGTTGAACATTTAAAAGACAAATTTTCACTCCACCTCATTTTACTAAAAGTTGGAAATTTTAGTGGAACTATAAACCGCATTATTTGCTTGTCAAAATAATACAAATTGAAACGGTTTTTCTTTGCAATATTTCGATTTAGATCCCTGTCATGAATAAAGCGCTTTCAATTGTAAAATTGCATTGACATGTGTTATGCAAATTTCGCTCAACGGTTCTGGCAAGGAAACGAGTTGTACACTATACAACAGGAAAATAATTACGGAAAACGTTGTTCCGCCTTTCACTCACAATTTAGACTGATGAAGCCTCTTTAATTGTCCCGCACGAAATGATTTATCACATTAAAAACAATTAATATTTAATGTTTTGTTCAACACGAGTTTTAACGTAGCTTCAAATGCAAATTTGGTGTTGGAACCGTCGCCAGACAAGTTGCTTGAAACATTTCACTTTTAGTCTCGACTTAAAACTTTAAGTCTCCAGTCCTTTACTCCGCATAATTTTTGGGTCGTGGAGGTAAATGTACGTATTGCGTACCTACCTTTTTTCTGCAGGGTCGCGGAGGTAAAGGTAATATCTATGTGTGGGCGACTGGTAATGGTGGTCTAACAGATGACGACTGTAACTGTGACGGTTACACCACAAGTATATACACTATATCCGTAGGATGCATAGGTGATCACGGATTATCTGCTTACTACACCGAGCTGTGCTCGTCTACTCTGGGTGTTACATTCAATGGAGGATCACACAGGGAGAAGGAAGAAAACAAAATGGTAACTTTTGCGTACCCTTTCTGCCAAGTGTCCTGAAAAGCGCTTAAAATCTGAAACATCGTTTGAACCATATTACTTAAGGTTACAGTGTACCTTCGGGGGTGTCTCCAGTATAACAGCTCTAGCGTCTTAAGATTACACTTAATATACCTAAACCCCGATATCAAATTAAAGCTTATAGAGCTGGCTATCTAAATATGGAAACCATTTGGTAATAAAATGAATTGTCGAATTTTTTACGACGTCTAAATTCGAACGTCCGAATCAGCTTTAAAACGCTATAACTCAAAGCGATTATTATATTTTGCTAATTTGATTTGTTCTCGGATTTCCGGACACGAAGCGCTATAAAAACGTGTCGGCGATTTCCCATATTCAGTTGTAGTGAAAAGTTACAGAATATTTTCGAAAACGGGAGAAAACAAATTGAAGTGATCGCACGGAAATGGTTCTTGACGAAAAAGTTTTCGGAAATAAGAAATTCGCCGATATAATTTGGTTGATTATATGTTAGCCTAGCTTGTGTCCAAATTTGAGGAAAATCGAACAAATTCCCTTTGAGTTGTAGCTCTTTAAAGTGTTCCCTACAAGCGAAAAATTAACTTTGAGAAAACAGCGCTTAGAAAAACATATCGCTTCATAAACAAACTCCGCCCACAAAAGTTATACCGTCATTTCTCCGTCAATTTTCACTATTTTTCGATAATTTTTTTTTGGATGAAAGTTCATTCTGTAAACTTATTTTGACGCCAAAAAAAAATTCAATAAATTTTCGATCTGAAGGTACACTGTAACCTTAACCATATTACCTAAATTATTATAATAGGTAAACAAATCACTTTATTCAAGTGTGAAATGTATTTAGTGAAAAGTACCAATTGAAGACACTATAAATGACAGGAAGTAACGTTATAAACTGAACAAAAACATTTTAAAAAATAGTGGGAAAATGTTTCGTGGCCTAGAATTTGAAACACGGGACTACCGTGTTGAAAATCCTCGTTTTATTTTGAGCCGGTCGCAAGGGCCGCGTTATGGCACGAAAGTTCTGATAATTCCACAAACTCACTCAGAAAGCGAAAACTACAGTCTCGGTTTCATTTTAAAAGTTTATGTTGTTTCAGGTGACCACAGATCTACATCACAAGTGCACTGAAGAGTTTAAAGGCACATCATCTGCGGCTCCACTAGCGGCAGGAATGTTCGCTCTCGTTCTACAGGCAAAGTGAGTTCTTTAATTCATTGCCGGTTCGGTGATCTGTTAAGGGCTGTAGGCAATCTGAGAAAGTGAATGGCTTTGGTGGTCTTTTTGCGTTCTTCGCAGAAATGGCACCCGAGGTCTAAAAGACAAAATAATAAATTGGCGATGTACCTCGGTAATAAAATATGAATAGTGTTTCTGACTGGTCAATCGATTACTCCTCAGAGAAGTTAACATCAAAATTCCAGACAAAATCCCTTGGCTGCCAATCATTTCAAATAACCTCCGAAGTTGGTATTTTATCACAAAACACTCCTCGATTCTTGAAGTATTTCGATAGCAGTGTCCACGGTTTTTTCGCGTCGCTATTTTGAACGCAGAGAAGGACCTGGGACGAAGTTGGTTTGAGGTTTGATTCTGTAAGTAAAGATGTGTTTTAACTGTTTTTTTTTTGTTTGTCATTTTTAGCCCAAACCTTTCATGGAGAGATCTCCAACATCTTGTAGTAGAAACTGCACAAGTAACAAGCCCAGTCGATGAAGGCTGGATGAAGAACGGAGCAGGCTATCATTTTAACCACAAGTTTGGCTTTGGAAGGTTAGATGCCTCGGCGATGGTGAAAAGAGCGAAAACCTGGAAGAGTGCGGCTCCACAAAGAACTTGCCACGGACCTTCCAGTCAAACACAACAGTGAGTAATTATAAACAATACATCAGCAACCACTGTCCACCGCGTGTCATCATTACTTAGTGAGGTTATGTTGATTGCATGATTTCTTGTTAAGAAGAAGACCAGCTAGTTTGGCTGGATGTTTTTGCTTCTTACTTACTTGTAGTTTTGACGTTTTCAAGATAGTCTTGCTCCAACTACTAAAACTGTCAATACACACAAAAAAGAACATACATTCAGGGCATCGCTATTCTTAGTACTTTCAGTTGGTTTGTTGTTATTGTCGGGAATTGCTGGTAAGGTCCCAACATTTATTACTTTTATAATAATAATAACAATATTTATACAGGGAGCTCACTTCACTATTATAGTGGTATTCTGTGAAGCCCTGTGTAAATAAAAAATAAAAATAATGGTTAAAAGCCAACTAAGTTAAAAGATTAAAAACTACAAAATTACGCTAAGAATTATATATAATACACTAAAAGCTATAAAAACATGTAAGTTGTAAAAAACTTACTAAAAAGGTAATGCTTAGGGCTAACTATAGATTTAAAAAAATAGTTTTTAGTTTTTTTGCTTTTTGGAATTCAAAGGAAATTGTTTTAACATTATTGTTGAAAAGGAGATTTTCTACTGGATAGCGATATGGACTCTTAGAAACACTTTTATTTTCAGGGAAATCCCCGCTGGCGGAACCCTGTCAATCACCATCGATACCATAGCATGCGATGGAACGGACAAGGAGATCACCAAGCTAGAACACGTGACCCTGACCGTTAGCTTTCAGCACCGGCGTCGCGGCGACGTCAGCATCGACTTGTTCTCGCCGAGTGGGACTAGGAATGAAATGCTCTCTACTCGGCGTTATGACGATTCAAAGAATGGGCTTCATGATTGGACATTCATGACCGTGCATAACTGGGGAGAGAATCCCAAAGGGGTGTGGGTCATGAATGTTACTGATAACATCGCTACCTTGAACAAGGGGGTGGATGTGAATGGATATCTACAACACGACACCAGTAAACAGGAAGCTGACGTGGAGGACTTGGAAGAAGAGGTCAGTTTACATCCTCGGCCCCAGGGCCTTCTTCGCTTTGTTCAATTCAAAATGGCGGGGCTTTTGCTTTTTTTGGCGGGCGAGTGCTGAATTTAGTAGTGGTCGCCATTTTGGTTTTGCACAACGTCGGGGACTGAGAGGAGTGAAAGGGGATGGGGAGGGGAAGGAGAAGAGAAAGAAAAAACGCCCGCCCGCAAGGCCTATCATATCAGGAAACACCCCCTCTTAATTATTCATATGATCACTTACCGCGCTTTATCCCCACGGACGCATTGTTCGCGCTTAACTACTGTTAGTATTTAAAACGGTGCGTTTGATTTCTTTACTTTTTAGTTTCAAGCTTTCTTTTTCATTGCTGCCCTCTTTATGAAATTATTTGAATTGCCTCTGTTGTCAAAGGAGAAAATTGTGGTTTGCCATTCATTGTACCTGAAAAAGGCTGGTTTTGTATCGCGATCTTTGCTTCTATACCCTGTTTAATGGTACAGTGTCCCGCCGTAATATTGAAGTTTCGCTGTTCTAATTTTTATGTTATATTTAACAAATACCAACAACTGTACAACTAAATTGGTTAAAAATTATACATGGCAAAATAGAACAAGTAGGTTGGTAGAATAGTGCAGGATAACAACGATGGAAGTGAATTACAGTTCATTAAATTTAATTTAATTTCGTGACAGTGTTGTCATGATTGCCTTTCTGGTAAGACTTTGACCCTTTTAGTCCTTATTTTGTGTTTTTAGTTTATATTTGTTTACTTTCACCGCTTTTTGTGATTTTTTCCTCTTAAAAGAAAAAGAAGCAAGCTTAAAGCAGGCTATACGTAATAAAACACGTTATATTAACCGGGACACAGTGCCTTTAAATCAGTGTTATTTGTCACTAACTTCCTTTCCTTCATCGGCGTAAGGTTATTGATGATGAGAAAAAAACTCAAGAATTAGAAGCTAAAAAAGGTGGAAAGAATGGCGCTAAAAGCCCGTTGTTGGACGCGCCTTACCCGGAGGGAGTCAAGAAACATAAGATTCACATTCCTGACGCTCCGGAGGATAACTCAAACAGCGAGGAAGAAGAAGAAGAGAAAAACAACGGTGAGGCAAAATGTACAAGATATAAATTTATTCTTTTTCAATTTTAAACCGAGCTTTTATATTTCATTGTTCCTTGAGGACAACAAAAATGGACAAAGCGGTAGTCTTGGAATACGATAATATCGATGCTACACCAAGATTGTGTTACGTTATCGTTTTCCAAAAGTCCAACCATTTGTCTGTTTTTGCCGAAGTTACATTCGTAGGCATTATATCCCCATGTTAAGGTAACCTAGCCTGCGACCAAGCATTTGGGCTCGGAGACGAGGGTCGAGTCTCACATCTTCCACTCCCTCGCAGGCAGTAAGATAACCCGTTTAAGGTTTCCCGTATGTGTTGGGTATCAGATTATACCTTATTATAGGAAATTAACGCTCCTGTAAATTAAGGTCTTTAAAATTAACGCGACTTAAATTAACGCGAATTGGAGAGAAAATTTCTTTCGAATAAAGGAAACTAACGCGAGAGAGGGGGCAAATTTTCAAACTGAAGAAAATTAACGCGATTATTGATGCAAGTCTCTCAAGATATTTTGGCTGACTGTGTAGTACAAAAAAAAAACGGATGTCGAGAACCGCTCTTCTGAAGGCAAGAATGAACTGGAAATATTGCAGATGACATATCTTTAAGGCTTTTACATTGTAAGAGATTGAAATATAGTGTGCAGAAAAGAAAAGGTTATTGTTTCCTTGTTGCTATATGTGTTCGGACGGTATCCATGCAGAATTTGGGTTGAAATTAAGGTCTCGGAAATAAACGCTCCACTTAAATTATGCGGTCGCGGAAATTAACGCTCACAAAAATTAACGCGACTTAAATTAACGCGAATTTTGAGAATTCGCGTTAACTTCCTATTATAAGGTAGAATAAACACATTTTTATGGTTCTCTGATTCGCACGGTAAGGAAATACTTAGATGAAGACACCCCAGCACGAGACCGATGGGTTGTGCCGTTCCTGTCCTGGATTAGTAAATAACAAGGGAAAACATGTATCCATCCATTCGTAGTTATTTATTTTCGAAAATGAGAAAGCAGCTAATAAATTTTATATGGGAGTCCCCCCCCGGGGGTAAATTCAAAGGATAAGATTCCCTTTCCTAAAATTATCAGCCGCTGAAATATTCAGCTATGAAAACCGAATGTGTCAAATTGTATCAGCTTTCATATAGTTTGCTTCAAAAGCACTAAAATGATATCGAAAACCAGTTCAATGCCATTCCAAGCTTCGTTTTCCTAAACTGATTCCCCGTTGGGTGTCCCTGTCCACTCCTCCTAATACGGCCTCATTCTTGTCTCAAAGTACCAGGCAACGCAGAGGCGGACGACTGGGGCGACTATGACCCAGGGACGTACGACACCTTTCTTCCAGAGGAATTCCAAAACGGTGTGGGGATGAGTCAGGATCCTGGCGCCTTCTTTACCTCGTATGGAACGCCGGAAGTGACACCGCGAGACAATAACTATCAGATAGAAACTGCGTCTAAAAAGACACTTCATGACGAGGATATTGGTGACGATGAAAGTAACAAAGTTTATGGGTACGATCGTTATATTTACACTAATGATCCTGAAGACCCTACGAAGTTATCCGAGAACAAACGAACGGATACCGATTATCAGGGACAAAGAGTTCAGGTTACTACTGAAGAGACTGGCTCTCAGCGAGTGCAAGTAAATAATGGCTTCCAAGAGGAGTTTGTTCCCGGTTTAAATCCCGAGTCCGGGCGGATTAGTTCAGGGGTGTTTTTAGAATGGAAACTGACATTTTACGGGACGGGTCCCGAGGACAGCGTGTCGGGATACGGGGACGATGACGATGATGCCACGTCTGACGTAGATCTAGATTTATAGTGTTAGTGCATAGTAATCGTTTGCCTTTTTTATCATTGCGATTGTTTAACATCTCATTCCCGAGAGTTTCAAAGCTCAAAAGTGGGGAAAAAAGTCACATTTGTTTGTTCTCTAATAACCAAAAACAAGTATCAACGCATAAAGCTTCTTTTAATTAATAGATTATTATTAAATTTTCATTCACAGACTTCAAAGTAAGCGTCACTTTGTACAGCACGATAAAGAGTACAACAGCAAATTAATTCTCAGTAGCCGAATTCCAAAGGTGACACTTCAGGAATTTATTCGCAAACTCGATCTGACGTTTACTTGACGTTGTACAGCATAATAAACAACACCGCAGGAAAGTACTTCTCAATAGCTTTCATTTGAATGGTTACACTGTAGGATTTCATCCACAGACTCAAAAGTTAGAACCACCTTGTACAGCATAAAAATTATCAGCTTGAATGAATTCACAGTAATTGTCACTATCTATATATTTCAACATTTAGATTTACATTTCACACTATAGACCCTTTTAATAATTACCACGATGCATCATTTTCCGCTAATGACGTCAAACATATTCTTTTGAATTGCAAGAGAATTCAAAAGAATATGTTTGACGTCATTAGCGGAAAATGATGCATCGTGGTATTTATTAAAAGTGTCTATAGGATTCCATCTCATGAGTCGAGGATTGGCTCCAAGGGCATTAGGGTTAAAGAAAATCTCACTGAACAATTAAATAAGTGAAGAGGTATTTCACTGTTATAAGCTCTGGTTAGCGATATCTCATTGTGAAATACGGACTATTAGGCAACCAAATGTTTAATTGGGCGTTTTCATGAATCAGAATAGAAAAAAACCCAATTAAACGGAGGAAAATTCCTGCCTAAATTACGCCTATTTAAAATAATAAGTTTCTTTAATGAAAAGGAAAATGAAAAGGAGAGTTTTTTAATTTCAAATTACTTCTATGTCTAGGAGTATCCCGATTTTATTTGATATTTCAGGTTTGATTGACAGGTGAGTCAAGATGGGGGTATCTCCTTAACAATAAACCCTTAAATAGTTATTTTAGGCACTTTAACAGCTAACACTACAGGTTAAACAGTTAACTTACTTTGTAACACGGAACACTAATCTTTAAATTGCAGGAGTTTTAACACTAAACAGTTTATGATTAAAAAAAAACACTTACAAGTAATGCCATCTAGACGCTTTTACCACTTGCTCAAGTGGTTTTAATTTGCTTGTTAAACGTTTGCTTAGACCGATGTCGCTCGTAATAAAACTTAGCTTATAATATAACTATATTTGAAATTCAGGGATCCCTTTTTTGTCAGCGCATGGCACGTGATTAAATTTCCCACATCTAACTTACCTCTCTTGCTCCCAAGAGTTCCGGAGTCGAAATTTTGCACTGAAACAGCATCTTTTTTAATTTAAAACATATTAGAAAAGAAACAGCTCCACAAAAGAAGAACCTTTTAGCATTCATTTAAATGGTCACAACATGGGGTCTCGTTCATAGCATCAAAAGGTAGACCCTCCTTGTAAAGCATAATAAACACTACATGGTCACACATTAGGGTTTTAGCCACGCAATTAAAATTTAGACACAATTTGAAGAGCACACGAAACAGTTAAGGCAAATGAAAAGACTGCCAAAGAGTGTTTGTTGGAATGGTCACACATTAGGTTTCCATTTGTCCAAGACGCAAAATTCACATAACGAAATTAAAGATTCGGCCCTGGGAGCGAAAGGCTTAGCGAAATACGTCTTTTGGTGTGAAATGAGTCGGAAAGTGCTTTTCGGTTTTGATACGAGAGCACAAATCATACACACTAGTCAGTCAACGCATTGCAGCGTTTGTTCTCACTCACTGCTAATCTTACTACACCATTATTACATTTTGATTTTGTGTAGAAAATGTCCCTCTCTTATTTTGTAAAATCGATCAATGCTATTCTTTCTTCATAGATAACTTCTTGAATGATACCATTTAATGCTCGCTTCTTTTGTGAATATCATGTACAATACCTCCTTACTGGTGATTTTTGAATAGACGCAATCTTAATCAATAAAAGTTAACAATTTTGTAAATGGCCTTCTCTGTTTATCACGATGCCATGGCAGTGGGGATGGGTGGGTAGCGAGGGAGGGAGGGAGGGAGTGAGGAAGACACCAAGTGAAATAACCAGACAGTATGCTATACTACTCTTAACTCCTT
This sequence comes from Dendrophyllia cribrosa, assembly GCA_024195265.1. Classification (NCBI taxonomy): domain Eukaryota; kingdom Metazoa; phylum Cnidaria; class Anthozoa; order Scleractinia; family Dendrophylliidae; genus Dendrophyllia; species Dendrophyllia cribrosa. Next base: position 42,261,300 of record JAJLRJ010000004.1, read on the forward strand.
GTGCTGCAGGATCTCCCACCATTCCTTGTTTACCAGGTGCACCTGGCGGCCCCATAATACCTCACTCTTACAAATGTGATACTCGTCCATTTTCAAAGTCTGCGGTATGAAAGTCATGAAAAAAAAGATTCTCAATAAACTCAACTGTAATTGCTTTTTCTAAAGGTCAAGGAATCTCATTATTTCATTCTGTATCCTAAGCTAAGGGCAATAATTCGAAGCGATTGGTATTTGAAACCTAAAAAGAATAGAAGATCAACTCAAGATGAGAGAAACATTTAGTACTTGTCTGGTTTTGTGGCCATTGGGCGTATTTGGGACTAGAAATGCATTGTCCCTTCGATAAAGATTGAACTGTGGCAAAAACAACAACGTAATAAAACTATGTTTCCTTCTTCGCTAGCTACCATTGGCAGCATTTTTGAGAGAATCCTTCATATGCTGTATTTCCTGCAAAAACTTTGAATCCGCCATTTTCATCTCGGTCATATCACGAACCGACTATCTCAATTCACACGAACAACGCAATGGTTAACAAAATCGAAACGACAGATAAAACTGAAGTATGCATGTGAAGATATTTGCAACTTTGTTGCTTTGGTGATATTTTTGGATCCTTTCCGTAGTTATTCATCCTTCACCAATGCTAATTAACGCAGTCTTAAACTTCAAATTGTGAGAGAAATACTGGACAATATAGTGCTGTTCGTTCTTGAGAGTATCATTTAGTTCTCACTATACGGAAGTTGAAACGTTCGCAAGTTTCAGTTCTGTGATTGATTGATTGATTGACTGATTGATTGGCGTGCAAGCACAAAATTACTTGCCAAGTCTGTCATCCGTTGATGAAACAATATACAGTCAAACCTCTATTAAAGTGTCTATGAAATGTAATTTATTTTATGATGTATCGAAAGTTTAACCTTTATACACCTTGGAATAAAAGGTTTAAAGTGTTAGAGACAATGCGAAACGCTTTTTTTGTGGTCGCAAAGTTAGGTTGTTGGCGCTAAAAAGTGGCTCCAATTTGTGCGCGGCCAAAAAAAGTGTCATATTAGCGGAGCTCTGCGGGCCGAAGGCCCGCGCGGAGCCCCATACTCATAGAACCTATGCCCGTCATTTTTTATGGTCATGGCTAGCGGAATGTTTCACCGGCGCGTCGTGTGCCCGCTGCCCTCCCTCCGCCGCCGCCGTTGCACAGGACTAGCTCGCGGGCGCGTATGACGTCGCAAAACATGCGGGTACGACGCCATGTTGAAACCAAAGCGAGGCTTTGAGCGTTTACCATTTGTATGGAAAAACCGGTTGTTCCGGTGGAAAAACAAATGGAACGGTTCATCCCAACGGAAATTTTCCGGGAAAAAGGTAATACCTTTCAAGGTATTTCCTTTTTCTCGCTTTCAACGGAACGACCGGAATTTTCTGTACCATTTGTTCGCATCACTAGTACCAGGCTTCTTCGCGAAATAAGGAAGCTCGAAGATGGCGGATCACTTTGAAGAAGGAAATTTACTCCGAGTTTGTTCGTGTGAAAATTGCCACTTTTCATCGGCTATATTGCGGACAGATTTCCTACAACATGACTGCGAAATTACAGGTGGATGGACATTTTTGACTGCCGACAGTTGTTTAATTTTAACTTTTACGAATCGTGCTTGCTGCATGCTTGTCATGGGATAGCGATTCGCATAACTGAAGTTGTCGTACGTAGCATCAAAGCTGGAATTCTAACGTTAAAGGGAAGCTGTCACGAGGGCGCATGCGCGAGTTTTTTCGAATCGAAACTTGAAACATTCTCGTCCCCAGAGCCTTCGTTTCGTTTGGTCAGCGGAAAAAAACGAAGGGCTCTGGTAACAGTGCCTTCCGGATGTCGTAAAATCCACGACATCCGTTAGCGCATGCCTAATGCATTAGTGTACTATAGACCAATATCACGCTAGTATGGAATGAAAATATATTTAATTTAGTGGGAAAAAGAGTCCAGTATCATATTCAGCACATCAAAATGAGTAAAACTGTAAAGTTTCGTAAAGATTGCTCGTACACGGACGGAGATATGAACTTTTGAAACTTAGTACTCTGCCTAATTTTTACAAAGAAATGTATGGGAAAAACACGAAAACGAGGCTGGACGAGCAATCTATGCCCGTCCACCATACATTTCTTTGTAAAAATGCTCAGTTTCGAAATTTCATATCTTCGTCAGTTTGCTAGCAATCTTTACAAAACTTTGTAGTTTTACTAATATCGACATGCTGAATTTTATGCTGGGCTCTTTTCCCCAATAAACTCAACATATTTTTGTGCCATGCTAGCGTGATATTGATCTATTGCGCTTGCTCAATACCAGAAACCGAAAATAATAAAACCTTTCGTGTGTGCATTCTCGTTCCCAGAGCTCTCGTTTCGTTTGGTTGAGCTCTGGAGACAAGAATGTTGTGTGTGTGGAATGGCGTTCGAAAGGACTGTACAAGACTTAACAATTACAGGAAAACATCGCGCTGAGAAAGAAAGAAGAAAAGCTTTACGTGCTGCTGTTATTTAGAAGAAAGATTGTCTTTGTATTTTGCCTGCTGATTTTAGAAAATCCTCGACTATAAGTCAACCGATTTCTTTCGTTAGGGAGCTGTGTATTTATCGTTTTGCCACTGAACGCTATTTTATCCGAGCAAATCAGTTGCTGAGACAGCTAAGTTTGTTGATGGACACGCTGTGGTCATTGATTAGGCTTATTTCATCGAACAGTGGTAAGAAATATCCAGGAATTTTTGTTTTGCATTCGTTTCATGTTATTTTAATTGGGCTTCGAGTGACCTTCGTTTCCCTAGATTTGTATTTCAAGTTGTAGTAAAGAGTACCGCCTAATTATAAAAAAAATATAACTTGCTTACGAGGGTACTGATAGCGTTGTTGTTGTTATTTAAAATGGGTAACCTAGTGGTAATATTTCATTTCACCCGAGGGCTTTCTTCGGGATTTCTGCCTCTCCTTTAATTAATACTCGTCCCTGTTGCAAACAACATACTTCTTTAATATTCGTGGCCGCTTATAGCTTCGTCTCCCAAGACACATACTGATTATTTTCGGAAACGAATCGCTCATATTTAGCGACAATCAGATCCCGTTATACCTTGAAATTTAGCAGCCGTATCTTTACCTGCTTTACCTGCTACACGAGACGCATATATAAAAAACCCCGTGGAGCTCTGGGGACGAGAATGAACTTGAAAAGTTTAGCCTAAATGTTTCAAGTTAAACCATCAATCAATTTCAAAATGGCGTCGACTATAGTGGCGGCGGTCACGGTGAAAACCATTCATAACAAATAAATTCATTAGATTCTCTTACCTTTTGTTCGCCCATCGTTGACTGCGAAGACAGCTCGTGGTGGAGCACTTGTATCCAGGCTCTCATCCCAGGCCACTTTCGTTCCGATTAAGTGTCCTTACCCCTACCAGCTCGGGAAAAACAACGGACTAAAATGTACTAATCCCCCACCTCCTCGGACAAGGCAAAAGACTAAAATGTATTCATCCCCCACCTCCTCGGGCAAGGCAACGAGTCAAAACCCCCACAAATCCCCACCCATGCCCTATGTCTCCCCGGGGTGGGGTTTCAGTGACAGGTGCATTATACGGTATTCAAAGTCAATTTGAATTGGTAATGAGGCCCCGTGGGAATTTATTAATGAGCAGTTTAGTAGGTATATAAGGGGTTTGACGCTCATTAGTATTCACTTATTAAAAAACCGGCGAAGAAGTGGGTTTGGTGTGCCCACCCACCCGCCTCATCCGTGCCGCGTTTGATATCTTGAGCAAAAAAACATTTTTTGCTCTTCGTTCTGGGTTTGTCCCAGGCCGGAGTTGCTTCCCGCACCTCATTAATAACAATACACGGGGCAGAATATTACACTATCAAGGTGCCTTGCCGCTAAAAATACACTATTCACATTCAATTCAGCAAGCCGTCTGAAAAACACCACCTCGGTTAGCATAACATATCAGTATAACTTATCAGTATAACTAGCAAGCCGCCAAGAAGCTAAGACATATATCCTTCGCATTGAAAAAAACTTTAAGTAGATGGGCGAACTGCCAAGCCGATAAAATAAGCTCATAACATCCACGCACGATCAATGAACTTCAGAGAAGACTGGCCGAGTCGGTAATGCGCTAATATCATGCATTAAAATATACATTGTTCGTACTACAAATATATCGTTCGCGTTCGATAAACGCTAGTCAAATAGCCACTAAAAAAGAAAGAACAAAAACGCGTCTGCGATCAATAAGCTTACAACTCCATTGGCGAACCACTGAGACGCTGTGCTACGGAATGTATACCTTTCACGTTCAATTATCTAAATCAAAGTCAGTCTTCTTCATGTTCCCTCCCTTCGCTCAAGCGGCACTGTCGGTTCGGCAAAACTACAGTGGACACGATCATTGATCAAGAGGGATCCGAAACTGATCCTCTTCACCTTCAGAGGACTGTAAAGAAACATATTAGGCGCTGTCTGACATTTGTACAGCCAAAATCGTTGGCAAAATGACCATCACGCTAACGGATTCCAAGGGAATTATAGCGTAAACAAACCAATGTGTTATACTATTTACGTAATTTACGTCATCACTCACTCCCACTCGCTCCAGGCTCTCCAAAAATTGAAAAAAACGATTTTCTTTCTTTTCCTCGGGATATGATTATTGTTTTCATTCTTTGGACATTAAAAAACTAATGATAAACGAGGAAAAAAATACATTTCATAGGCACTTTAAAGGGCCCTCTTTTAAGCGGTCACCCTCTATTAAGCGGTCACTTATCAAATCCCCAGAAATCACTCCCCACATTTACTGTAAATTTGACCTCTTTTCAGCGGTCACCTCTGTTAAGCGGACGCGCGCGGTCACCGGTTAGACTTTCCAATTGGCTAATTTTATTGTTTTTCACCTCTATTAAACGGTCACCTATTTATTGCGTCGACGAAGGAGACGCTTCCTAATCTTGTCGGCCAGGCGGAACGAATCGAGAAAAGTGTCGGTACCAAATCTGCGCCATCTTGAAACGTCACAATGGTATCCAGCATGCTTAGCGCGTGACGTCTAGGCGGAACGAATCGAGAAAATTGTCGGTACCAAATCTGCGACATCTTGAAACGTCACAATAGTATCCAGCATTTCCAGCGCGTGGAAACCAGGCACAATCCATTCAATCCTGGGGAGCTGAGTGCTCCGAAATGTCAAATGTAAATAACCTATTTGTCTTGATTTTCCCGATTTTGAAATCGTACGGTACGGCTCAATATCTCAATGTCTAAAAGTACACAGTGGAAATGTACGAAGGTTCTTCTTCGGACCAAGTTAGTTGTTGGGTCTCTTTGGAATCAAACAAGACGTTATTGGATTTTCCTTGCTTCTAGCACCGTTCGAATTTTAGCGATTTGAAGGGTTTTGCATCGGACGTTTACCTGAGCGTATAGTTCTATACGCTCAGGTAAACGTCTGATGCAAAACCCTTCAAATCGCTAAAATTCGCCGTTTTCAGCTACAAGAATGACACCACACAACATTTCAGGTAAAAATACGTTTATTTTGATCTTGTATGTAAATATTCATCGCAGTATATTACGATAAGTGAACCTTTTCGATATTCCCATACATTTCCACTAAATGAAAAAATACGAACAACCTTCACACAGTTTGTGTGGGCCCCCTGTGGTGTTACATCGTGTGCGCGTGCATTTAAAAGTGGCCGGTTCATCGTCAGATTTCAAAGCCAAAGTCGACCAAAGCCACGTCACCACCTCTGTCAACTCGTTTCCCTTGATTATGACTTTTTCGCAGTTCGTGGGCCTCTTGAGAAACTTGCGTAACCATGTGGCCATAAGTTTTGGGACATGACCAATAACTTGCAGTGTTTCCTCTTGACCAGATTTTTCTGCTACTATTGCTACAGCATTTGAATCCCCGATATTGTTCGGCTCGCGTATGAGTCGATCAACATCTCCATATGTTGGTTCCCACTCATACAGTACTCAATCATGTAGACATGGTATCCCATAATAAAATAATTCACCGTTATAATTCCCAGCGTCATTTCAGTCATTTCGATTCGCGTTTGATTTGATCTGATATCATTTGAAGATTTGTACTCGTCCACAAACCGGAAGATCTTTAGTGACACTCTTGCATTATCACACAAAGACTTGACTTAGACCGCGCCAATGGGAATCAAGCGGCATGTTGCCGAAATATCATCTGTATAGGAAGATAGACAGGAAGATGCATAGTATAGATGTATAGTATATAGTATATGTATAGTATATAGTATATAGTATATGTAGTGTATATATAGTATGTGAACTAAACGCGCAGAAAAGATGTCATCTGTGAGGTTTTCTCACAGCTGCAAAGCTGAAACTAAATATATTTGTTTGATCTGTCAAGGGCCCGTGTGCAACAGACCAGAGTGCGCCGTGTTTCTATCTGAGGAAACTCCTAACTGGAAATCTGGTTCCTGCGTATCGGCGTGTTTGTCGTGTAATATAACAGTGACTTGAAGCTAAATGACGATATTTTGCGTTACAGTTGTTGTTAACAATAAAATGTACATCACGTGACCATCATTTCGCATTGTAGTTCAATTTTTGCCAATTATTTTTCTAAATTTAGAACACCTCTATGAAGCGGTCAGTTGGCTATCCCCCGAGGGTGACCGCTTAATAGAGGTTCTGTGACTGTACACAGAAAATACGGCAGTTTCTTGGTGTTGCGATCACCAAATGACGTAAAACAAAAGATTCAAAAGAAGGTAAACAATACCCACACCACACCACAATAGCTAACCAACAATGGCTTGCGCAACACCAAGAAACACCCGAAAATACGGAACGTACAGAATGGTCAGGTCAGCATATTATTAAACTCTAGATTACACACAACATTAAACTAGAAAGAACAGCAACTGTTTAAGTGTATATGAACTTAAAAAATATTTTTGCGCTTTTTTCGGTGGTAACAAATATATTTATTACGAATTGGCAAAATAAATTCGATGAAAACAAAAGAAAAATATTTTTTTTCCCGGATGAAGTGGCCCAAATCGACCAAGAGCCTTCTCGCATTCAAAATGGCTATCGGGTTAAAAACGCCTGGACAAGGATGACAAAAAACTACAAGAATCGTGAAGCAGTTTGTTCTGTGAAACATGATGAAAACATATCAATTTTACACGGGCTGTCGTCATGTCATCCATGCTTGGACAGGCAGCTTTAGACAAATTTGAACATTTTGGTTTAATATCACTGTGTTCTACTGCCCCCCCCCCCCCCCACATTATTTATTTAGCCATTTTCCAGAGGAAACTGCACCCCTCTCCCCCTAGTTAAAGTTAATGCCAGACGAACTGTTCACTAACATCTTAAACTATAGCGATTTGAACCAGGCTGATTTGAACCAGTGCGGAGAGCTTCAGCTTCGAGCTTGTCCAAAAATCACAAAGCAAGTATCCTATGTGAAAATATGGCTGATTCACTTAATAAGAATATTCCTTGCAGTCAGTTTTATGTGTTACCAAACAATCACGCCTGTTTTGTATGCTGCCGAAAGCGAGTTAAATATTCTATGCTTGATCCCCTAGAATATATTACTTTGTTCGAAGACCAAACTGAAAGCGGTGTCTCTTTACCACAACAGATCGCATGATATGATATGATTGACCCAACATATTACATTACGTCACACAGCGGTAGACGCATACCTAGCAGAGGAGTCCTGGGTACAAGCGCAACTGGGTGTTACTATAACTTCCGCCCTTTCGAGTAATTGTTGTGAATTATTGCTGTTCTTTCCTTCCAATTCTTTAGAAGCTATGGCTCAAAGTAGAAACTTTTTCGATGATGTTCGAAAGGAATTAGAATGTTCTGTTTGTCAGGAACAGTTCAACGAAGTCAATGAACCGAAAATACTAAAATGCCTCCACACTTTCTGCAAAACCTGTCTCGAAGCTTGGTTGCGACAGCAGCGTGAAGGAGAATTAAGTTGTCCAACGTGCCGTCAACTCACCGAGTGTCCAAACAACAGCATTCAATGCCTGCCATCCAACTTGTTTTACAAGCAGATGGTGGAAATTGTAGAGGCTTACGACGGGCAAGGGCAAGAAAATTCACAGCATTGTGGAAACTGCGATGAAAAGAAATCACTGAAGTTTTATTGTTCTGATTGTAACTGCTTCTTGTGTGAAGACTGTGCTGGGGCCCACAAAAAGATGAAAGTTCTCAGTAGCCATCTTGTCAAAGAAATAGGAAACTTTGTGTCAAGCGATATACAGGGTTACACTCGCAAGTCAAATGTTTGCAAGAAACACAATGATGAATTAAGGTTTTACTGCCACAAATGCAACATTTGCATTTGTCGTGACTGCGCCATGTTGCAACATCGAGACCATGATTTCATCTCCTTCGACCAAGCACTTGAAACCAAGAAATCAGAAATTGGGAAAAAAATGCAGGAGGTTGAAGAAAACTGCTCTCGTCTAAGAAATCGCAGAGAATCTCTAGAGAAGCGAAGGGAAAGAATGAACAACAACATCGATCAAACGGCTAATGAAGTCCACCGAGGCGCTGAGCTCTGCATAAATTTAATTCGACAACATGAAGCCACTATGACGGAAGAGTTACTCAAGCAGAAAGCAAGTTTGCAAGATTCATTCTCGGCCCAAATGACTGCCTTAAGCAAGAAAATGGTGGAAATGGATAGCAGCTTGGAATTCGGCAAAGATGTCATCGAACGAAATAATTTACCGGAGATTTTAAACGTCGAAGAAATACTAGAAGAAAGATTTAAGGAACTGTCATCCTTGCCTGATGAATTTCGCGTCAAACAAAATTTCTCCGAGGTCAAGTATCTGCCAAGTGATATGTCGTCCTTAAAAAGCGCTCTGGGAAAGTTTTGTTACACCAACACGGAGCCTTCCTTGTCAATTGCGCAAGATAAGGGTCTGACAGAGGGTCTTCTGGGCGAAGATTCAACCTTTACGATAATTACAAAGGACTCGCAGGGGCAGACAATTTACAGTCAAGTTGATGAAGTGAATGTTGACATCCAGTCATTGCAGACCGGAAGGATCACGAAACCCAGCATAACAGACACAAAAGATGGCTGCTATAAAGTAACGTACAAACCGGAAACAGCAGGAGAATTCAGCCTGTCCATAACAGTAGCGGGAGAAGCTATCATGGGCAGTCCGTTCCAGTTAAGAGTGGAAGAGCGTAAACCAGGTATTGACGATCATAAATTAAACCGGAACGGTCGCCATTTTGATTGCACCATGCATGCACACGTTTTCGCTCGCTTTAGGACCTCTGAAAATGTTTCCTAAAAACTGAAAACATATCGCACTCAGCATTAGTATGATCCACCTTTTGGGACGATTATCCTCCTTTCATGTAAACAGTCCTTTAAGACAATCCGCCAAAAGACTTTCTTAACAGAAAAACCTTCACGACGTTAAAGTTCATAATTTTCTCTTTCAACTCAAAAGTGCTCTAAAGTACTTCTAGTCAGAGTATCTTGCCAGTCCCTGTACTGAGGCTGGTTTGCAAGGTCACTTTTTTAAAGCAGATTTTCGTATGAATCAATAGGTGTTCAGATCAGCGGGTAGCGAAAGATGGGCGGCGCCCTCCCCAGTCTCCCCTCGTTTTCTCCGCTCGTTCGCGTACTGGTTTTAAGCTGCTCCAGGGCCCCACAATCGTAATGCCTGGAACAGGGCTAACGAATCAACAACCCGTCAATAGCGAGGGAGGTCATTAGGTCTACGGATTTGCGGATCTTGCAAATAATTTAGCCTGAATTTCGGATTCAGGAAAAGATTTTAAACGGATATATTTTCTTAAAAAGAAATCACACACAAGGCATTTGCAAGAATTCAACTTAGAACATTCTTATTAAGTTTTTTTCACTAAAGATTCGGATTTGGGCAGAAATAATTTAGGATCAACAGATTTCGCTATCAAAATGTAACTGAACGGCGGATTTGCACACCCCTATTAACCCCCCTTCCTAATAACCGCAAACATGTTGGAAATTATGTCTCTTCGTAAGATGCAACTTTCTATTCAACAACTACTTTTCACCTGTCGTCTAATTTTGTCCTACGGATCGTACTTTTAATTTTTCGAATGGTATCAGGTCGACAACATTGTCAAACATCAACTTAAAAGCGAAATTTTGGACGCCACTTTAAACGAACAGAAAATTTCATGATCCTGGCGGACACACGCGCGTGTCACACACGATGGTGCAATTTGTGCTAAAAATAGCACATGGTACTTCACGTGGGGACAGGTAGCTCTAAATAAATGCCAAAGAGTTTCGGTCTGCGATTATGTTTATTTATAATTTACGAAAATCGAAAGCCGTTTAAATTTGTTGGGGGAATTTTTTTGTATATCGTTTGCAATTTCTAGAAATGTTTTAGTAGGGATCTTCGTGAAGCCGCTAGCAGACACAGGGTGAAATGACCCCGTCATACTGTTATTTCTATTCAAGACTACAGTCTATTAACCTTTTTTTTGTAAAATAAGGGGTTCAGTGATAAGAAGAGCCATTGAATAACAATAATTTATTTATTTAAATATTGCTACTTGATCATAGTTTCAACGTTTGCTAAGAGGCTGAACGGTTGTTCTTTTTTGTCGTTATTACCCAGAATTTAAAGCTGTCTTTACAACCCTCGGTGCAAGTGGGCGACTGGGTCCAACATCACTCGGCAGTCACTACAATGGTCAGGATCATGACGGTCAAGTTACAGTGGTCAGCGGTATTCAAAAATGGACTGTGCCGTACACAGGTGACTACAAAATAGAAGCAATAGGAGCCGCAGGGGGGTACGATAAATACAGTAACATTCAGTACAGAGGAAGAGGGGCTAGAATGACAGGAACTTTTCACTTATCCAAAGGCGAACCAATTCAGATTCTTGTTGGTCAAGAAGGTGGAATAAACAGAAAGGGGTCTAAATCTGGAGGCGGTGGAGGCACGTTTGTAGTGAGAGGAAACGACACGCCTTTGATAATAGCTGGAGGAGGAGGAGGCATAAGATCTGCTAAGTCAAGACACACAGAATGTGATGCCTCCTCAGGTACACCAGAGGGAGCTGGACACGGTGAACAGACCGACAAAGGCCAATATTCAGGTGAGAGTGAAGTACAGACTGACTTAATTCCCGTGTCTCTTTAACTGACTTCAGCTCTTCAGCTCTATCAGAAGTTAAAAGGTTACTGGTTTTTGGTTCTTAATAGGAGACGGTTTGTGAAGTAAACCTTGTAAGCAACATTCCTTTCTCTGAATACGAATGGGTGCATGAACTCGATCTTTTTAAATGTGTAAACTGTATTGTTTTTATTTGGCTTTTTGATCGATAATCAAAGTCAAGCTATTTAATGAAAACTAAGGGTTAAAATTTGAATGACCGAACAGGGTAAAATAGTCTATCCCTTAATTGGATCAGTAAAATAACAAATGGTCTTCTTGCCAGGGAATTGAAACCATCAGCAGCACATTAAGCTGTAAATTGAGCATCTAGCTATTTCCTCCATTTTTTAGGGTTAATATATGTGTTATCTATGGAGTAAGTATGCATTTCATAAAAACAAATGATCTAACAATTATTCAAATACGGGAAAATAAGTCATATATTATATACTTTTCACTTATTTTTAATAGGTGGCGGCGGTGGTGGCTTTTACTCCAATGGAATAAGTGGAACGAATTTCGGTGGTACGATTGTGGATGGTGGAGAAGGAGGCAAAGGCTTCCTTCAAGGAGGTGTGGGCGGAAGAGCCTTGATTAACAATGTTGACGGAGGGTTTGGTGGTGGTGGTGGTGTTGGCAATAGTGCTTTTGTATTTTGTGGAGGTGATGGAGGAGGAGGAGGCTACTCTGGAGGAAGTAGCGGACAGAATAAAGGTGACTCCTGTGGGGGAGGAGGAGGATCTTACAATGCTGGAAACAATCAGCAGAATGAATGCTGTTACAATACAGATGGACATGGTCAGGTCAGCATAACATTAATCTAGATTACACACCGCATAACACTAAAAACAGTAACGATTTAGAGACAACCTCCTCGCCCAGAATCTGTTCAGTGTTCAAAATGAATGCAAGAGAGGAGTATTGCCCATAGCAGATCAATTAAACTTGAACTTTCCAAATTTGTTGGAGATATAACTATATTCATAATAGCCGGCAGTATCCTCGGAGAATTTTAAAGAGACATTTTAACGTCACGTGACCTGCTATTTGCCGGGGTCCTGTCTCGACATCATTTTGAATACTGAAAATGTCCTGGAGACAAGGCAGGTTAAGAGCCTCTCAAGAATGAACGTTTTTTATGTAAAAATAATGCTTGTCTAGAGATTCTATATGAACCATGTTTTACGTCTGTGTAATTGTTTGCAGTTGCTCAGGACAGAAGTTTTAGTATTTTTATTATAATCTTTTGTTCAAAACTATTTTATTGTAAATGTCCATTTGTAAGCAGTGGAAGTGCTGAATCGTTTCCTTCTAAATACAGTGGAACCTCGATTTAACGAAGTGCCAAGGGACTGGGGATATTGGTTCGTTATATCGAGGGTTCGGTATATCGAAAACCTCCTTATAACGAATTTGCGGAAAACAACCAAAATGTTCGTTATATCGAGTTATAGTTAATAATTGTTATGTAACGGTGTTACGTATTTCCGGAAAGTAACATTTGCACTTTAATGCCTGTGTGAAGCTACAGTGCACTGTAAATATAACAACGACACTGGAAAACTGTACAGGTTATACCTTTGCCCTATAGCACACACTGTAGGTCTGTTCCAAATTTATGTTTTGTCGAGCGTTCGAGCGTTGACATTTATTCGTTATATCGGTGTAGATTTTACGTTTGGGCTGCCGGATTGTGTTCGTTATAACGAGGATTTCGTTATATCGAAGTTCTGTTACATACATTTTACTTGTAATTTTGCCGAGCTGAAGAATATCGTTCGTTATACCGAGGACTTCGTTATATAGAGGTTCGTTAAATCAGCACGGATTTCCGCCAGTGCATTACCTGTAGGAAATAGGAATTGGTTTCAGTCATATTATTGTAAGGTTCAGTTCAGATTTGATGCTTAGCTTTGTTCGCGGACACTGAAAGGAAACTTATCTGGGCACTGTGGAAACACACTTCTATTTCTTCCATTGAGGATTCCACCATAGTGGACACTCGTCCTGGTAAATGTGGACACTCGTTAAATCGTGTGCAGACAAGTGCAACGGTGCATTGCACTCGGTTTATACAGGGATTCTGACAGGGTGCGCGGGTGCGGGACCGCACAATTCGGTCAAATCCGCACAATTCCGCACAATTCCTAAAAATCCGCACAATCCCGCACAATACTGAAATATTCGCTTAAAATTTTAATTGAATCAGGTATTTCTATTGATTACCAAGATTTCAAGAAACGTTTTAGGCTATTTTCAGCCCATTTTCCTTCCAAACAATCGAGAAATCCCTCGCTTTCCTCGAACAGTTCGAGCGGATCGATATAAAAACAACAAGGCGTTCTCTTCGTCGTCCTGGGAACTAGTCCATTGCAAGTTTTACTTCTTTCCGACTTCTTACAGAATTTTTCGCGTCGCTTTTTAGTTGTCGTTTTTCAGACGTTATGTTGTTTTTCTTAGCAGCCTGTTGATATTTTTTTCGAGCGCTTTCGCTTCCTCTTTCAGTTTAATATGTCGGGGACCGAAGAAGAAACACCGAAGAAATGTACCCGGTCGCGCCGAAATGAATGTCACCTTGTCTGAATTATTTTCGCAAAGAACTGATCACGTTTGCGAATCGACAAACAAACTAGTAAAGCGCTGGAACTTCGGATTAATAGGAGAAAATTATTAAGTTCTGATCAGAATACTAGATTTGATTTTTTCAATCAAGTGAAAGACGTTTTCATTCAAGAAAATGCAAAACAAACATGCTATCAAATTACATTTAGCACGCAATGTGCATACATTTCGAGGTTGTGTTTTTGCGGCAAACTTTCGAAGAAATTGTGTGAACCTTTAATGGAAATTATTCACACTACATAAAATGTACGGATTTTTCATAAAGGAACTCGCTCAGATCGGAAACATTTTATTTAGAGGTGGTATTTCGGTTTTACCCGATCGAGTTCATCGTGTCACGCAATGTGAATTTGTGGAGACAAATAAACTTTGGTGAAGAAAAACAGCCGCAAATTGGCGATTGCTGGGTACATTTTAATCCCCAAAGGAAAACATTTATTTGTATTTTTCGTTTATGCAGAATTTCCTCCCTGTCGTATTTTTCTGGCCTGGCTAGAACACTGGTGATTGAATATTTGGTTGGTCACAGGATTGCGCAATCCCGCACAATTTCCCGCACAATCGAAGTTATTTCCCGCACAATTTGCTCCAAAACTCCCGCACAATTTTAGTTTTTTTCCCGCACCCTGTCAGAATCCCTGTTTATAGTATAGATCGCGTTCACATTAGGGACGGACCATTTAATTTTTGTGGTGGGTTGGGGGGGGGGGGGGGGGGGGGGGTTGGGCAATTACCAAAGTAAAATTCCTGGAGAAGAAATTTAAGAGAATAAAAACCGTGCACAAGAAAGCACGTGAACAAAATGAGACATCTTAGTAAAAAAAAAGTCTTGCAAATAGTGATGCTGAAAAAAAAATCTTGCTCAGAAGAAATTGCCCCCCCCCCCCCCCCCCTCACCCCCGCCTTCCCCACAAAAATTAAATGGTCCGTCCCTTAGCACTTTTGTCCGAGCACCGTTGCAGGGCATTAAGTCTGAATGGGGCCGAAGTTATTGCTACCTTTCTTTAATCTTTCTGACCAACCTTAGTAAGCAGAATTTTAATCGAATATCATATTTAGAGAAACTTCGATGCTTATTCAGTTATAATAAATAACAGAACACAAGCTATTTTTAAAATTGCCGCCTAAAATTATCTTAAAGAATGCCAACAAGTTTACATATCAATTTACATATCAATTTTAAAAAGACCCAAGAAGCCTGTCTGACCTTTGTCGTTTAAGAGAAGTGATATAGTTTCTTTCCGAAAAAATGTCCCGTATTATAACAGTCACTCTGTCTCCAGTTACCAGAATAAGCAACAAAAAATGGGGAATACTTGAAAGGGGAATCTTTAAAATGCAGCGTTGACACGGCAGAAAAATCGGGTACGGACTCGTCAAAAAAGTGGTACGGACCGCATAATTTTAGCCGTTTACACGGATAATGTTCTACTAAAGGGTGGACAAAAAAGGCCTAAGGTCCAGAGGGATGAAGGACCAAGTTTGGAAGGATGCGTTTACGCTACACTTTTGGGGGACCGGACCAATTTCCGAGTCCCCAGAGCCACGCGGATTTTTACTGCGCATGCGATCAGCGAAGTTATTAAACAAGCTGACGTAAGAAATGATGAAACTGGTCCGGACCCGTGTTTTTTCAGGGTTTGGCGCCATAGATGTCTATGGTCCCAAAACCTGAAAAAACGCGGGTCCGTACCAATCCCAAAAGACGTAGTACGCATAGTTTACACGGGCGAAAATGTGAGGTCTGTACTCCTTTCTAGACGGGTCCGTGCCCAATTTTTTCTGTCGTTAAACGGCCTTTAAATCACAGACTCAGACATTTTGATGCCAGTATTTTCAACAGCGAATAATTTACATTTAATTAAGTAGACTGTGAGCAGTCTCTTATTTTGCTTTTGGTTAGTCGAGCGAGTGGGCGCGCAGCATAAAGGACAAAACAACTTACAACAGAAACGAGACAACAGTTCAATAAAGATAGACAGCGGTAACCCTTTTGAATTTATTACTGGATGTTAAATAACAATAATAAGGAGATATTGCCAATACAAAGCTAGAATAATAAAAAAAAGGGGTGCGGTTGGTTTGCGCTGCTATGCAAAAGAGGATTTGAAACAACAAAGATGAGACAGTAGTTCAGTAAAAGACAGTCTACTGCGATTATATTGGCTTTAATTTTATGGATGCTGAGTGATCATTATTTGAAAAAAAAAATTATTTTCTGGAAATTCTTCCTCGCGAAACCCTGTCAATCACCATCGATACCATAGCATGCGATGGAACGGACAAGGAGATCACCAATCTATAAAACGTGACCCTCACCGTTAGCTTTCAGCCATTATAACGATTCAAAGATTCAATGCAAATTTGGTTCAGATTTAGAGGTCATATTTGCTCAATGTGCAAACTTGAGTAAATTCATATTTTCGTCCAGTGTTGTTCAGTTTGGCTTTTATAATTGGCTTTAGGGTCGGTTTACATTTTGATAACAAATCTAACTTGGATTACACATGTAACAACAACAAAAGAAACCTTATTAGAAAAACGTTAACTAAATTTACATAAAATCACCCTTAACACAGTAAAACTGACAGCTTTCGAGGTGGGAGCAAGAGTAAATAATTAAACTAATGTCTTTTAATTTTAACTCGTTGACTGATTTGGTTTTATTAATTAAGAGGTAAATCGGTCGCCATTAAGAAATTCAAAAGCTGACGTTCCGGGCGCAAGCCCTGAAAAAGGGCTAGCGCTCAAAACTACAGCTTTTTTAATCATTTTATGGCGGTCAATTTGCGTTTTCAGTTCAGTTAATAAAACCAAATTTCGTGTTTCACTTCCCAACTAAAGCAGTATCACAGTTTCTTTAAAAACTATCCCCTATACAATAATGTTTAATTTTACTTGCTTTAAACATAGTTAGTAGAACGAACTGGTTACGAAGCTTAACAAATTTCAAAAAGACGTGTACAGAGCTGCTTTGTTTTATGTTGAACGAACCGTGACCCTGCACATTGTTTTGTTTTTAAAACGTGTAAGCCCAAATGTTTCTACTGGTCAGTTGCTCATATGCATTTCAATACCTTTTGTGTTTTGTGCAGGGTCAAGCAAGGCAAACGAACAAATTAAAGAAATGGAGAACAAAAACATAAAGAAAATTACTGACTGAGTTTCATAACCAGTTTGTTCCCCTGATTAACTGTGCTTTAAATGCTAGTATTTGTTGAACAGTTATGTTATGCATTTATGTATTTTGTGTATTATATAATGTGTTTAATAGAGCGGTTTTGTTGTTGAGCGTCAATAGTAATTTCGTAACTGCTTTGGCTTTGCATTCCCTTTGTGATTGGCTAAAAATCTCGCGTCACCTGACTTTATCGCACGCGTTTTCCCGCGCTTGGCGCCAGCTACATATATTCAGTTCAAGTTCTAATTGGTTCATTGTCTTGAGTGCGACTGTTGTGATTGGCCAGAGTAATTACTTTGGTTTTGAGATTGTTGATGCGAAAGTGAGTGACGTGATATGACCTGGCCTGTTTAATGCCACAGTTTCCCGCCGTAATATAGAAGTTTCGCTGTCCTAATTTCTATGTTATGTTACCAAATACCAACAAATGTACATCTAAATTGGTTAAAAATTATACATAGCAAATTAGAACAAGTAGGTTGGTAGAAAAGTGCAGGATAACAACGATGGAAGTGAATTTCAGTTCATTAAATTTAATTTAATTTTGTAGCATTGTTGTCATGGTTACCTTTCTGGTGAAAACTTTGACCTTTTTAGTCCTTATTTTGTGTTTTTAGTTTATATTTGTTTGCTTTTACCACTTTTTGCGATTTTTTCCTCTTAAAAGAAAAAGAAGCAAGCTTAAGGCAGGCTATACTTAATAAAACACGCTATATTAACCGGGACACAGTGCCTTTAAAGAAGAAGATACGGTTTTGATACGATAGCTCAAATCATACACACTAAGCCAGTCTACGCATTGCAGCGTTTGTTTTCACTCACTGCTAATCTTACTACACCATCATTACATTTTGATTTTGTGTAGAAAATGTCCCTAATCGATCAATGCTATTCTTTCTTCTTAGATAACTTCTTGAATGATATCATTTAATGCTCGCTTCTTTTGTGAATATCATGTACAATACCTCCTTACTGGTGATTTTTGAATAGACGCAATTTTAATCAATGAAAGTTAACAATTTTGTAAATGGCCTTCTCTGTCTATCACGATGCCATGGTAGTGGGGATGGGTGGGTAGCGAGGGAGGGAGGGAGGGAGGAAGACACCAAGTTAAATAACCAGACAGTATGCTATACTACTCTTAACTCCTTGTGCTGCAGGATCTCCCACCCTTCCTTGTTTACCAGGTGCACCTGGCGGCCCCATAATACCTCACTCTTACAAATGTGATACTCGTCCATTTTCCAAGTCTGCGGTATGAAAGTCATACAAAAAAAAGATTCTCAATAAACTCAACTGTAATTGCTTTTTCTAAAGGTCAAGGAATCTATTATTTCATTCTGTATCCTAAGCTAAGGGCAATAATTCGAAGCGATTGGTATTTGAAACCTAAAAAGAATAAAAGATCAACTCAAGATGAGAGAAACATTTAGTACTTGTCTGGTTTTGTGGCCATTGGGCGTATTTGGGACTAGAAATGCATTGTCCCTTCGATAAAGATTGACACTAGGCGAAATGCCTAATGTAAGTGTCATTAAACTTGACTTAATCCCGACTTAAACATAAGTTTAGTAAATTTAATTTCACGTTTAAGCAACTTAAACCCAAGTTTAATTTTTGCTTAAACCTACATTAAAAGACATTAAGGCTCACGCTTAATGTAGGTTTAATGAAAATTAAATGTGTCTTAAACAAATGTTTGTGTCGTTTAGTGGATCCTAAACATGTCTTAAACTAGCATTTAAGTTCCATTTAATGAACATTAAATGTGCCTTAAACAAATGTTTAGTTGTCGTTTAATGGATCTTAAACATGCCTTAAACTAACATTTACGTTCCATTTAATTAAAATGAAATGTACCTTAAACAAATGTTTAATTGTTGTTTAATGGATCTTAAACGTGCCTGAAACTAGCGTTTCAGTTCCATTTAATGAACATTAAATGTACCTTAAACAAATGTTTAATTGTCGTTTAATAGATTTTAAACCTGTCTGAAACTAACATTTAAGTTCTATTTAATGAGCATTAAATGTGACTTAAACTAATGTTTAGTTGTCGTTTAGTGGATCGTAAACGTGTCTAAAACTAACATTTAAGTTCCGTTTAATGAAAATTAAATGTGTCTTAAACAACTGTTTAAGACACATTTAATTTTCATTAAACCTACATTAAGCGTGAGCCTTAATGTATTTTAATGTAGGTTTAAGCAAAAACTAAACTTAGGTTTAAGTTGCTTAAACGACAACTTAAACCTATTAAAGTTAGGTTTAAGATGGGATTAAGTCAAGTTTAAAGTCGCTTTCAGCCACATTAAGATCCTTAGATTTAGGGCGAAATGTGTCTGAAACAAGTATTTCATAAGGACCACAAACCAGTGTTGTTTGCACTAAATTCACTCAGTAAACAAAGTAGCATTCATCACTACTAACAGAAACGTTTTAATGGCAAATCTCTTCTTTAACAAGCAAACATTGACATTGAAAGACAATAACCTTAACTTAACAAAAACTTAAAAAAAGATTTTTAACTTGAGCTACAGCTGATGTTCAGAATTTAACTTCATACATTCTGTTCTATTCATTTTCGACTTTTTCATATTTGAATTATTAAATTATGAATTGTCTATGACTTGTGTAATAAATGTATTTAAAAAAAATAATTCTGAAATACAGTAGTGAGTACAGTGCTAACCGGGGACCACCCCGACATATTAAAATAAGGCCTCCTCGCCGGCTCGGAGCCCTTATTTTAATATGTCGTGGTTATGCCCGGTTAGCACTGTACTCACTACTAGTTGTTTGCAATCTTGCACAACCCCACACCGGCCTGGTATAGCCAATTGAAGAAAACGTAAACACTGTGTATATACCCCCAACATGGCAATGGCAAACGCTGCACCAAACTTCAACAGAGCACATGCTGGCTACCACGGATGGCTTGCCAGTTACCGAATGGATGTTCCACCTGATCTTGGCAGAAAGGATCTTCTTCTATTTCACAATGAAGTCCTTGACAATATGCTCGGCGTCATAGAAGAGCAATCCTACGAACTGGGGCCTTTGAAGTTTCAATACACAGTCTTACTAGACATTAAGAAGCAGACAGACGAAGGTGAAGTTAGGGAACAATGCTACGTAGGAGGAGATGGCAACCCAACCATCCAAAACGTTTTCAATCGCAAAGAAGTAAAAAGAAAACTTAGGGCCAGAATAGACCAACTTAGGGAGAAAGTCGCTGGCTGGACAGAAAGAGGTTCAGGATGGGTCTTCGACGGTATCAGAACTGTCTTTCTCGACTTCTCTAGAAACAATCCAATAAGAGGCGGTTCATATATCCCTCTACCACCAAAGCTCAAGGCAAAGCAAGCAATCATAAACGTCAAAAACAGAGATGATGCTTGTATTAAGTGGGCTCTGAAATCAGCATTCTTCCCTGCCATTGCACACTCTGACAGGCCAAGCCAATATCCTCGAGAAGATGTCTTCAACTTCACAGGCATCTCCTTTCCAACACCTTTGCATGAGATTCCAAAGATCGAGAGGCAGAACGACATTGCAATCAACGTTCTAGGCTGGGATGGCGGTAAGGTAGTGATCTATCATGTGAGCGAGATGGATGCCCCTGGCATACCAAGTGTCAACCTCATGCTCATCACAAAGACTGATAACCACACTGGCAATACGAAGTTTCACTACTGCTACATAAAGAGCCTAAGCAGGCTTCTTTATAGCCAACAACAATGCATTGGCCACCGTTTGCACTTCTGCACTAGGTGCTTGCAGGGCTACACATCGGAAAGAGTCCTCGAGAAACACCGCATTCTATGCATAGGAGCCGCATCTCGCCCAACAAGAATCGATATGCCTGAGAAAGGCAGAAACACTCTGCAGTTCACAAACTACCAGAGGCAGATGAAGGCGCCGTTTATCATCTACGCTGACAGCGAGAGCATCATCGAGAAGGTTGACACATGCATACCAGCACCCGGTAAAAGCAGCACAACGCAGACAGAGATCCACAAACCCTGTGGCTTCTCCTTCATAGCCGTGCGATCAGATGGAGAGGTAGTGAAAGACTTCCTTTACCGTGGCGAAGACTGTGTGCAAAGGTTTCTTGCTGCTCTTGTTGAAACTGAACTCGAGTTAAGGGAAACACTCAAGCAGGAGGTGCCGCTGCAAATGACAGGGCAAGACCGGCATGACTTCTACACCGCAACCATTTGCCACATCTGCAAGAAGGACCTTATCAAGTACAACCAACGTGATGAGGTCGATTTCTTTCACTCAGACACGGGTGAATACATTGGCAAGGCTCACAGGCACACAAAATATCCTGGTAGCCGAATACCTTGCTTTTTCGAACTCTACAATCGATTCAAACCAGATGACGGCAAGTGGGCCAAGAGGCAGCCTAAGACAGACGATGCTGAAGAAGAGAGTGACTGCATTGAATGTGGTCAGCCTCTTTTACGCCCACAATTCAGAGACGCTGTTAGAGATCACTGCCACATAACTGGTAAGTATCGCGGCGCAGCCCACAATGTGTGTAACAGGAGCTACTTCCGCATCGACCCAAAGAAAACAATTATTCCGGTTGTCTTTCATAATCTGAAAGGCTACGACGCTCACCATCTGATGCAGCACATCGCCGAGATCGAGGGCACACCCAATCTGAGATGTATCCCAAACAATATGGAGAAATACATCTCATTCTCTCTCGGCAGACTCAGGTTCATTGACAGCTTGCAATTCATGTGCTCTAGCCTAGACAATCTTGTAGGCTCCAACAAGCAAGAGGATTTTGATATCACAAAGCGGCTTATAACTAACCAAACCAAAAAAGGTCTATTACTCCGCAAGGGCGTTTATCCCTATGAGTACATGGACTCCTTCGAGAGATTCAACGAGACATCTCTCCCGCCTAAAGAGGCTTTCTACAGCAAGCTCACAAAGTCTGGTATAGACGATAAAGACTACGAACATGCCAGGCAAGTCTGGGAAGCATTCGTATGCGAGAATCTCGGG
The DNA here is from genome assembly GCA_024195265.1 of Dendrophyllia cribrosa. NCBI lineage: Eukaryota > Metazoa > Cnidaria > Anthozoa > Scleractinia > Dendrophylliidae > Dendrophyllia > Dendrophyllia cribrosa. The sequence goes on from JAJLRJ010000004.1 coordinate 42,283,380, forward strand.
CAGTACCACGATCTCTATCTTGCAACAGACACAGTTCTCCTCGCGGATGTGTTTGAGAACTTCCGAAAGACATGTCTCAAGCACTACGGTCTTGACCCCGCACACTACTACACAAGTCCTGGTCTGAGTTGGGACGCGCTACTCAAACACACGGGAATCCAGCTCGAACTCCTAACCGACTACAACATGTATCTCTTCATCGAGAAGGGAATGCGGGGCGGCATATCAACAGAGATGAAGCGCCACTGCAAGGCAAATAATCCATATCTGCAAGACTACAATCCAGAGGAAGAGACCACTTACATTCACTACCTCGACGCAAACAACCTCTATGGTTGGGCCATGAGCCAGCCTCTCCCAGTTGGTAATTTCTCATGGGCGCGCGTTATGCCCACTGAAAAACAAATTATTAGCTTGCAGCCAGACAGAAAGAGAGGATGCATTCTCGAGGTGGACCTGGAGTACCCAGAGGAGTTGCATGACGAGCACAACTCTTACCCTCTCGCCCCAGAGAGCACAGAGGTCCCAGAAGAGTGGATGTCGCCCTACCAACTAGCCCTTGCAAGAGAGCTGAATCTAGGGAAGGACAGAACCAAAAAGCTACTCCTCACCCTGAGAGATAAGAAGAACTATGTCCTCCACTACCGCAATCTCCAGCTCTAGCTCGAGCTCGGTATGAAACTGAAGAGGGTGCATAACGTTCTCTCCTTCGACCAGAAGGACTGGATGGAGCTATACATCACCTTGAACACCGAGCTCAGGAAGCAGGCCAAGACACAGTTTGAGAAGGACTTCTTCAAGCTGATGAACAACTCCGTCTTCGGTAAGACAATGCAGAACCTCAGAAACCGAACCGTTGTTAAGCTCGTACGAACCAACGAGGAGGTAAAACTCCGGAAGCTCCTATCCAGCCCACTTTTCGCAAGGGCAACGGTCTTTAGTGACAGCCTTGCCGGCATCCAGATGCATAAAGACAGAATCCTGATGAACAGGCCAGTATACACGGGTATGTGCATCCTCGATCTCTCCAAAACCTTGATGTACAGGTTCTATTACCAGCACCTGAAGTACAAGTACGGCGCACAGTGTGAGCTACTCTACACCGACACAGACTCTCTCCTACTCGAGATCAAGACGGAGGACATCTACGAAGACATGAGGCGCAGTCTCTGGCACTATGACACGAGCGACTATCCCAATGACCATCCCTTGCACAGCCAAGTAAACAAGAAGGTCATCGGTAAGATGAAGGATGAGTGTGCAGGTAATCCGATCTCGGAGGTTATCGCGCTGCGATCAAAGATGTACTCGATCCTTCTCGAACACTGTCACCCTTTGACTCCAAGCGCTGGATCAAGGATGATGGTGTCCACACGCTGGCATACGGACATAAATACATACACTAGCCTGCGCTAGAGTCCAACCGGTGGTAACTGAGTACCCGGTGGCACAACCATCAACTCCTCACGAACGAAGCCTCGCTTAGGCCCGTCGTAGAGATAATAAACCACAGGCGCATCTGGTTTGGTGACAATCCTTTGTATTTGGTAGACCTTCAAAGACCAGATCGGATCAGTCGCGCGCCTCCCACCCCCTTCCAGCTCACCGGGGTAATAAAGATATCTAACACTCACCCGGGGTGGGAGCTTCTTCTCATTCACCCCAACAGGCCTAGCATATGGAGTCGCAGGCTTGGAGGATATTGCTTTCTCTTTGATTGCATCCTTTAGCTTCTTGCCAGTGAGTCTTGTTACTTCATTGTTCAAGGCCGAGACAACATCTGGCAGTCTTTTGACCCATGCAGTCGACCGGCCAGAGGGCATATTCATTTCAACGGCATACTGATAACCAAACAGCCTTTCAGCCAGGGTGCGATTGAATCTCTCCACAATTGCTTGGTCTCTGTGGATATCAACCCGCCCACGACGAATGGTTGTTTTGTTGTTTTCCATGGTCTTTGTCACAGCCCCCATAAACTCTTTCCCAGGGTCAACTTGCAAGAGTTGAGGCCATTTCAAAGGCCCACGTCTGTAAATCTTCTGAAATGCCCTAAAGACTTCTTCAGACTCTTTTGAAGTCAAAGGCTCTGCTGCTTTGTATCGGCTAGCCACATCCACAAGGGTTAATGCGTATTTGTAAACCTTTCTCCCGTGTGGAAGTTTTTCGTGGGGTAGGAAGAGAAGATCTGCTTGATGCACTGCATTGGGTGATGAGACATCAAACTTGGGTCGAGGGATAGCGCGTGGCGCCGGGAGGTAAACTTGCCAAAGGGCTTGTTTGACCAGCCATTTCTTTGCAACATCATCAGAGACCTTTGCTGCTGCAGATAGCTTTTTTACAGCGGCAAGCCCTTTCCAATACCCTTTCGGGCTGTATTAGATCTTAGAGAGTTTCGCCTCCATAGGGATTGTGCGGGTATATACTTATGTATTGTGTTGTTTGTTTAAAGAAAGCGATAAGCCGCATACCCACCCGCAAGCAGGGTGCCTCCAATGAACGCAAGTTCGCCATTCTGCTGTTGTGGACTGGGCTTATAGAAGTTCGAGAACTGGGGCTCTTTGTTGTCTTTGATTTGTTTATCTGGTTGCGTTTGGTGCATCTGGTTATACAAGACCAGGGCTTGGTCGGTGGTTTGGAAGTTTTTGCTAGCTTGGTGTTCCTTCCGATCATTGGCTGCAATCCAGTCGAGAAGCTTGGTGCGGTCTTTCTGGTATTTGGCGTAAGTCGCTTGGTATTGTTCAAGGGCGTGGCCGTGACGGATTTTCTCATCCATTGCTGCCTTGCCATTATCACCAGACAGATATTTTGCGAGATAATTGCCGCCCGTGAAAGCAGCCGCATTGAGAACAGCGCCAAGAGCCATTATTGCAATCGAAGCCATTGTGTATACATATGGTTTTACAAGTTGTCTGGGAGGATTTTCTGGTCCTCGAGATATTTCTTCAGCGCGATGGTGCCAGCCATGACGGCTGTGAACTTGACGTAATTCATCAAGCTTGCACTGGGGTCGGCAGTGAAGCTCTCTTTGATTGTCTTTTTCCCAATCCAACCAATACCAGCGACAAGGCCAGTGATTGTTGCGGCGTCGAGGATAGACTTCACAAGCTTGTTGTCAGACATGGTTTGTGTCCAGTATACATATGTTTTTTTTTATTTTTCTGACTCAGACTCGACCTCGGCCCCGACCGCTGCCTCGACCTCGGGTTCGGACTCGGGGCTCCTCGACTCGGACTCGTGGCTCCTCGACTCGGGCTTGTGGCTCCTCGACTCGGGCTCGGGGCTCCTCCACTCGAACTCGGGGTTCCTCGACTCGAATGACTCGGGCTCGGACTCGGGGCTCCTCGACCTCGTCCTCTGACTCGGGCTCAGACTCGGGCTCGTGTCTGTTGTGCCTATTCAAGGCTAAACCGCAAACTGTATCAAAGGCGACCGAAGTAAGTCCAAACCAAAGAAAAACCACACCTCCGATTGCAGCAGAATTCATCAAAGCTTGGAAAGGATTCATGGTGTCAGTATATATATGTTTTTTTATTACATATTTTTTATTCCTTGTCTTACAGGAATTCGAGATGGGGGTGTAGCTGGTGGTGTTGCAGCGGGGGTTGTCGCGATTGTGTTTGCTGGTGTGTTTGATTTTCTCCCAAGCCTTTGCATTATAGCTTCGCGCTGGTAATAAACACCAGCAGCAGAGACAATCAACCCACCAACCCCCAGAATATAAATGATTGAGTTGTTGTTGCTGTCACTTGTTGTGTCACTTGTTGCGCCACTTATTGCAGAATTGTTTTCGCTTGTTGAGGGTGCAGGCTTTTGTGCTTCAGCCCTTTTCTTTGCTTCACGGGCCATGCGGTTGCGTTCTGCTAGCCTTTTACCAGAAGCAACACGGCCGGGGTTCTTTTCTGTTGCAGGCTTTGTTTTCGGGGCCTCAGAGGTAACACGGTCAGGTGTTGGAGTTGGAGTTGGAGTTTCTTCAGGGATCGTCTCGAGTGGTGTGGCCATCCTGTATATATGTGAGTTTTATTTTTTACAAGATGTGCCAGGTTGCTGACAGGTTGCTGCCAGGTTTCTTCAAGGTTTCTGCGAGGTCGGCACAGGCCCCAGCCCAACTTCATCAAGTCCCTCAAGTGGATAGCCTTCACTGTCTCTGGTTGGATGTGTGGGTGGGGGCTGGGGTTCCAATTCTATCAAGTCAGTCTTGTGATCAGGCTCTCGTTCAAACTTGATGTGTTTTGTTGTGATGAGAGCAGCATTGGCAATCGCCAGCAATCGCCCGCATCGCACGGCAATAGCCCCAGCAAGATTTGACAGCTCCTGGTTGATGATGTAGTCGTTCTTGAGTTCTTTCTGCAACTCCGCCAGATCATCAACCGGGATCACCATGCCAACGCCTTTGGACGCGAGCATGATTGCTGAATCAACTAGGGATTCGGTTGTCTTGTTGCCGATGTATGCCTCGTACCTTTTGCAGTACTTGTCAACGTCCTTGTCTGACAACCGCTTGACATGATCGTGTGTGAGCTGCACACCGATGGCTTCTTTAGCCTTGCCAGTTGAAACAAGGATTGCCAGCTTCTCACGTTTGGCAGGAATGTCATTGTCACCAACTATACTTGTGGGAGGTGCGGCACCAGGGGTGGCCTCCAGCATCTGCATTACTGCGTTCAAGGCGACCTGGTCTTCAGCTGCTTCAGCCATCAGGGGTATACATATGTGTTTTTAATTTTCAATAATTCTCTTGATGTCGGGTAAAATGGTTTCAAGCTCTCGTATAAGCCCTGCCATGGTGTCTGGCATAGAATTCAACCGCAAGGGATATCTGGCCAGAGGCATGAGGCGCAGATCTTCCTCACCAGCGGCTTTGATAATTTTGTTTTGTGCATTACGTGTTTCAAGCTTGCAAATAACAGTCGGTCATCGGACAATTGTCCGGCAAATTTGAGGTTTTGACAGGTAAAAGCTGAGCCTGGTCGGACACTCTGACCGGGCATTTCAACTTTAATGAAAAATATTTTTTCTTGAAGTTTGTGGCCAAATATGGAACAAGTTTATTTTATTATACTACCGCAATACAACGCAAAAATGCTTTGTTATCACTTTCGTTTTTCTTCCGTTCCGAAAATGAATTTATCACGCGCAATGCGTCGTCTTAAATGTCACGTTGAATTGTAAACACGTCACATCAAGCGCCAGTATTCCTAAGTTGTTAATTGACGCTTTTTGGGGCGGCGTCGTGAAAGATCGTTTAGCCCTATTCATTAACTACCTTCCATTCGCTTAAAACTTTTGCTACGCGAAGGAGAGTTATTTTATCAAATTTCAACGTGTTACATTAAATCTAATTACACAAATTTTCTATTTAATTGATCCCGAAAAAGAGTCTTTCAGGGGAAACTTGCTTTCAAAAGAAATCGAAGAATTCATGTAATCAGGCCAATTTTCAAGTCTCTGAATGTTACTGTGAGTTTTAAACAGTCCAGGAAAGTCTACAAGCAGAGGTCAACAAAATGTGTTCTTCTAAAAGAAGATAGTTCTGATGAAGTCAGTTCATCTGAGGAATCTGAAGAGACTCTTCAGAAGTGAAGAGGAAGATACAGAAACATTCTGATTCTCCATAAAACACAAACTTTCTTCATTTTAGTTAATATCATCGCAAGATGTAACAGACCCTTCTTTAAAATCAATTTAAAATCAATCTCATTGACATAGCAAGAAAGAGCTTGGATTAAAATAATTAATAGAAATGAGAAAAAAGTTCAAGGCAATATATGACAATTTCTTTGAGAAATCATGATTTCAAAATTCCTAAAATTTACAGGTGTTTGTGACTAGGCGTGTGGTGCCAATATGTTTTCCGCCAATAATACAAACATGTTTAAATTTGTCGGTTATCAACAGGTAAATAATACCTGATTTAATGTAAAGGTGCTCTTTCTGGTGCTAGTATTGATTTTTCACTCAGTTGACTTTAATTTTAAGCCGTTCGAATTTGCAACCAACATTCTGACGAAGGGTCACCATCTATATTGAAATACAGAACGGAAATGTCTCTTATGTCTCTTTTTTAATTTCTAATGACAAAGAAAATTTTTGTCCGACCAGACTGGCTTCTTGTCAGGTCAAAACGTGTCCTTGGCCTGACAAATGACCTGCTTATAGACAAAAATTATTTGCAGGTTTGTGTTTGGTTGTGCAATTCATCCAAAAGCTGTGAAAGCACAGTGAGCTTGTGTAGACTTGTTGGCGCATTCATGGTATATATGTGTGTTTAAACCTTGTACTCAATTCCATACGGGTGCCTCAGAGAGAAAACCAGGTGGGAGAACTTGCGGGATTTGAGCCTTGCAATAAACTCTTTGTACTCCTCGTGGGAGAGCTCGCCGGCATAATCTTCGAATATGGCTTTGGTTGTCTTGCTGGAGGGCGTGTAAAAGAGCACGATCGCTGCAATGTTGTCACAATATGGCTTGGCAATGCTGGTGATCTGCTGGGTCAAGACCCACACGGATATGCCGTCATGCCTTGCGCTGAACCCCAGATTGACCAGCTGGCTCGTGCGGCCTTTGACATCTTTGGAGGCGGCGCAGTCATCGAGAATGAATAAAGTGTTGGTGCATGTGAAAAAGAAGCTCGCCAGCCTCAACCAGTCTTCGATCTCGTGCTGTTGGCAGACAATCACGAAGATGTGCGGATCGCGATCCACGAAGCCATCGTATGTCTTGTTCTTAACAAATGTGGGGCAGAATAAAACGATGTAATCAAAAGAACCCCTAAAGGGGCCTCGCAGTTGTGAGAGAAGATACTGTGTCTTGCCAGAGTTAGTGGGGCCCACGATTAGTGCATTGAATGGCAGCTTTCTTGGGTCCATAACCAACACCTATATTAGTTGGTTTGCAAACTGGTGGGGAGGGGGCCATTGCCAGAAGTCTTTGTATTTCATTGTGTGACAGATATCCGGTGGATGGCAGAGGAGCCGGTTTGGGATAGAAGTTGATCTTGTTTGTGGTTTGTTGTTTTGTGGCCATGGGGCTGGTGGGTATATATATGCGTGCGTTGTTCAATATGCTGGTGTTGTGCGTGTGCGTGTGTGCTGCGTTTACTTAGTACTGTACAGATTCCAGCTGCCTGCCCATGATGTTCATCTGTGAGTCTGAGAGGGTGAAGATGTGGCAGTTTGAGTTTCCCGAGCCTGTGCCGTTTCGTTCGATCTCGAGTTGCACGCCATCCTGTGTGTTGACGAGCCGTTGACCGTTGCCGTGCAGGGCTGTGTCACCCATGGCCCGCAGGTCAATCCAGAGACCAAACTTGTTGCCTGTGAGATATTTGGTCAAGTTCATGTTAGGCCTGCCGTCCGTGTGTGGGGTAAAATGCCGGGTTATCTCTCTCCACATGTTTGTACCACTGATGCCCTCGTTGTAAAGCCTGTTTGGAACACCGTTGACTGTGACCTTCACTTTGGTGATGTCGGGATTGAAATAGTTGTCAGAGTCCCTGGCACCAGCCATGTAGGGGTTGATGAACAGCAAGAGGATGCCCTTGAGAGACCGGCGCTGTGGGTTAACCCTAAGATTCAGCCGAGTGTCACCACTTTTTGAGAAGGGATGCACCCGATCTCGCATTACCAGGTCATAAGCGAACTCCTTGCCACTGGTGTAAGCGCTTGTTGCTGCGTCGGCCAGAGTCTTACTTCTGATTGTCTCATACTCCAGCTGGATGTTTTCCAACTTGTACACGAGCTTCCTGAAGACTGGGACATAGACCACGATGATGACGACGATGACGAACAAGAAGTTGACACAACAACACCCTTTCAACCAGATGCTGCATCCACCCCATATCATGGTGGTGAACAGCATGAAATGCATACAATGCCTCGCAAAGAAAGTGGGCTACCTTACCAACCAGGTGCTGCATCCACCCCATATCATGGTGGTGAACAGCATGAAATGCATACAATGCCTAATGAGCAGAGCAGGTTAGATGAAACTTCCCCCCTGCTTTCAGGGAGTGGCAGAGAACGGGCATGGAATAGACTCAAGCTCTTATTTCCAGATGCTAATTCAATAGATCTTGATGCATATTATGACCCCAAATCTAAAAGATTAATGATTAAAAAAAGTGGCTTTGGTCAAAAAGCATACACTCTCTACACAAAAGAAAGGTTAACTGGGCGTACAAGAATAAACCCAAACCTTTCACAAGAAATCAGATTTGCTCTTGGTCAGTCTGCAGACGAAAAAATAGCTCAAGATAAAACAGAGATAAGGGAAGAAAAACAAATAGCGAAGGAGACAGAAAAACAACTGAAGGAGGAGGCCAGGGTTGTTGTAGAGCTACAACAAAGACAAAATGAGGTGCAAATCCTCAGAAACAGAAAAGAACAAGCTCAAGCGGAGAGGGAGGCTCTGGAGGAGGAACACGGTTCAAGAGTTGAAAATCAAGCCGAGATAGACCGCCTAAAACTGCTGGAGAAGAATTTTCAACGAGATATTGAAAACACGGAAAAAGAAGTGGCGGCCCTTCAAAAAATACATAAACAACGAGCCCAAGAACAGGCAAAGGCAGACAAAAACAGAACACGCCTTTCTGCTAAGGTGAAGGAAAAAAATGAACTTGAAGCAGGACTAAACTCAACTAAACCCCTTGATGAGTTAAACGAAAGAGAAGCCGAGCTTGAACGACAGATCGCAGAAGACAAGCGCGTTATAGAGGATGAGAACACTTCTCCCTCTGAAAGAGAAGCCGCGGAAGTCCGAGTTGCTGAGCGAGAAGATGAGCTGGCAAGGCTCAGACCACAGGTTCAAGAAAGGGAACAAGCACTGTCTTTGAGAGAGAGGGTAAGAGAAATCTTCAAGAAATACGGATGGACCCTGCAAGCTATTGTTCTGGCAGCTGGCATCACCATCAGCGCTGTTGTACTCGCCACCTTGAATGGCCTGGCAAGGGTCACCAAGGCTATTGGAAATGGGCTTAAAGAGCTTGGCAAAAAGGCAGCCAGCGCACTGCCTGGCCTCATTGGCTCAATTGTGAGCTTCATCTTCAAAGCAGCCGGGTCGGTCATCTCCTTTCTGGGCGAACACGCCTGGCTGCTCATCCTTGCCGTGGTGGCCT